>JANJXV010000385.1:600000-943532 GCA_024803745.1 Megascapheus bottae | reverse complement strand
TGTGAAGTCAGAATGGAGTGTGTGAAGTCATAGATGGAGTTGTGTGAAGTCATAGTATGGAGGTGTGTGAAATCATAGAATGGAGTTTTGTGAAGTCACAGAATGGAGCTATGTGAATTCAGAATGGAGGTGTGTGAAGTCATAGAATGGAGGTGTGTGAAGTTATAGAATGGAGGTGTGTGAAGTCACAGAATGGAGGTGTGTGAAGTCAGAACGGAGGTGTGTTGTCATAGATTGGAGGTGGGTGAATTCATAGAAATGAGGTGTGGGAAGTCATAGAATGGAGGAGTGTGAAGTCATAGAGTGCATGTGAGTGATGTCACAGATTCGAGGTCTGTGAAATCATAGAATGGAGGTGTTGTGATGTCAGATTGGAGGGTGGGTGAAGTCAAAGAATATAGGTGTGTGAAGTCATTGAATGAAGGTGTGTGTAGTCACAGAATGGAGGTGTGTGAAGTCAGAATGTAGGTGTTCGAAGTCATAGAATAGAGGTGTGTGAAGTCAGAATGGAGGTGTGTGAAGTCATAGAATGGAGGTGTGTGACGTCACAAGGGAAGTTTGTGAAGGCATAGAATAGAGGTGTGTGAAGTCACAGAATAGAGGTGTGTGAAGTCATACAATGGAGATGTGTGAAGTCAGAATGGAGTGTGTGAAGTCACAGAATGGAGGTGTGTGAACTCAGAATGGAGGTGTGTGCAATCATAGATGGAGGTGTGTGAAGTCATAGTATGGAGATGTGTGAAATCATAGAATGGAGTTTTGTGAAGTCACAGAATGGAGTTGTGTGAGTCAGAATTGAGGTGTGTGAAGTCATAGAATGTAGATGTTTGAAGTCATAGAATGGAGTATTGTGAAGTCACCGAATGGAGGTTTGAGAAGTCATAGAATGGAGGTATGAGAAATCAAATTAGAGGGGGTGTGAAGTCGGAAAATGGAGGTGTGTGAAGTCATAGAATGGAGGTGGGTGAAGTCATAGAATGGAGGTGTATGAAGTCATAGAATGGCGGTGTGTGAAGTCACTGAATGACGGGTTTAAAGTCATAGAATGGAGGTGTGTGAAGTCAGAGAATTGAGCTGTTTGAAGTCAGATATTGGAGGTGTGTGAAGTCAAAAGGATGTGTGTTAAGTCACCGAATGGAGTTTTGTGAACTCAGTATGGAGGTGTGTGAAGTCACATAATGGAGGTTTGTGAAGTCATATATGGATGTGTGTGAGGTCATAGAATGGATGTTTCTGAAGTAAGAATGAAGGTGTGTGAAGTCATAGAATGGAGGTGTGTGAAGTCCTTGAATGGAGGTGTGTGAAGTCACTGAATGGAAGTGTGTGAAGTCAGAATGGAGGTGTGAAGTCATAGAATGAAGGTGGGTGAAGTCATAGAAAGGAGGTGTGGGAAGTCATAGAATGGAGGAGTGTGAAGTCATAGAGTGGAGGTGTGTGATGTCAGAATGGAGGTGTGCGAAGTCATAGAATAGAGGTTTGTGAAGTCAGAATGGAGGTGTGTGAAGTCATAGAATGGAGGTGTGTGAACTCATAGAATGGAGGTGTGTGACGTCACAATGGAAGTGTGTGAAGTCAGAGAATGGAGGTGTGTGAATTCATACAATGGAGGTGTGTGAAGTCAGAATGGAATTTTGTGAAGTCACAGAATTGAGCTGTGTGAATTCAGAATGGAGGTGTGTGAAGTCATAGAATGGAGGTGTGTGAAGTTATAGAATGGACGTGTGTGACGTCAGAACGGAGGTGTGTAGTCATAGATTGGAGGTGGGTGAATTCATAGAAAGGAGGTGTGGGAAGTCATAGAATGGAGGAGTGTGAAGTCATAGAGTGCAGGTGAGTGATGTCACAGATTCGAGGTCTGTGAAATCATAGAATGGAGGTGTGTGATGTCAGATTGGAGGTGTGTGAAGTCAAAGAATGTAGGTGTGTGAAGTCATTGAATGAAGGTGTGTGTAATCACAGAATGGAGGTGTGTGAAGTCAGAATGTAGGTGTTGGAAGTCATAGGAATAGAGGTGTGTGAAGTCAGAATGGAGGTGTGTGAAGTCATAGAATGGAGGTGTGTGAAGTTATAGAATGGATGTTTGTAAAGTAAAAATGAAGGTGTGTGAAGTCATACAATGGAGATGTGTGAGGACAGAATGGAGGTGTGTGAAGTCACAGAATGGAGATGTGTCAACTCAGAATTTAGGTGTGTGAAGTCAAAGAATGGAGGTGTGTGAAGACATAGAATGGAGGTGTGTGAAGTCAAAGAATGGAGGTGTGTGAAGTCATAGAATATATGTTTGTGAAGTAAAAATGAAGGTGTGTGAAGGCATAGAATGGAGGTGTGTGAAGTCACAGAATGGAGGTGTGTGAAGGCATAGAATGGACGTGTGTGAAGTCATAGAATGGAGGTGTGTGAAGTCATATAATGGAGGTGTGTGAAGTCACAGAATGGAGGTGTGTGAAGTCAGAATGGAGGTGTGAAGTCATAGAATGGAGTTGGGTGATGTCATAGAAAGGAGGTGTGTGAAGTCATAGAATGGAGTTGTGTGAAGTCATAGAATGGAGGTGTGTGAAGTCAGAATGGAGGTGTGTGAACTCATAGAATGGTAGTGTGTTTAGTCACAATGGAGGTGTGTGAAGTCAGAGAATGGAGGTGTGTGAAGTCACAGAATGGACGTGTGTGAAGTCATAGAATGGAGGTGTGTGAAGTCATAGAATGGAGGTGTGTGAAGTCACAGAATGGAGGTGGGGGAAGTCACAGATTGGAGGTGTGTGAAGTCCCAGAATTGAGGTGTGTGAACTCAGAATGGAGGTGTGTAAAGTCATAGAATGGAGGTGTGTGAAGTCACAGAATGGACGTGTGTGTAGTCATAGAATCGAAGTGTGTGAAGTCATAAAATGGAGGTGTGTGAAGTCACAGAATGGACGGTTTCAAATCATAGAATGGAGGTGTGTGAAGTCACAGAATTGAGCTGTTTGAAGTCATATATTGGAGGTGTGTGAAGTCAAAATGGATGCGTGAATTCATAGAATGGAGGTGTGTGAAATCATAGAATGAGCGTGTGTGAGGTCATAGAATGGAGGTTTGTGAAGTCACAGAATGGAGGTGTGTGAAATCATGGAATGAAGTTGTGTGAAGTCATAGAATGGAAGTGTGTGAAGTCAGAGAATGGAGGTGTGTGAAGTCACAGAATGGAGATGTGTGAAATCACAGAATAGAGGTGTGTGAACTCAGAATGGAAGTGTGTGAAGTCAGAGAATGGAGGTCTGTGAAGTCATAGAATGGAAGTGTGTGAAGTCATAGAATGGAAGTGTGTGAAGTCATAGAATGGAAATGTGTGAAGTCACAGAATGGAGGTGTGTGAAGTCACAGAATGGAGGTGTGTGAAATCATAGAATGAAGGTTTGTGAAGTCATAGAATGGAAGTGTGTGAAGTCACAGAATGGAGGTGTGTGAAGTCACAGAATGGAGGTGTGTGAAATCACAGAATAGAGGTGTGTGAACTCGGAATGGAGGTGAGTGAAGTCACAGAATGGAGGTGTGTGAAGTCACAGAATGGACGGTTTGAAGTCATAGAATGGAGGTGTGTGAAGTCACAGAATTGAGGTGTTTGAAGTCATATATTGGAGGTGTGTGAAGTCAAAATTGATGTGTGAAGTCATAGAATGGAGGTGTGTGAAATCATAGAATGAGGTTGTGTGAAGTCACAGAATGGAGTTTTGTGTAGTCACAGAATGGAGGTGTGTGAACTCAGAATGGAGGTGTGTGAAGTCAGAGAATGGAAGTGTGTGAAGTCATAGAATGGAAGTGTGTGAAACCAGAATGGAGGTGTGTGAAGGCACAGAATGGAGGTTTGTGAAGTCATAGAAAGGAGGTGTGTGAAGTCATAGAATGGATGTTTCTGAAGTAAGAATGAAGGTGTGTGAAGTCATAGAATGGAGGTGTGTGAAGTCATAGAATGGACGGGTGTGAAGTCACAGAATGGAGGTGTGTGAAGTCAGAATGGAGGTTTGTAGTCATATATTGGAGGTGGGTAAAGTCATAGAAAGGAGGTGTGGGAAGTCACAGAGTGCAGGTGAGTGAAGTCATAGACTCGAGGTCGGTGAAATCATAGAATGGAGGTGTGTGATGTCAGATTGGAGGTGTGTGAAGTCAAAGAATGTAGGTGTGTGAAGTCATTGAATGGAGGTGAGTGAAGTCACAGAATGGAGATATGTGAATTCAGAAGAGAGGTGTGCGAAGTCATAGAATGGAGGTGTGTGGGGTCAGAATGGAGGTGTATGAAATCATAGAATGGAGGTGTGTGAAGTCAGAATAGAGGTGTGTGAAGTCATAGAATGGAGGTGTGTGATGTCACAGAATGGAGGTGTGGGAAGTCACAGAATAGAGGTGTGTGACGTCACAGAATGGAGGTGTGTGAACTCAGAATGGAGGTGTGTAAAGGCACAGAATGGAGGTGTGTGAAGTCATAGAATGGAAGTGTGTGAAGTCATAGAATGGAGCTGTGTGAAGTCACAGAATGGACGTTATGAAGTCATAGAATGGAGCTGTGTGAAGTCACAGAATTGAGGTGTTTGAAGTCATATATTGGAGGTGTGTGAAGTCAAAATGCATGTGTGAATTCACAGAATGGAGGTTTGTGAAGTCATAGAATGGAGGTGTGTGAATGTTTCTGAAGTAAAAATGAAGGTGTGTGAAGTCATGGAATGGAGGTGTGTGAAGTCACAGAATGGACGTGTGTGAAGTCAGAATGGAGGTCTGTAGTCATAGATTGGAGGTGGGTGAAGTCATAGAATGGAGGAGTGTGAAGTCATAGAATGCAGGTGAGTGAAGTCACAGATTCGAGGTCTGTGAAGTCATAGAATGGAGGTGTGTGATGTCAGAATGGAGGTGTGCGAAGTCATAGAATAGAGGTGTGTGAAGTCAGAATGGAGGTGTGTGAAATCATAGAATGGAGTTTTGTGAAGTCACAGAATGGAGCTATGTGAATTCAGAATGGAGGTGTGTGAAGTCATAGAATGGAGGTGTGTGAAGTTATAGAATGGAGGTGTGTGAAGTCACAGAATGGAGGTGTGTGAAGTCAGAACGGAGGTGTGTTGTCATAGATTGGAGGTGGGTGAATTCATAGAAATGAGGTGTGGGAAGTCATAGAATGGAGGAGTGTGAAGTCATAGAGTGCATGTGAGTGATGTCACAGATTCGAGGTCTGTGAAATCATAGAATGGAGGTGTGTGATGTCAGATTGGAGGTGGGTGAAGTCAAAGAATATAGGTGTGTGAAGTCATTGAATGAAGGTGTGTGTAGTCACAGAATGGAGGTGTGTGAAGTCAGAATGTAGGTGTTCGAAGTCATAGAATAGAGGTGTGTGAAGTCAGAATGGAGGTGTGTGAAGTCATAGAATGGAGGTGTGTGACGTCACAAGGGAAGTTTGTGAAGGCATAGAATAGAGGTGTGTGAAGTCACAGAATAGAGGTGTGTGAAGTCATACAATGGAGATGTGTGAAGTCAGAATGGAGGTGTGTGAAGTCACAGAATGGAGGTGTGTGAACTCAGAATGGAGGTGTGTGCAATCATAGATGGAGGTGTGTGAAGTCATAGTATGGAGATGTGTGAAATCATAGAATGGAGTTTTGTGAAGTCACAGAATGGAGTTGTGTGAGTCAGAATTGAGGTGTGTGAAGTCATAGAATGTAGATGTTTGAAGTCATAGAATGGAGTATTGTGAAGTCACCGAATGGAGGTTTGAGAAGTCATAGAATGGAGGTATGAGAAATCAAATTAGAGGGGTGTGAAGTCGGAAAATGGAGGTGTGTGAAGTCATAGAATGGAGGTGGGTGAAGTCATAGAATGGAGGTGTATGAAGTCATAGAATGGCGGTGTGTGAAGTCACTGAATGGACGGGTTTAAAGTCATAGAATGGAGGTGTGTGAAGTCAGAGAATTGAGCTGTTTGAAGTCAGATATTGGAGGTGTGTGAAGTCAAAAGGGATGTGTGTTAAGTCACCGAATGGAGTTTTGTGAACTCAGTATGGAGGTGTGTGAAGTCACATAATGGAGGTTTGTGAAGTCATATATGGATGTGTGTGAGGTCATAGAATGGATGTTTCTGAAGTAAGAATGAAGGTGTGTGAAGTCATAGAATGGAGGTGTGTGAAGTCCTTGAATGGAGGTGTGTGAAGTCACTGAATGGAAGTGTGTGAAGTCAGAATGGAGGTGTGAAGTCATAGAATGAAGGTGGGTGAAGTCATAGAAAGGAGGTGTGGGAAGTCATAGAATGGAGGAGTGTGAAGTCATAGAGTGGAGGTGTGTGATGTCAGAATGGAGGTGTGCGAAGTCATAGAATAGAGGTTTGTGAAGTCAGAATGGAGGTGTGTGAAGTCATAGAATGGAGGTGTGTGAACTCATAGAATGGAGGTGTGTGACGTCACAATGGAAGTGTGTGAAGTCAGAGAATGGAGGTGTGTGAATTCATACAATGGAGGTGTGTGAAGTCAGAATGGAATTTTGTGAAGTCACAGAATTGAGCTGTGTGAATTCAGAATGGAGGTGTGTGAAGTCATAGAATGGAGGTGTGTGAAGTTATAGAATGGACGTGTGTGACGTCAGAACGGAGGTGTGTAGTCATAGATTGGAGGTGGGTGAATTCATAGAAAGGAGGTGTGGGAAGTCATAGAATGGAGGAGTGTGAAGTCATAGAGTGCAGGTGAGTGATGTCACAGATTCGAGGTCTGTGAAATCATAGAATGGAGGTGTGTGATGTCAGATTGGAGGTGTGTGAAGTCAAAGAATGTAGGTGTGTGAAGTCATTGAATGAAGGTGTGTGTAATCACAGAATGGAGGTGTGTGAAGTCAGAATGTAGGTGTTGGAAGTCATAGAATAGAGGTGTGTGAAGTCAGAATGGAGGTGTGTGAAGTCATAGAATGGAGGTGTGTGAAGTTATAGAATGGATGTTTGTAAAGTAAAAATGAAGGTGTGTGAAGTCATACAATGGAGATGTGTGAGGACAGAATGGAGGTGTGTGAAGTCACAGAATGGAGATGTGTCAACTCAGAATTTAGGTGTGTGAAGTCAAAGAATGGAGGTGTGTGAAGACATAGAATGGAGGTGTGTGAAGTCAAAGAATGGAGGTGTGTGAAGTCATAGAATATATGTTTGTGAAGTAAAAATGAAGGTGTGTGAAGGCATAGAATGGAGGTGTGTGAAGTCACAGAATGGAGGTGTGTGAAGGCATAGAATGGACGTGTGTGAAGTCATAGAATGGAGGTGTGTGAAGTCATATAATGGAGGTGTGTGAAGTCACAGAATGGAGGTGTGTGAAGTCAGAATGGAGGTGTGAAGTCATAGAATGGAGTTGGGTGATGTCATAGAAAGGAGGTGTGTGAAGTCATAGAATGGAGGTGTGTGAAGTCATAGAATGGAGGTGTGTGAAGTCAGAATGGAGGTGTGTGAACTCATAGAATGGTAGTGTGTGTAGTCACAATGGAGGTGTGTGAAGTCAGAGAATGGAGGTGTGTGAAGTCACAGAATGGACGTGTGTGAAGTCATAGAATGGAGGTGTGTGAAGTCATAGAATGGAGGTGTGTGAAGTCACAGAATGGAGGTGGGGGAAGTCACAGATTGGAGGTGTGTGAAGTCCCAGAATTGAGGTGTGTGAACTCAGAATGGAGGTGTGTAAAGTCATAGAATGGAGGTGTGTGAAGTCACAGAATGGACGTGTGTGTAGTCATAGAATCGAAGTGTGTGAAGTCATAAAATGGAGGTGTGTGAAGTCACAGAATGGACGGTTTCAAATCATAGAATGGAGGTGTGTGAAGTCACAGAATTGAGCTGTTTGAAGTCATATATTGGAGGTGTGTGAAGTCAAAATGGATGCGTGAATTCATAGAATGGAGGTGTGTGAAATCATAGAATGAGCGTGTGTGAGGTCATAGAATGGAGGTTTGTGAAGTCACAGAATGGAGGTGTGTGAAATCATGGAATGAAGTTGTGTGAAGTCATAGAATGGAAGTGTGTGAAGTCAGAGAATGGAGGTGTGTGAAGTCACAGAATGGAGATGTGTGAAATCACAGAATAGAGGTGTGTGAACTCAGAATGGAAGTGTGTGAAGTCAGAGAATGGAGGTCTGTGAAGTCATAGAATGGAAGTGTGTGAAGTCATAGAATGGAAGTGTGTGAAGTCATAGAATGGAAATGTGTGAAGTCACAGAATGGAGGTGTGTGAAGTCACAGAATGGAGGTGTGTGAAATCATAGAATGAAGGTTTGTGAAGTCATAGAATGGAAGTGTGTGAAGTCACAGAATGGAGGTGTGTGAAGTCACAGAATGGAGGTGTGTGAAATCACAGAATAGAGGTGTGTGAACTCGGAATGGAGGTGAGTGAAGTCACAGAATGGAGGTGTGTGAAGTCACAGAATGGACGGTTTGAAGTCATAGAATGGAGGTGTGTGAAGTCACAGAATTGAGGTGTTTGAAGTCATATATTGGAGGTGTGTGAAGTCAAAATTGATGTGTGAAGTCATAGAATGGAGGTGTGTGAAATCATAGAATGAGGTTGTGTGAAGTCACAGAATGGAGTTTTGTGTAGTCACAGAATGGAGGTGTGTGAACTCAGAATGGAGGTGTGTGAAGTCAGAGAATGGAAGTGTGTGAAGTCATAGAATGGAAGTGTGTGAAACCAGAATGGAGGTGTGTGAAGGCACAGAATGGAGGTTTGTGAAGTCATAGAAAGGAGGTGTGTGAAGTCATAGAATGGATGTTTCTGAAGTAAGAATGAAGGTGTGTGAAGTCATAGAATGGAGGTGTGTGAAGTCATAGAATGGACGGGTGTGAAGTCACAGAATGGAGGTGTGTGAAGTCAGAATGGAGGTTTGTAGTCATATATTGGAGGTGGGTAAAGTCATAGAAAGGAGGTGTGGGAAGTCACAGAGTGCAGGTGAGTGAAGTCATAGACTCGAGGTCGGTGAAATCATAGAATGGAGGTGTGTGATGTCAGATTGGAGGTGTGTGAAGTCAAAGAATGTAGGTGTGTGAAGTCATTGAATGGAGGTGAGTGAAGTCACAGAATGGAGATATGTGAATTCAGAAGAGAGGTGTGCGAAGTCATAGAATGGAGGTGTGTGGGGTCAGAATGGAGGTGTATGAAATCATAGAATGGAGGTGTGTGAAGTCAGAATAGAGGTGTGTGAAGTCATAGAATGGAGGTGTGTGATGTCACAGAATGGAGGTGTGGGAAGTCACAGAATAGAGGTGTGTGACGTCACAGAATGGAGGTGTGTGAACTCAGAATGGAGGTGTGTAAAGGCACAGAATGGAGGTGTGTGAAGTCATAGAATGGAAGTGTGTGAAGTCATAGAATGGAGCTGTGTGAAGTCACAGAATGGACGTTATGAAGTCATAGAATGGAGCTGTGTGAAGTCACAGAATTGAGGTGTTTGAAGTCATATATTGGAGGTGTGTGAAGTCAAAATGCATGTGTGAATTCACAGAATGGAGGTTTGTGAAGTCATAGAATGGAGGTGTGTGAATGTTTCTGAAGTAAAAATGAAGGTGTGTGAAGTCATGGAATGGAGGTGTGTGAAGTCACAGAATGGACGTGTGTGAAGTCAGAATGGAGGTCTGTAGTCATAGATTGGAGGTGGGTGAAGTCATAGAATGGAGGAGTGTGAAGTCATAGAATGCAGGTGAGTGAAGTCACAGATTCGAGGTCTGTGAAGTCATAGAATGGAGGTGTGTGATGTCAGAATGGAGGTGTGCGAAGTCATAGAATAGAGGTGTGTGAAGTCAGAATGGAGGTGTGTGAAGTCATAGATGGAGTTGTGTGAAGTCATAGTATGGAGGTGTGTGAAATCATAGAATGGAGTTTTGTGAAGTCACAGAATGGAGCTATGTGAATTCAGAATGGAGGTGTGTGAAGTCATAGAATGGAGGTGTGTGAAGTTATAGAATGGAGGTGTGTGAAGTCACAGAATGGAGGTGTGTGAAGTCAGAACGGAGGTGTGTTGTCATAGATTGGAGGTGGGTGAATTCATAGAAATGAGGTGTGGGAAGTCATAGAATGGAGGAGTGTGAAGTCATAGAGTGCATGTGAGTGATGTCACAGATTCGAGGTCTGTGAAATCATAGAATGGAGGTGTGTGATGTCAGATTGGAGGTGGGTGAAGTCAAAGAATATAGGTGTGTGAAGTCATTGAATGAAGGTGTGTGTAGTCACAGAATGGAGGTGTGTGAAGTCAGAATGTAGGTGTTCGAAGTCATAGAATAGAGGTGTGTGAAGTCAGAATGGAGGTGTGTGAAGTCATAGAATGGAGGTGTGTGACGTCACAAGGGAAGTTTGTGAAGGCATAGAATAGAGGTGTGTGAAGTCACAGAATAGAGGTGTGTGAAGTCATACAATGGAGATGTGTGAAGTCAGAATGGAGGTGTGTGAAGTCACAGAATGGAGGTGTGTGAACTCAGAATGGAGGTGTGTGCAATCATAGATGGAGGTGTGTGAAGTCATAGTATGGAGATGTGTGAAATCATAGAATGGAGTTTTGTGAAGTCACAGAATGGAGTTGTGTGAGTCAGAATTGAGGTGTGTGAAGTCATAGAATGTAGATGTTTGAAGTCATAGAATGGAGTATTGTGAAGTCACCGAAGGGAGGTTTGAGAAGTCATAGAATGGAGGTCTGAGAAATCAAATTAGAGGGGTGTGAAGTCGGAAAATGGAGGTGTGTGAAGTCATAGAATGGAGGTGGGTGAAGTCATAGAATGGAGGTGTATGAAGTCATAGAATGGCGGTGTGTGAAGTCACTGAATGGACGGGTTTAAAGTCATAGAATGGAGGTGTGTGAAGTCAGAGAATTGAGCTGTTTGAAGTCAGATATTGGAGGTGTGTGAAGTCAAAAGGGATGTGTGTTAAGTCACCGAATGGAGTTTTGTGAACTCAGTATGGAGGTGTGTGAAGTCACATAATGGAGGTTTGTGAAGTCATATATGGAGGTGTGTGAGGTCATAGAATGGATGTTTCTGAAGTAAGAATGAAGGTGTGTGAAGTCATAGAATGTAGGTGTGTGAAGTCCTTGAATGGAGGTGTGTGAAGTCACTGAATGGAAGTGTGTGAAGTCAGAATGGAGGTGTGAAGTCATAGAATGAAGGTGGGTGAAGTCATAGAAAGGAGGTGTGGGAAGTCATAGAATGGAGGAGTGTGAAGTCATAGAGTGGAGGTGTGTGATGTCAGAATGGAGGTGTGCGAAGTCATAGAATAGAGGTTTGTGAAGTCAGAATGGAGGTGTGTGAAGTCATAGAATGGAGGTGTGTGAACTCATAGAATGGAGGTGTGTGACGTCACAATGGAAGTGTGTGAAGTCAGAGAATGGAGGTGTGTGAATTCATACAATGGAGGTGTGTGAAGTCAGAATGGAATTTTGTGAAGTCACAGAATTGAGCTGTGTGAATTCAGAATGGAGGTGTGTGAAGTCATAGAATGGAGGTGTGTGAAGTTATAGAATGGACGTGTGTGACGTCAGAACGGAGGTGTGTAGTCATAGATTGGAGGTGGGTGAATTCATAGAAAGGAGGTGTGGGAAGTCATAGAATGGAGGAGTGTGAAGTCATAGAGTGCAGGTGAGTGATGTCACAGATTCGAGGTCTGTGAAATCATAGAATGGAGGTGTGTGATGTCAGATTGGAGGTGTGTGAAGTCAAAGAATGTAGGTGTGTGAAGTCATTGAATGAAGGTGTGTGTAGTCACAGAATGGAGGTGTGTGAAGTCAGAATGTAGGTGTTCGAAGTCATAGAATAGAGGTGTGTGAAGTCAGAATGGAGGTGTGTGAAGTCATAGAATGGAAGTGTGTGACGTCACAAGGGAAGTTTGTGAAGGCATAGAATAGAGGTGTGTGAAGTCACAGAATAGAGGTGTGTGAAGTCATACAATGGAGATGTGTGAAGTCAGAATGGAGGTGTGTGAAGTCACAGAATGGAGGTGTGTGAACTCAGAATGGAGGTGTGTGCAATCATAGATGGAGGTGTGTGAAGTCATAGTATGGAGATGTGTGAAATCATAGAATGGAGTTTTGTGAAGTCACAGAATGGAGTTGTGTGAGTCAGAATTGAGGTGTGTGAAGTCATAGAATGTAGATGTGTGAAGTCATAGAATAGAGTATTGTGAAGTCACCGAAGGGAGGTTTGAGAAGTCATAGAATGGAGGTATGAGAAATCAAATTAGAGGGGTGTGAAGTCGGAAAATGGAGGTGTGTGAAGTCATAGAATGGAGGTGGGTGAAGTCATAGAATGGAGGTGTATGAAGTCATAGAATGGCGGTGTGTGAAGTCACTGAATGGACGGGTTTAAAGTCATAGAATGGAGGTGTGTGAAGTCAGAGAATTGAGCTGTTTGAAGTCAGATATTAGAGGTGTGTGAAGTCAAAATGGATGTGTGTCAAGTCACCGAATGGTGTTTTGTGAACTCAGTATGTAGGTGTGTGAAGTCACATAATGGAGGTTTGTGAAGTCATATATGGAGGTGTGTGAGGTCATAGAATGGATGTTTCTGAAGTAAGAATGAAGGTGTGCGAAGTCATAGAATGGAGGTGTGTGAAGTCGTTGAATGGAGGTGTGTGAAGTCACTGAATGGAACTGTGTGAAGTCAGAATGGAGGTGTGAAGACATAGAATGAAGGTGGGTGAAGTCATAGAAAGGAGGTGTGGGAAGTCATAGAATGGAGGAGTGTGAAGTCATAGAGTGGAGGTGTGGGATGTCAGAATGGAGGTGTGCGAAGTCATAGAATAGAGGTTTGTGAAGTCAGAATGGAGGTGTGTGAAGTCATAGAATGGAGGTGTGTGAACTCATAGAATGGAGGTGTGTGAAGTCACAATGGAAGTGTGTGAAGTCACAGAATGGAGGTGTGTGAATTCATACAATGGAGGTGTGTGAAGTCAGAATGGAATTTTGTGAAGTCACAGAATTGAGCTGTGTGAATTCAGAATGGAGGTGTGTGAAGTCATAGAATGGAGGTGTGTGAAGTCACAGAATGGATGTGTGTGAAGTCATAGAATGGAGGTGTGTGAAGTCATAGAATGGGTGTTTGTGAAGTAAGAATGAAGGTGTGTGAAGTCATAGAATGGAGGTGTGTGAAGTCACAGAATGGAGGTGTGGGAAGTCACAGATTGAAGGAGTGTGAAGTCATAGAATAGAAGTGTGTGAAGTCATAGAATGGAGGTGTGTGAAGTCACAGAATGGACGGTATGAAGTCATAGAAGGGAGGTGTGTGAAGTCACAGAAATGAGGTGTTTGAAGTCATATATTGGAGGTGTGTGAAATCAAAATGGATGTGTGAAGTCACAGAATAGAGGCGTGTGAAATCACAGAATGAGGGTGTGTGAGGTCATAGAACGGAGGTGTGTGAAGTCACAGAATGGAGGTCTGTGAAGTCAGAGAATGGAGGTGTGTGAAGTCATAGAATGGAAGTGTGTGAAGTCACAGATTGGAGGTGTGTGAAGTCACAGAATCGAGGTGTGAGAAGTCACAGAATGGAGGTGTGTGAACACAGAATGGAGGTGTGTGAAGTCACAAAATGGAAGTGTGTGAAGTCAAAGAATGGAGGTGTGTGAAGTCACGGAATGGAGGTGTGTGAAATCATAGAATGGAGGTGTGTGAAGTCACAGAATGGAGGTGGGTGAAGTCAGAATGGAGGTGTGAAGTCATAGAATGTAGGTGGCTGAAGTCATAGAACTTAGTTGTGGGAAGTCATAGAATGGAGAAGTGTGAAGTCATAGAGTGGAGGTGAGTGAAGGCAGAGATTCGAGGTCTGTGAAGTCATAGAATGGAGGTGTGTGAAGTCACAGAATGGAGGTGTGTGAAGTCATACAATGGAGGTGTGTGAAGTCACAATGGAGGTGTTTGAAGTCACAGAATGGAGGTGTGTGAAGTCAGAATGGAGGTGTGTGAAGTCATAGATGGAGGTGTGTGAAGTCATAGTATGGAGATATGTGAAATCATAGAATGGAGTTTTGTGAAGTCACAGAATGGAGATGTGTGAGTCAGAATTGAGGTGTGTGAAGTCATAGAATATAGATGTGTGAAGTCATAGAATGGAGTATTGTGAAGTCACCGAAGGGAGGTTTGTGAAGTCATAGAATGGAGGTATGAGAAATCAAATTAGAGGGGTGTGAATTCGGAGAATGGAGGTGTGTGAAGTCATAGAATGGAGGTGGGTGAAGTCATAGAATGGAGGTGTGTGAATTCAGATTTGAGGTGTGTGAAGTCATAGAATGGAGGTGTGTCAACACAGAAAGGAGGTGTGTGAAGTCATAGAATGGAGATGAGTGAAGTCATAGAATGGATGTGTGTGAAATCATAGAATGGAGGTGTGTGAAGTCACAGAATTTAGATGTGTGAAGTCAGAATGGAGGTGTGTGAGGTCAGAATGGAGGTGTGTGAAGTCATAGAATGGAGGTGTGTGAAGTCACAATGCAGGTGTGTGAACTCATAGAATGGAGGTGTGTGAAGTCAAAATGTAGGTGTGTGAAGTCATAGAATGGAGGTGTGTGAAGTCATAGAATGGAGGTGTGTGAAGTCACAGAATGGAGGTGTGTGAAGTCATAGAAATCAGGTGTGTGAAGTCAGAATCGAGGTGTGTGAAGTCATAGAATGGAGGTTTGTGAAGTCAGAATGGAGGTGTGAAGTCATAGAATGGAGGTGGGTGAAGTCACAGAAATTAGGTGTGGGAAGTCATAGAATGGAGAAGTGTGAAGTCATAGAGTGGAAGTGAGTGAAGTCACAGATTCGAGGTCTGTGAAGTCATAGAATGGATGTGTGGGAAGTCAGAATGTAGGTGTTGCAAGTCATAGAATAGAGGTGTGTGAAGTCAGAATGGAGGTGTGTGAAGTCATAGAATGGAGGTGTGTGAACTCATAGAATGGAGGTGTGTGACGTCACAATGGAAGTTTGTGAAGTCATACAATGGAGGTGTGTGAAGCCGGAATGTAGGTGTGTGAAGTCACAGAATGGAGGTGTGTGAACTCAGAATGGAGGTGTGTGAAATCATAGATGCAGGTGTGTGAAGTCATAGTATGGAGATATGTGAAATCATAGAATGGGGTTTTGTGAAGTCACAGAATGGAGTTGTGTGAGTCAGAATTGAGGTGTGTGAAGTCATAGAATGTAGATGTGGGATATCATAGAATGGAGTATTGTGAAGTCACCGAAGGGAGGTTTGTGAAGTCATAGAATGGATGTATGAGAAATCAAATTAGAGGGGTGTGAATTTGGAGAATGGAGGTGTGTGAAGTCATAGAATGGAGGTGGGTGAAGTCATAGAATGGAGGTGTGTGAATTCAGATTGGAGGTGTGTGAAGTCATAGAATGCAGGTGTGTCAACTCAGAAAGGAGGTGTGTGAAGTCATAGAATGGAGCTGAGTGAAGTCATAGAATGGAGGTGTGTGAACTCATAGAATGGAGGTGTGTGACGTCACAATGGAAGTTTGTGAATTCAGACACTGGAGGTGTGTGAAGTCACAGAATGGAGGTGTGTGAAGTCAGAATGGAGGTGTAAAGTCATAGAATGGAGGTGGGTGAAGTCATAGAAATTAGGTGTGTGAAGTCATTGAATGGAGGTGTGTGAATTCACTGAATGGACGGGTTTAAAGTCATAGAATGGAGGTGTGTGAAGTCAGAGAATTGAGCTGATTGAAGTCATATATTGGGTGTGTGTGAAGTCAAAATGGATGTGTGAAGTCATAGAATGTAGGTGTGTGAAGTCATAGAATGGAGGTGTGTGAAGTCATTGATGGAGGTGAGTGAGGTCATAGAATGGATGTTTCTGATGTAAGAATGAAGGTGTGTGAAGTCATAGAATTGAGGTGTGTGAAGTCATTGAATGGAGGTGTGTGAAGTCACTGAATGGAAGTGTGTGAAGTCAGAATGGAGGTGTGAAGTCATAGAATGAAGGTGGGTGAAGTCATACAAAGGAGGTGTGGGAAGTCATAGAATGGAGGAGTGGGAAGTCATAGAGTGGAGGTGAGTGAAGTCACAGATTCGAGGTCTGTGAAGTCATAGATTGGAGGTGTGTGATGTCAGAATGGAGGTGTGTGACGTCACAATGGAAGTTTGTGAAGTCACAGAATGGCGGTGTGTGAATACAATGGAAGTGTTTGAAGTCAGAATGGAATTTTGTGAAGTCACAGAATTGAGCTGTGTGAATTCAGAATGGAGGTGTGTGAAGTGATAGAATGGAGGTGTGTGAAGTCAGAATGGAGGTGTTGAACTCATAGAATGGAGGTGTGTGTAGTCACAATGGAGGTGTTTGAAGTCATAGAATGGAGGTGTGTGAAGTCACAGAATGGAGGTGTGTGAAGTCATAGAATGGAGGTGTGTGAAGTCATAGAATGGGTGATTGTGAAGTAAGAATGATGGTGTGTTAAGTCATAGAATGGAGGTGTGTAAAGTCACAGAATGGAGGTGTGTGAAGTCATAGAATGGAAGTGTGTGAAGTCATAGAATGGAGTTGTGTGATGTCACAGAATGGACGGTATGAAGTCATAGAATGGAGGTGTGTGAAGTCACAGAATTGAGGTGTTTGAAGTCATATACTGGAGGTGTGTAAAATCAAAATGGATGTGTGAAGTCATAGAAAGGAGGTGTGTGAAATCATAGAATGAGGGTGTGTGAGGTCATAGAATGGAGGTGTGTGAAGTCACAGAATGGAGGTGTGTGAAGTCATAGAATGGAGGTGTGTGAAGTCACAGAATGGATGTGTGTGAAGTCATAGAATGGAGGTGTGTGAAGTCATAGAATGGGTGTTTGTGAAGTAAGAATGAAGGTGTGTGAAGTCATAGAATGGAGGTGTGTGAAGTCACAGAATGGAGGTGTGGGAAGTCACAGATTGAAGGAGTGTGAAGTCATAGAATAGAAGTGTGTGAAGTCATAGAATGTAGGTGTGTGAAGTCACAGAATGGACGGTATGAAGTCATAGAAGGGAGGTGTGTGAAGTCACAGAAATGAGGTGTTTGAAGTCATATATTGGAGGTGTGTGAAATCAAAATGGATGTGTGAAGTCACAGAATAGAGGCGTGTGAAATCACAGAATGAGGGTGTGTGAGGTCATAGAACGGAGGTGTGTGAAGTCACAGAATGGAGGTCTGTGAAGTCAGAGAATGGAGGTGTGTGAAGTCATAGAATGGAAGTGTGTGAAGTCACAGATTGGAGGTGTGTGAAGTCACAGAATCGAGGTGTGAGAAGTCACAGAATGGAGGTGTGTGAACACAGAATGGAGGTGTGTGAAGTCACAAAATGGAAGTGTGTGAAGTCAAAGAATGGAGGTGTGTGAAGTCACGGAATGGAGGTGTGTGAAATCATAGAATGGAGGTGTGTGAAGTCACAGAATGGAGGTGGGTGAAGTCAGAATGGAGGTGTGAAGTCATAGAATGTAGGTGGCTGAAGTCATAGAACTTAGTTGTGGGAAGTCATAGAATGGAGAAGTGTGAAGTCATAGAGTGGAGGTGAGTGAAGGCAGAGATTCGAGGTCTGTGAAGTCATAGAATGGAGGTGTGTGAAGTCACAGAATGGAGGTGTGTGAAGTCATACAATGGAGGTGTGTGAAGTCACAATGGAGGTGTTTGAAGTCACAGAATGGAGGTGTGTGAAGTCAGAATGGAGGTGTGTGAAGTCATAGATGGAGGTGTGTGAAGTCATAGTATGGAGATATGTGAAATCATAGAATGGAGTTTTGTGAAGTCACAGAATGGAGATGTGTGAGTCAGAATTGAGGTGTGTGAAGTCATAGAATATAGATGTGTGAAGTCATAGAATGGAGTATTGTGAAGTCACCGAAGGGAGGTTTGTGAAGTCATAGAATGGAGGTATGAGAAATCAAATTAGAGGGGTGTGAATTCGGAGAATGGAGGTGTGTGAAGTCATAGAATGGAGGTGGGTGAAGTCATAGAATGGAGGTGTGTGAATTCAGATTTGAGGTGTGTGAAGTCATAGAATGGAGGTGTGTCAACACAGAAAGGAGGTGTGTGAAGTCATAGAATGGAGATGAGTGAAGTCATAGAATGGATGTGTGTGAAATCATAGAATGGAGGTGTGTGAAGTCACAGAATTTAGATGTGTGAAGTCAGAATGGAGGTGTGTGAGGTCAGAATGGAGGTGTGTGAAGTCATAGAATGGAGGTGTGTGAAGTCACAATGCAGGTGTGTGAACTCATAGAATGGAGGTGTGTGAAGTCAAAATGTAGGTGTGTGAAGTCATAGAATGGAGGTGTGTGAAGTCATAGAATGGAGGTGTGTGAAGTCACAGAATGGAGGTGTGTGAAGTCATAGAAATCAGGTGTGTGAAGTCAGAATCGAGGTGTGTGAAGTCATAGAATGGAGGTTTGTGAAGTCAGAATGGAGGTGTGAAGTCATAGAATGGAGGTGGGTGAAGTCACAGAAATTAGGTGTGGGAAGTCATAGAATGGAGAAGTGTGAAGTCATAGAGTGGAAGTGAGTGAAGTCACAGATTCGAGGTCTGTGAAGTCATAGAATGGATGTGTGGGAAGTCAGAATGTAGGTGTTGCAAGTCATAGAATAGAGGTGTGTGAAGTCAGAATGGAGGTATGTGAAGTCATAGAATGGAGGTGTGTGAACTCATAGAATGGAGGTGTGTGACGTCACAATGGAAGTTTGTGAAGTCATACAATGGAGGTGTGTGAAGCCGGAATGTAGGTGTGTGAAGTCACAGAATGGAGGTGTGTGAACTCAGAATGGAGGTGTGTGAAATCATAGATGCAGGTGTGTGAAGTCATAGTATGGAGATATGTGAAATCATAGAATGGGGTTTTGTGAAGTCACAGAATGGAGTTGTGTGAGTCAGAATTGAGGTGTGTGAAGTCATAGAATGTAGATGTGGGATATCATAGAATGGAGTATTGTGAAGTCACCGAAGGGAGGTTTGTGAAGTCATAGAATGGATGTATGAGAAATCAAATTAGAGGGGTGTGAATTTGGAGAATGGAGGTGTGTGAAGTCATAGAATGGAGGTGGGTGAAGTCATAGAATGGAGGTGTGTGAATTCAGATTGGAGGTGTGTGAAGTCATAGAATGCAGGTGTGTCAACTCAGAAAGGAGGTGTGTGAAGTCATAGAATGGAGCTGAGTGAAGTCATAGAATGGAGGTGTGTGAACTCATAGAATGGAGGTGTGTGACGTCACAATGGAAGTTTGTGAATTCAGACACTGGAGGTGTGTGAAGTCACAGAATGGAGGTGTGTGAAGTCAGAATGGAGGTGTAAAGTCATAGAATGGAGGTGGGTGAAGTCATAGAAATTAGGTGTGTGAAGTCATAGAATGGAGGTGTGTGAACTCATAGAATGGAGGTGTGTGACGTCACAATGGAAGGTTGTGAAGTCATAGAATGGAGGTGTGTGAAGTCAAAGAATGGAGGTTTGTGAAGTCATACAATGGAGGTGTGTGAAGTCAGAATGGAGGTGTGTGAAGTCACAGAATGTAGGTGTGTGAACTCATAATGGAGGTGTGTGAAGTCATAGATGGAGGTGTGTGAAGTCATAGTATGGAGATATGTGAAATCATAGAATGGAGTTTTGTGAAGTCACAGAATGGAGTTGTGTGAGTCAGAATTGAGGTGTGTGAAGTCATAGAATGTAGATGTGTGAAGTCATAGAATGGAGTATTGTGAAGTCACCGAAGTGAGGTTTGTGAAGTTATAGAATGGAGGTATGAGAAATCAAATTAGAGGGATGTGAAGTCGGAGAATGGAGGTGTGTGAAGTCATAGAATGGAGGTGGGTGAAGTCATTGAATGGAGGTGTGTGAATTCACTGAATGGACGGGTTTAAAGTCATAGAATGGAGGTGTGTGAAGTCAGAGAATTGAGCTGATTGAAGTCATATATTGGGTGTGTGTGAAGTCAAAATGGATGTGTGAAGTCATAGAATGTAGGTGTGTGAAGTCATAGAATGGAGGTGTGTGAAGTCATTGATGGAGGTGAGTGAGGTCATAGAATGGATGTTTCTGATGTAAGAATGAAGGTGTGTGAAGTCATAGAATTGAGGTGTGTGAAGTCATTGAATGGAGGTGTGTGAAGTCACTGAATGGAAGTGTGTGAAGTCAGAATGGAGGTGTGAAGTCATAGAATGAAGGTGGGTGAAGTCATACAAAGGAGGTGTGGGAAGTCATAGAATGGAGGAGTGGGAAGTCATAGAGTGGAGGTGAGTGAAGTCACAGATTCGAGGTCTGTGAAGTCATAGATTGGAGGTGTGTGATGTCAGAATGGAGGTGTGTGACGTCACAATGGAAGTTTGTGAAGTCACAGAATGGCGGTGTGTGAATACAATGGAAGTGTTTGAAGTCAGAATGGAATTTTGTGAAGTCACAGAATTGAGCTGTGTGAATTCAGAATGGAGGTGTGTGAAGTGATAGAATGGAGGTGTGTGAAGTCAGAATGGAGGTGTTGAACTCATAGAATGGAGGTGTGTGTAGTCACAATGGAGGTGTTTGAAGTCATAGAATGGAGGTGTGTGAAGTCACAGAATGGAGGTGTGTGAAGTCATAGAATGGAGGTGTGTGAAGTCATAGAATGGGTGATTGTGAAGTAAGAATGATGGTGTGTTAAGTCATAGAATGGAGGTGTGTAAAGTCACAGAATGGAGGTGTGTGAAGTCATAGAATGGAAGTGTGTGAAGTCATAGAATGGAGTTGTGTGATGTCACAGAATGGACGGTATGAAGTCATAGAATGGAGGTGTGTGAAGTCACAGAATTGAGGTGTTTGAAGTCATATACTGGAGGTGTGTAAAATCAAAATGGATGTGTGAAGTCATAGAAAGGAGGTGTGTGAAATCATAGAATGAGGGTGTGTGAGGTCATAGAATGGAGGTGTGTGAAGTCACAGAATGGAGGTGTGTGAAGTCATAGAATGGACGTGTGTGAAGTCACAGTTTGGAGCTGTGTGAAGTCACAGAATCGAGGTGTCAGAAGTCAAAGAATGGAGGTGTGTGAACTCAGAATGGAGGTGTGTGAACTCACAGAATGGACGTGTATGAAGTCATAGAATGGAAGTGTGTGAAGTCATAGAATTGAGGTGTGTGAAATCACCGAATGGAGTTGTGTGAACTCAGAATGGAGGTGTGTGAAGTCACAGAATGGAGGTTTGTGAAGTCATAGAATGGAGGTGTGTGAAGTCATAGAATGGATGTTTCTGAAGTAAGAATGAAGGTGTGTGAAGTCATAGAATGGAGGTATGTGAACACATAGATTGGGGGTGTGTGAAGTCACAGAATGGAGGTGTGTGAAGTCAGAATGGAGGTGTGTAGTCATCGATTGGAGGTGGATGTAGTCATAAAAAGAAGGTGTGGGAAGTCATAGAATGGAGGAGTGTGAAGTCATAGAATAGAGGTGTGTGAAGTCAGAATGGAGGCGTGTGAAGTCATAGATGGAGTTGTGTGAAGTCATAGGATGGAGTTGTGTGAAATCATAGAATAGAGTTTTGTGAAGGCACAGAATGGAGCTGTGTGAATTCAGAATGGAGGTGTGTGAAGTCATAGAATGGACGTGTGTGAAGTCAGAATGGAGGTGTGTGAACTCATAGAATGGAGGTGTGTGACGTCACAATGGAAGTGTGTGAAGTCATAGAATGGAGGTGTGTGAAGTCACAGAATGGAGGTGTGTGAAGTCATAGAATGGAGGTGTGTGAAGTCACTGAATGGAGGTGTGTGAAGTCATAGAATGGAGGTGTGTGAAGTTATAGAATGGATGTTTGTAAAGTAAAAATGAAGGTGTGTGAAGTCATAGAATGGAGATGTGAGAAGTCAGAATGGAGGTGTGTGAAGACACAGAATGGAGATGTGTCAACTCAGAATTTAGGCGTGTGAAGTCAAAGAATGGAGGTGTGTGAAGTCATAGAATATATGTTTGTGAAGTAAGAATGAAGGTGTGTGAAGGCATAGAATGGAGGTGTGTGAAGTCACAGAATGGAGGTGTGTGAAGGCATAGAATGGAGGTGTGTGAAGTCATAGAATGGAGGTGTGTGAAGTCATATAATGGAGGTGTGTGAAGTAACAGAATGGAGGTGTGTGAAGTCAGAATGGAGGTGTGAAGTCATAGAATGGAGTTGGGTGAAGTCATAGAAAGGAGGTGTGTGAAGTCATAGAATGGAGGTGTGTGAAGTCATAGAATGGAGGTGTGTGAAGTCAGAATGGAGGTGTGTGAACTCATAGAATGGTAGTGTGTGTAGTCACAATGGAGGTGTGTGAAGTCATAGAATGGAGGTGTGTGAAGTCACAGAATGGACGTGTGTGAAGTCATAGAATGGAGGTGTGTGAAGTGATAGAATGGAGCTGTGTGAAGTCAGAATGGAGGTGTGTGAAGTCACAAAATGGAGGTGTGTCAACTCAGAATTGAGGTGTGTGAAGTCAAAGAATGGAGGTGTGTGGAGTCATAGAATGGTGGTGTGTGAAGTCATAGAATGGAGCTGTGTGAAGGTATAGAATGGAGCTGTGTGAAGTCACAGAATGGAGGTTTGTGAAGTCATAGAATGGAGGTGTGTGAATGTTTCTGAAGTAAATATGAAGGTGTGTGAAGTCATGGAATGGAGGTGTGTGAAGTCACAGAATGGAGGTGTGTGAAGTCAGAATGGAGGTGTGTAGTCATAACTTGGAGGTGGTTGAAGTCATAGAAAGGAGGTGTGGGAAGTCATAGAATGGAGGAGTGTGAAGTCATAGAGTGCATGTGAGTGAAATCACAGATTCGAGGTCTGTGAAGTCATAGAATGGAGGTGTGTGATGTCAGAATGGAGGTGTGCGAAGTCATAGAATAGAGGTGTGTGAAGTCAGAATGGAGGTGTGTGAAGTCATAGATGGAGTTGTGTGAAGTCATAGTATGGAGTTGTGTGAAATCATAGAATAGAGTTTTGTGAAGGCACAGAATGGAGCTGTGTGAATTCAGAATGGAGGTGTGTGAAGTCATAGAATGGAGGTGTGTGAAGTCAGAATGGAGCTGTGTGAACTCATGGAATGGAGGTGTGTGACGTCACAATGGAAGTGTGTGAAGTCATAGAATGGAGGTGTGTGAAGTCACAGAATGGAGGTGTGTGAAGTCAGAATGGAGGTGTGAAGTCATAGAATGGAGTTGGGTGAAGTCATAGAAAGGAGGTGTGTGAAGTCATAGAATGGAGGTGTGTGAAGTCATAGAATGGAGGTGTGTGAAGTCAGAATGGAGGTGTGTGAACTCATAGAATGGTAGTGTGTGTAGTCACAATGGAGGTGTGTGAAGTCATAGAATGGAGGTGTGTGAAGTCACAGAATGGACGTGTGTGAAGTCATAGAATGGAGGTGTGTGAAGTCATAGAATGGAGGTGTGTGAAGTTATAGAATGGAGGTGTGTGAAGTCACAGAATGGAGGTGGGGGAAGTCACAGATTGGAGGTGTGTGAAGTCCCAGAATTAAGGTGTGTGAACTCAGAATGGAGGTGTGTAAAGTCACAGAATGGAGGTGTGTGAAGTCATAGAATGGAAGTGTGTGAAGTCATAAAATGGAGGTGTGTGAAGTCACAGAATGGACGGTTTCAAATCATAGAATGGAGGTGTGTGAAGTCACAGAATTGAGGTGTTTGAAGTCATATATTGGAGGTGTGTGAAGTCAAAATGGATGTGTGAAGTCATAGAATGGAAGTGTGTGAAATCATAGAATGAGGGTGTGTGAGGTCATAGAATGGAGGTTTGTGAAGTCACAGAATGGAGGTTTGTGAAGTTATAGAATGGAGGTGTGTGAATGTTTCTGAAGTAAAAATGAAGGTGTGTGAAGTCATGTAATGGAGGTGTGTGAAGTCACAGAATGGAGGTGTGTGAAGTCAGAATGGAGGTGTGTGAAGTCAGAATGGAGGTGTGTGAAGTCATAGATGGAGTTGTGTGAAGTCATAATATGGAGGTGTGTGAAATCATAGAATGGAGTTTTGTGAAGTCACAGAATGGAGCTGTGTGAATTCAAAATGGAGGTGTGTAGTCATAGATTGGAGGTGGGTGAAGTCATAGAAAGGAGGTGTGGGAAGTCATAGAATGGAGGTGTGTGAAGTCATAGAGTGCAGGTGAGTGAAGTCACAGATTCGAGGTCTGTGAAGTCATAGAATGGAGGTGTGTGAAGGCATAGAATGGAGGTGTGCGAAGTCAGAGAATAGAGGTGTGTGAAGTCAGAATGGAGGTGTGTGAAGTCATAGATGGAGTTGTGTGAAGTCATAGTATGGAGGTGTGTGAAATCATAGAATGGAGTTTTGTGAAGTCACAGAATGGAGCTGTGTGAATTCAGAACGGAGGTGTGTGAAGTCATAGAATGGAGGTGTGTGACGTCAGAATGGAGGTGTGTGAACTCATAGAATGGAGGTGTGTGACGTCACAATGGAAGTGTGTGAAGTCATAGAATGGAGGTGTGTGAAGTCACAGAATGGAGGTGTGTGAAGTCATAGAATGGAGGTATGTGAACTCACAGAATGGAGGTGTGTAAAGTAAGAATGAAGGTGTGTGAAGTCATAGAATGGAGGTGTGTGATGTCAAAGAATGGAGGTTTGTGAAGTCATAGAATGGAGCTGTGTGAAGTCAGAATGGAGGTGTGTGAAGTCACAGAATGGAGGTGTGACACCTCAGAATTTAGGTGTGTGAAGTCAAAGAATGGAGGTGTGTGAAGTCATAGAATGGAGGTGTGTGAAGTCATAGAATGGAGGTGTGTGAAGTTATAGAATGGAGGTGTGTGAAGTCACAGAATGGAGGTGTGTGAAGTCAGAATGGAGGTGTGTAGTCATAGATTGGAGGTGGGTGAATTCATAGAAAGGAGGTGTGGGAAGTCATAGAATGGAGGAGTGGGAAGTCATAGAGTGCAGGTGAGTGAAGTCACAGATTCGAGGTCTGTGAAATCATAGAATGGAGGTGTGTGATGTCAGATTTGAGGTGTGTGAAGTCAAAGAATGTAGGTGTGTGACATAACAATGGAAGTGTGTGAAGTCATAGAATGGAGGTGTGTGAAGTCACAGAATGGAGGTTTGTGAAGTCATAGAATGGACGTATGTGAAGTCACAGAACGGAGGAGTGTAAAGTCATGGAACGAAGGTCGGTGAAGTTATAGAATGGATGTTTGTAAAGTAAGAATGAAGGTGTGTGAAGTCATAGAATGGAGGTCTGTGATGTCAAAGAATGGAGGTGTGTGAAGTGATAGAATGGAGCTGTGTGAAGTCAGAATTGAGGTGTGTGAAGTCAAAGAATGGAGGTGTGTGGAGTCATAGAATGGTGGTGTGTGAAGTCATAGAATGGAGCTGTGTGAAGGTATAGAATGGAGCTGTGTGAAGTCACAGAATGGAGGTTTGTGAAGTCATAGAATGGAGGTGTGTGAATGTTTCTGAAGTAAATATGAAGGTGTGTGAAGTCATGGAATGGAGGTGTGTGAAGTCACAGAATGGAGGTGTGTGAAGTCAGAATGGAGGTGTGTAGTCATAACTTGGAGGTGGTTGAAGTCATAGAAAGGAGGTGTGGGGAGTCATAGAATGGAGGAGTGTGAAGTCATAGAGTGCATGTGAGTGAAATCACAGATTCGAGGTCTGTGAAGTCATAGAATGGAGGTGTGTGATGTCAGAATGGAGGTGTGCGAAGTCATAGAATAGAGGTGTGTGAAGTCAGAATGGAGGTGTGTGAAGTCATAGATGGAGTTGTGTGAAGTCATAGTATGGAGTTGTGTGAAATCATAGAATAGAGTTTTGTGAAGGCACAGAATGGAGCTGTGTGAATTCAGAATGGAGGTGTGTGAAGTCATAGAATGGAGGTGTGTGAAGTCAGAATGGAGCTGTGTGAACTCATGGAATGGAGGTGTGTGACGTCACAATGGAAGTGTGTGAAGTCATAGAATGGAGGTGTGTGAAGTCACAGAATGGAGGTGTGTGAAGTCATAGAATGGAGGTGTGTGAAGTTATAGAATGGATGTTTGTAAAGTAAAAATGAAGGTGTGTGAAGTCATAGAATGGAGATGTTTCAACTCAGAATTTAGGTGTGTGAAGTCAAAGAATGGAGGTGTGTGAAGACATAGAATGGAGGTGTGTGAAGTCAAAAAATGGAGGTGTGTGAAGTCATAGAATATATGTTTGTGAAGTAAGAATGAAGGTGTGTGAAAGCATAGAATGGAGGTGTGTGAAGTCACAGAATGGAGGTGTGTGAAGGCATAGAATGGAGGTGTGTGAAGTCATAGAATGGAGGTGTGTGAAGTCATGGAATGGAGGTGTGTGAAGTCACAGAATGGAGGTGTGTGAAGTCAGAATGGAGGTGTGAAGTCATAGAATGGAGTTGGGTGAAGTCATAGAAAGGAGGTGTGTGAAGTCATAGAATGGAGGTGTGTGAAGTCATAGAATGGAGGTGTGTGAAGTCAGAATGGAGGTGTGTGAAGTCACAGAATGGAGATGTGTCAACTCAGAATTTAGGTGTGTGAAGTCAAAGAATGGAGGTGTGTGAAGACATAGAATGGAGGTGTGTGAAGTCAAAAAATGGAGGTTTGTGAAGTCATAGAATATATGTTTGTGAAGTAAGAATGAAGGTGTGTGAAAGCATAGAATGGAGGTGTGTGAAGTCACAGAATGGAGGTGTGTGAAGGCATAGAATGGAGGTGTGTGAAGTCATAGAATGGAGGTGTGTGAAGTCATAGAATGGAGGTGTGTGAAGTCACAGAATGGAGGTGTGTGAAGTCAGAATGGAGGTGTGAAGTCATAGAATGGAGTTGGGTGAAGTCATAGAAAGGAGGTGTGTGAAGACATAGAATGGAGGTGTGTGAAGTCATAGAATGGAGGTGTGTGAAGTCAGAATGGAGGTGTGTGAACTCATAGAATGGTAGTGTGTGTAGTCACAATGGAGGTGTGTGAAGTCATAGAATGGAGGTGTGTGAAGTCACAGAATGGACGTGTGTGAAGTCATAGAATGGAGGTGTGTGAAGTCATAGAATGGTGGTGTGTGAAGTCACAGAATGGAGGTGGGGGAAGTCACAGATTGGAGGTGTGTGAAGTCCCAGAATTGAGGTGTGTGAACTCAGAATGGAGGCGTGTAAAGTCACAGAATGGAGGTGTGTGAAGTCATAGAATGGAAGTGTGTGAAGTCATAAAATGGAGGTGTGTGAAGTCACAGAATGGACGGTTTCAAATCATAGAATGGAGGTGTGTGAAGTCACAGAATTGAGGTGTTTGAAGTCATATATTGGAGGTGTGTGAAGTCAACACGGATGTGTGAAGTCATAGAATGGAAGTGTGTGAAATCATAGAATGAGGGTGTGTGAGGTCATAGAATGGAGGTTTGTGAAGTCACAGAATGGAGGTTTGTGAAGTTATAGAATGGAGGTGTGTGAATGTTTCTGAAGTAAAAATGAAGGTGTGTGAAGTCATGTAATGGAGGTGTGTGAAGTCACAGAATGGAGGTGTGTGAAGTCAGAATGGAGGTGTGTGAAGTCAGAATAGAGGTGTGTGAAGTCATAGATGGAGTTGTGTGAAGTCATAGTATGGAAGTGTGTGAAATCATAGAATGGAGTTTTGTGAAGTCACAGAATGGAGCTGTGTGAATTCAAAATGGAGGTGTGTAGTCATAGATTGGAGGTGGGTGAAGTCATAGAAAAGAGGTGTTGGAAGTCATAGAATGGAGGTGTGTGAAGTCATAGAGTGCAGGTGAGTGAAGTCACAGATTCGAGGTCTGTGAAGGCATAGAATGGAGGTGTGTGAAGGCATAGAATGGAGGTGTGCGAAGTCAGAGAATAGAGGTGTGTGAAGTCAGAATGGAGGTGTGTGAAGTCATAGATGGAGTTGTGTGAAGTCATAGTATGGAGGTGTGTGAAATCATAGAATGGAGTTTTGTGAAGTCACAGAATGGAGCTGTGTGAATTCAGAACGGAGGTGTGTGAAGTCATAGAATGGAGGTGTGTGACGTCAGAATGGAGGTGTGTGAACTCATAGAATGGAGGTGTGTGACGTCACAATGGAAGTGTGTGAAGTCATAGAATGGAGGTGTGTGAAGTCACAGAATGGAGGTGTGTGAAGTCATAGAATGGAGGTATGTGAACTCACAGAATGGAGGTGTGTAAAGTAAGAATGAAGGTGTGTGAAGTCATAGAATGGAGGTGTGTGATGTCAAAGAATGGAGGTTTGTGAAGTCATAGAATGGAGCTGTGTGAAGTCAGAATGGAGGTGTGTGAAGTCACAGAATGGAGGTGTGACAGCTCAGAATTTAGGTGTGTGAAGTCAAAGAATGGAGGTGTGTGAAGTCATAGAATGGAGGTGTGTGAAGTCATAGAATGGAGGTGTGTGAAGTTATAGAATGGAGGTGTGTGAAGTCACAGAATGGAGGTGTGTGAAGTCAGAATGGAGGTGTGTAGTCATAGATTGGAGGTGGGTGAATTCATAGAAAGGTGGTGTGGGAAGTCATAGAATGGAGGAGTGGGAAGTCATAGAGTGCAGGTGAGTGAAGTCACAGATTCGAGGTCTGTGAAATCATAGAATGGAGGTGTGTGGTGTCAGATTTGAGGTGTGTGAAGTCAAAGAATGTAGGTGTGTGACATAACAATGGAAGTGTGTGAAGTCATAGAATGGAGGTGTGTGAAGTCACAGAATGGAGGTTTGTGAAGTCATAGAATGGACGTATGTGAAGTCACAGAACGGAGGAGTGTAAAGTCATGGAATGAAGGTCGGTGAAGTTATAGAATGGATGTTTGTAAAGTAAGAATGAAGGTGTGTGAAGTCATAGAATGGAGGTCTGTGATGTCAAAGAATGGAGGTGTGTGAAGTGATAGAATGGAGCTGTGTGAAGTCAGAATGGAGGTGTGTGAAGTCACAAAATGGAGGTGTGTCAACTCAGAATTGAGGTGTGTGAAGTCAAAGAATGGAGGTGTGTGGAGTCATAGAATGGTGGTGTGTGAAGTCATAGAATGGAGCTGTGTGAAGTTATAGAATGGAGCTATGTGAAGTCACAGAATGGAGGTTTGTGAAGTCATAGAATGGAGGTGTGTGAATGTTTCTGAAGTAAATATGAAGGTGTGTGAAGTCATGGAATGGAGGTGTGTGAAGCCACAGAATGGAGGTGTGTGAAGTCAGAATGGAGGTGTGTAGTCATTGCTTGGAGGCGGTTGAAGTCATAGAAAGGAGGTGTGGGAAGTCATAGAATGGAGGAGTGTGAAGTCATAGAGTGCATGTGAGTGAAATCACAGATTCGAGGTCTGTGAAGTCATAGAATGGAGGTGTGTGATATCAGAATGGAGGTGTGCGAAGTCATAGAATAGAGGTGTGTGAAGTCAGAATGGAGGTGTGTGAAGTCATAGATGGAGTTGTGTGAAGTCATAGTATGGAGTTGTGTGAAATCATAGAATAGAGTTTTGTGAAGGCACAGAATGGAGCTGTGTGAATTCAGAATGGAGGTGTGTGAAGTCATAGAATGGAGGTGTGTGAAGTCAGAATGGAGGTGTGTGAACTCATAGAATGGAGGTGTGTGACATCACAATGGAAGTGTGTGAAGTCATAGAATGGAGGTGTGTGAAGTCACAGAATGGAGGTGTGTGAAGTCATAGAATGGAGGTGTGTGAAGTCACTGAATGGAGGTGTGTGAAGTCATAGAATGGAGGTGTGTGAAGTTATAGAATGGATGTTTGTAAAGTAAAAATGAAGGTGTGTGAAGTCATAGAATGGAGATGTGTGAAGTCAGAATGGAGGTGTGTGAAGTCACAGAATGGAGATGTGTCAACTCAGAATTTAGGTGTGTGAAGTCAAAGAATGGAGGTGTGTGAAGACATAGAATGGAGGTGTGTGAAGTCAAAAAATGGAGGTGTGTGAAGTCATAGAATGTATGTTTGTGAAGTAAGAATGAAGGTGTGTGAAAGCATAGAATGGAGGTGTGTGAAGTCACAGAATGGAGGTGTGTGAAGGCATAGAATGGAGGTGTGTGAAGTCATAGAATGGAGGTGTGTGAAGTCATATAATGGTGGTGTGTGACGTCACAGAATGGAGGTGTGTGAAGTCAGAATGGAGGTATGAAGTAATAGAATGGAGTTGGGTGATGTCATAGAAAGGAGGTGTGTGAAGTCATAGAATGGAGGTGTGTGAAGTCATAGAATCGAGGTGTGTGAAGTCAGAATGGAGGTGTGTGAACTCATAGAATGGTAGTGTGTGTAGTCACAATGGAGGTGTGTGAAGTCATAGAATGGTGGTGTGTGAAGTCACAGAATGGAGGTGGGGGAAGTCATAGAATGGACGTGTGTGAAGTCATATAGTGGAGGTTTGTGAAGTCACAGAATGGACGGTTTGAAATCAAAGAATGGAGGTGTGTGAAGTCACAGAATTGAGGTGGTTGAAGTCATATATTGGAGGTGTGTGAAGTCAAAATGGAGGTGTGTGAAGTCACAGAATGTAGGTTTGTGAAGTCATAGAATGGAGGTGTGTGAAGTCATAGAATGGATGTTTCTGAAGTAAGAATGAAGGTTGTGAAGTCATAGAATGGAGGTGTGTGAAGTCATAGAATGGAGGTGTGTGAAGTCACAGAGTGGAGGTGTGTGAAGTCAGAATGGAGGTGTGTAGTCATAGATTGGAGGTGGGTGAAGTCATAGAAAGAGGTATGGGTAGTCATAGAGTGCAGGTGAGTGAAATCAGAGATTCGAGGTCTGTGAAATCATAGAATGGAGGTGTGTGATGTCAGATTGGGGGTGTGTGAAGTCAAAGAATGTAAGTGTGTGAAGTCATTGGATGGAGGTGTGTGAAGTCACAGAATGGAGGTGTGTGAAATCAGAAGAGAGGTGTGCGAAGTCATAGAATGGAGGTGTGTGAAGTTAGAATAGAGGTGTGTGAGGTTATAGAATGGAGGTGTGTGAAGTCATAGAATGGAGGTGTGTGAAGTTATAGAATGGAGGTGTGTGAAGTCCCAGAATGGAGGTGTGTGAAGTCAGAATGGAGGTGTGTAGTCATAGATTGGAGGTGGGTGAATTCATAGAAAGGAGGTGTGGGAAGTCATAGAATGGAGGAGTGGGAAGTCATAGAGTGCAGGTGAGTGAAGTCACAGATTCGAGGTCTGTGAAATCATAGAATGGAGGTGTGTGATGTCAGATTTGAGGTGTATGAAGTCAAAGAATGTAGGTGTGTGACATAACAATGGAAGTGTGTGAAGTCATAGAATGGAGGTGTGTGAAGTCACAGAATGGAGGTTTGTGAAGTCATAGAATGGAGGTATGTGAAGTCACAGAATGGAGGTGTGTAAAGTCATGGAATGGAGGTCGGTGAAGTTATAGAATGGATGTTTGTAAAGTAAGAATGAAGGTGTGTGAAGTCATAGAATGGAGGTCTGTGATGTCAAAGAATGGAGGTGTGTGAAGTGATAGAATGGAGCTGTGTGAAGTCAGAATGGAGGTGTGTGAAGTCACAAAATTGAGGTGTGTCAACTCAGAATTGAGGTGTGTGAAGTCAAAGAATGGAGGTGTGTGGAGTCATAGAATGGAGGTGTGTGAAGTCATAGAATGGAGCTGTCTGAAGTTATAGAATGGAGCTGTGTGAAGTCATAGAATGGAAGAGTGTGAAGTCATAGAATGGAGCTGTGTGAAGTCACAGAATGGACGTTATGAAGTTATAGAATGGAGCTGTGTGAAGTCACAGAATTGAGGTGTTTGAAGTCATATATTGGAGATGTGTGAAGTCAAAATGTATGTGTGAAGTCACAGAATGGAGGTTTGTGAAGTCATAGAATGGAGGTGTGTGAATGTTTCTGAAGTAAATATGAAGGTGTGTGAAGTCATGGAATGGAGGTGTGTGAAGTCACAGAATGGAGGTGGGGGAAGTCAGAATGGAGGTGTGTAGTCATAGCTTGGAGGTGGTTGAAGTCATAGAAAGGAGGTGTGGGAAGTCATAGAATGGAGGAGTGTGAAGTCATAGAGTGCATGTGAGTGAAATCACAGATTCGAGGTCTGTGAAGTCATAGAATGGAGGTGTGTGATGTCAGAATGGAGGTGTGCGAAGTCATAGAATAGAGGTGTGTGAAGTCAGAATGGAGGTGTGTGAAGTCATAGATGGAGTTGTGTGAAGTCATAGTATGGAGTTGTGTGAAATCATAGAATAGAGTTTTGTGAAGGCACAGAATGGAGCTGTGTGAATTCAGAATGGAGGTGTGTGAAGTCATAGAATGGAGGTGTGTGAAGTCAAAATGGAGGTGTGTGAAGTCACAGAATGGAGATGTGTCAACTCAGAATTTAGGTGTGTGAAGTCAAAGAATGGAGGTGTGTGAAGACATAGAATGGAGGTGTGTGAAGTCAAAAAATGGAGGTGTGTGAAGTCATAGAATATATGTTTGTGAAGTAAGAATGAAGGTGTGTGAAAGCATAGAATTGAGGTGTGTGAAGTCAAAGAATGGAGGTGTGTGGAGTCATAGAATGGTGGTGTGTGAAGTCATAGAATGGAGCTGTGTGAAGTTATAGAATGGAGCTGTGTGAAGGCATAGAATGGAGGTGTGTGAAGTCATAGAATGGAGGTGTGTGAAGTCATATAATGGTGGTGTGTGACGTCACAGAATGGAGGTGTGTGAAGGCATAGAATGGAGGTATGAAGTAATAGAATGGAGTTGGGTGATGTCATAGAAAGGAGGTGTGTGAAGTCATAGAATGGAGGTGTGTGAAGTCATAGAATCGAGGTGTGTGAAGTCAGAATGGAGGTGTGTGAACTCATAGAATGGTAGTTTGTGTAGTCACAATGGAGGTGTGTGAAGTCATAGAATGGTGGTGTGTGAAGTCACAGAATGGACGTGTGTGAAGTCATAGAATGGAGGTGTGTGAAGCCATAGAATGGAGGTGTGTGAAGTCACAGAATGGAGGTGGGGGAAGTCAGAGATTGGAGGAGTGTGAAGTCCAAGAATTGAGGTGTGTGAACTCAGAATGGAGGTGTGTAAAGTCACAGAATGGAGGTGTGTGAAGTCATAGAATGGACGTGTGTGAAGTCATATAGTGGAGGTTTGTGAAGTCACAGAATGGACGGTTTGAAATCATAGAATGGAGGTGTGTGAAGTCACAGAATTGAGGTGGTTGAAGTCATATATTGGAGGTGTGTGAAGTCAAAATGGAGGTGTGTGAAGACACAGAATGTAGGTTTGTGAAGTCATAGAATGGAGGTGTGTGAAGTCATAGAATGGATGTTTCTGAAGTAAGAATGAAGGTGTGTGAAGTCATAGAATGGAGGTGTGTGAAGTCATAGAATGGAAGTGTGTGAAGTCACAGAATGGAGGTGTGTGAAGTCAGAATGGAGGTGTGTAGTCATAGATTGGAGGTGGGTGAAGTCATAGAAAGAGGTATGGGTAGTCATAGAGTGCAGGTGAGTGAAATCACAGATTCGAGGTCTGTGAAATCATAGAATGGAGGTGTGTGATGTCAGATTGGGGGTGTGTGAAGTCAAAGAATGTAGGTGTGTGAAGTCATTGGATGGAGGTATGTGAAGTCACAGAATGGAGGTGTGTGAAATCAGAAGAGAGGTGTGCGAAGTCATAGAATGGAGGTGTGTGAAGTTAGAATGGAGGTGTATGAAGTCATAGAATGGAGGTGTGTGAAGTCAGAATAGAGGTGTGTGAGGTTATAGAATGGAGGTGTGTGAAGTCACAGAATGGAGGTGTGGGAAGTGACAGAATAGAGGTGTGTGACATCACAGAATGGAGGTGTGTGAACTCAGAATGGAGGTGTGTAAAGGCACAGAATGGAGGTTTGTGAAGTCATAGAATGGAAGTGTGTGAAGTCATAGAATGGATCTGTGTGAAGTCACAGAATGGACGTTATGAAGTCATAGAATGGAGCTGTGTGAAGTCACAGAATTGAGGTGTTTGAAGTCATATATTGGAGGTGTGTGAAGTCAAAATGCATGTGTGAAGTCACAGAATGGAGGTTTGTGAAGTCATAGAATTTAGGTGTGTGAATGTTTCTGAAGTAAAAATGAAGGTGTGTGAAGTCATGGAATGGAGGTGTGTGAAGTTACAGAATGGAGGTGTGTGAAGTCAGAATGGAGGTGTGTAGTCATAGGTTGGAGGTGGGTGAAGTCATAGAAAGGAGGTGTGGGAAGTCATAGAATGGAGGAGTGTGAAGTCATAGAGTGCAGGTGAGTGAAGTCACAGATTCGAAGTCTGTGAAGTCATAGAAATGAGGTGTGTGATGTCAGAATGGAGGTGTGCGAAGTCATAGAATAGAGGTGTGTGAAGTCAGAATGGAGGTGTGTGAAGTCATAGTATGGAGGTGTGTGAAATCATAGAATGGAGTTTTGTGAAGTCACAGAATGGAGCTGTGTGAATTCAGAATTGAGTTGTGTGAAGTCATAGAATTGAGGTGTGTGAAGTCAGAATGGAGGTGTGTGAACTCATAGAATGGAAGTGTGTGACGTCACAATGGAAGTGTGTGAAGTCATAGAATGGAGGAGAGTGAAGTCACAGAATGGAGGTGTGTGAAGTCATAGAATGGAGGTATGTGAACTCACAGAATGGAGGTCTGTAAAGTAAGAATGAAGGTGTGTGAAGTCATAGAATGGAGGTGTGTGATGTCAAAGAATGGAGGTTTGTGAAGTCATAGAATGGAGCTGTGTGAAGTCAGAATGGAGGTGTGTGAAGTCACAGAATGGAGGTGTGTGAAGTCATAGAATTGAGGTGTGTGAAGTCATAGAGTGCAGGTGAGTGAAGTCACAGATTCGAGGTCTGTGAAGTCATAGAATGGAGGTGTGTGATGTCAGAATGGAGGTGTGCGAAGTCATAGAATAGAGGTGTGTGAAGTCAGAATGGAGGTGTGTGAAGTCATAGTATGGAAGTGTGTGAAATCATAGAATGGAGTTTTGTGAAGTCACAGAATGGAGCTGTGTGAATTCAGAATTGAGTTGTGTGAAGTCATAGAATTGTGGTGTGTGAAGTCAGAATGGAGGTGTGTGAACTCATAGAATGGAGATGTGTGACGTCACAATGGAAGTGTGTGAAGTCAAAGAATGGAGGTGTGTGAAGTCACAGAATGGAGGTGTGTGAAGTCATAAAATGGAGGTATGTGAACTCACAGAATGGAGGTGTGTAAAGTAAGAATGAAGGTGTGTGAAGTCATAGAATGGAGGTGTGTGATGTCAAAGAATGGAGGTTTGTGAAGTCATAGAATGGAGCTGTGTGAAGTCAGAATGGAGGTGTGTGAAGTCACAGAATGGAGGTGTGTGAGGTCATAGAATTGAGGTGTGTGAAGTTATAGAATGGAGGTGTGTGAAGTCACAGAATGGAGGTGTGTGAAGTCAGAATTGAGGGGTGTAGTCATAGATTGGAGGTGGGTGAAGTCATATAAAGGAGGTGTGGGAAGTCATAGAATGGAGGAGTGTGAAGTCATAGAGTGCATGTGAGTGAAATCACAGTTTCGAGGTCTGTGAAGTCAAAGAATGGAGGTGTGTGATGTCAGAATGGAGGTGTGCGAAGTCATAGAATAGAGGTGTGTGAAGTCAGAATGGAGGTGTGTGAAGTCATAGATGGAGTTGTGTGAAGTCATAATATGGAGTTGTGTGAAATCATAGAATAGAGTTTTGTGAAGGCACAGAATGGAGCTGTGTGAATTCAGAATGGAGGTGTGTGAAGTCATAGAATGGAGGTGTGTGAAGTCAGAATGGAGGTGTGTGAACTCATAGAATGTAGGTGTGTGACGTCACAATGGAAGTGTGTGAAGTCATAGAATGGATGTTTGTGAAGTCACACAATGGAGGTGTGTGAAGTCATAGAATGGAGGTGTGTGAAGTCACTGAATGGAGGTGTGTGAAGTCATAGAATGGAGGTGTGTGAAGTTATAGAATGGATGTTTGTAAAGTAAAAATGAAGGTGTGTGAAGTCATAGAATGGAGATGTGTGAAGTCAGAATGGAGGTGTGTAAAGTCACAGAATGGAGATGTGTCAACTCAGAATTTAGGTGTGTGAAGTCAAAGAATGGAGGTGTGTGAAGACATAGAATGGAGGTGTGTGAAGTCAAAGAATGGAGGTGTGTGAAGTCATAGAATATATGTTTGTGAAGTAAGAATGAAGGTGTGTGAAGGCATAGAAGGGAGGTGTGTGAAGTCACAGAATGGAGGTGTGTGAAGGCATAGAATGGAGGTGTGTGAAGTCATAGAATGGAGGTGTCTGAAGTCATATAATGGAGGTGTGTGAAGTCACAGAATGGAGGTGTGTGACGTCAGAATGGAGGTGTGAAGTCATAGAATGGAGTTGGGTGAAGTCATAGAAAGGAGGTGTGTGAAGTCATAGAATGGAGGTGTGTGAAGTCATAGAATGGAGGTGTGTGAAGTCAGAATGGAGGTGTGTGAACTCATAGAATGGACGGTTTCAAATCATAGAATGGAGGTGTGTGAAGTCACAGAATTGAGGTGTTTGAAGTCATATATTGGAGGTGTGTGAAGTCACAGAATTGAGGTGTTTGAAGTCATATATTGGAGGTGTGTGAAGTCAAAATTGATGTGTGAAGTCATAGAATGGAAGTGTGTAAAATCATAGAATGAGGGTGTGTGAGGTCATAGAATGGAGGTGTGTGAACTCACAGAATGGAGGTGTGTGAAATCATAGAATGAAGGACTGTGAAGTCATAGAATGGAAGTGTGTGAAGTCACAGAATGGAGGTGTGTGAAGTCACAGAATGGAGATGTGTGAAATCACAGAATAGAGATGTGTGAACTCAGAATTGAAGTGTGTGAAGTCAGAATGGAGGTGTGTGAAGTCACAGAATGGAGGTTTGTGAAGTCATAGAATGGAGGTGTGTGAAGTCACAGAATGGATGTGTGTGAAGTCAGAATGGAGGTGTGTAGTCATAGATTGGAGGTGGGTGAAGTCATAGAAAGAGGTGTGGGTAGTCATAGAGTGCAGGTGAGTGAAGTCACAGATTCGAGGTCTGTGAAATCATGGAATGCAGGTGTGTGATGTCAGATTGGTGGTGTGTGAAGACAAAGAATGTAGGTGTGTGAAGTCATTGAATGGAGGTGTGTGAAGTCACAGAATGGAGGTGTGTGAAATCAGAAGAGAGGTGTGCGAAGTCATAGAATGGAGGTGTGTGAAGTCAGAATGGAGGTGTATGAAGTCATAGAATGGAAGTGTGTGAAGTCAGAATAGAGGTTTGTGAAGTCATAGAATGGAGGTGTGTGAAGTCACAGAATGGAGGCGTGGGAATTGACAGAATAGAGGTGTGTGATGTCACAGAATGGAGGTGTGTGAAGTCATAGAATGGAAGTGTGTGAAGTCATAGAATGGAGCTGTGTGAAGTCACAGAATGGACGTTATGAAGTCATAGAATGGAGCTGTGTGAAGTCACAGAATTGAGGTGTTTGAAGTCATATATTGGAGGTGTGTGAAGTCAAAATGCATTTGTGAAGTCACAGAATGGAGGTTTGTGAAGTCATAGAATGGAGGTGTGTGAATGTTTCTGAAGTAAAAATGAAGGTGTGTGAAGTCATGGAATGGAGGTGTGTGAAGTCACAGAATGGAGGTGTGTGAAGTCAGAATGGAGGTGTGTAGTCATAGATTGGAGGTGGGTGAAGTCATAGAAAGGAGGTGTGGGAAGTCATAGAATGGAGGAATGTGAAGTCATAGAGTGCATGTGAGTGAAATCACAGATTCGAAGTCTGTGAAGTCATAGAATGGAGGTGTGTGATGTCAGAATGGAGGTGTGCGAAGTCATAGAATAGAGGTGTGTGAAGTCAGACTGGAGGCGTGTGATGTCATAGATGGAGTTGTGTGAAGTCATAGTATGGAGTTGTGTGATATCATAGAATAGAGTTTTGTGAAGGCACAGAATGAAGCTGTGTGAATTCAGAATGGAGGTGTGTGAAGTCATAGAATGGAGGTGTGTGAAGTCAGAATGGAGGTGTGTGAACTCATAGAATGTAGGTGTGTGACGTCACAATGGAAGTGTGTGAAGTCATAGAATGGAGGTGTGTGAAGTCACAGAATGGAGGTGTGTGAAGTCATAGAATGGAGGTGTGTGAAGTCACTGAATGGAGGTGTGTGAAGTCATAGAATGGAGGTGTGTGAAGTTATAGAATGGATGTTTGTAAAGTAAAAATGAAGGTGTGTGAAGTCAGAGAATGGAGATGTGTGAAGTCAGAACTGAGGTGTGTGAAGTCACAGAATGGAGATGTGTCAACTCAGAATTTAGGTGTGTGAAGTCAAAGAATGGAGGTGTGTGAAGTCATAGAATATATGTTTGTGAAGTAAGAATGAAGGTGTGTGAAGGCATAGAATGGAGGTGTGTGAAGTCACAGAATGGAGATGTGAGAAGGCATAGAATGGAGGTGTGTGAAGTCATAGAATGGAGGTGTGTGAAGTCATATAATGGAGGTGTGTGAAGTCACAGAATGGAGGTGTGTGACGTCAGAATGGAGGTGTGAAGTCATAGAATGGAGTTGGGTGAAGTCATAGAAAGGAGGTGTGTGAAGTCATAGAATGGAGGTGTGTGAAGTCACAGAATGGAGGTGTGTGAAGTCAGAATGGAGGTGTGTGAACTCATAGAATCGACGGTTTCAAATCATAGAATGGAGGTGTGTGAAGTCACAGAATTGAGGTGTTTGAAGTCATATATTGGAGGTGTGTGAAGTCAAAATGGATGTGTGAAGTCATAGAATGGAAGTGTGTGAAATCATAGAATGGAGTTTTGTGAAGTCACAGAATGGAGCTGTGTGAATTCAAAATGGAGGTGTGTAGTCATAGATTGGACGTGGGTGAAGTCATAGAAAGGAGGTGTGGGAAGTCATAGAATGGAGGTGTGTGAAGTCATAGAGTACAGGTGAGTGAAGTCACAGATTCGAGGTCTGTGAAGTCATAGAATGGAGGTGTGTGAAGGCATAGAATGGAGGTGTGCGAAGTCAGAGAATAGAGGTGTGTGAAGTCAGAATGGAGGTGTGTGAAGTCATAGAATGGAGGTGTGTGACGTCAGAATGGAGGTGTGTGAACTCATAGAATGGAGTTTTGTGAAGTCACAGAATGGAGCTGTGTGAATTCAGAATGGAGGTGTGTGAAGTCATAGAATGGAGGTGTGTGACGTCAGAATGGAGGTGTGTGAACTCATAGAATGGAGGTGTGTGACGTCACAATGGAAGTGTGTGAAGTCATAGAATGGAGGTGTGTGAAGTCACAGAATGGAGGTGTGTGAAGTCATAGAATGAAGGTATGTGAACTCACAGAATGGAGGTGTGTAAAGTAAGAATGAAGGTGTGTGATGTCATAGAATGGAGGTGTGTGATGTCAAAGAATGGAGGTTTGTGAAGTCATAGAATGGAGCTGTGTGAAGTCAGAATGGAGGTGTGTGAAGTCACAGAATGGAGGTGTGACAACTCAGAATTTAGGTGTGTGAAGTCAAAGAATGGAGGTGTGTGAAGTCATAGAATGGAGGTGTGTGAAGTCATAGAATGGAGGTGTGTGAAGTTATAGAATGGAGGTGTGTGAAGTCACAGAATGGAGGTGTGTGAAGTCAGAATGGAGGTGTGTAGTCATAGATTGGAGGTGGGTGAAGTCATAGAAAGGAGGTGTGGGAAGTCATAGAATGGAGGAGTGTGAAGTCATAGAGTGCATGTGAGTGAAATCACAGATTCGAAGTCTGTGAAGTCATAGAATGGAGGTGTGTGATGTCAGAATGGAGGTGTGCGAAGTCATAGAATAGAGGTGTGTGAAGTCAGAATGGAGGTGTGTGAAGTCATAGATGGAGTTGTGTGAAGTCATAGTATGGAGTTGTGTGAAATCATAGAATAGAGTTTTGTGAAGGCACACAATGGAGCTGTGTGAATTCAGAATGGAGGTGTGTGAAGTCATAGAATGGAGGTGTGTGAAGTCAGAATGGAGGTGTGTGAACTCATAGAATGGAGGTGTGTGAAGTCATAGAATGGAGGTGTGTGAAGTCACTGAATGGAGGTGTGTGAAGTCATAGAATGGAGGTGTGTGAAGTTATAGAACGGATGTTTGTAAAGTAAAAATGAAGGGGTGTGAAATCATAGAATGGAGATGTGTGAAGTCAGAATGGAGGTGTGTGAAGTCACAGAATGGGGATGTGTCAACTCAGAATTTAGGTGTGTGAAGTCAAAGAATGGAGGTGTGTGATGACATAGAATGGAGGTGTGTGAAGTCAAAGAATGGAGGTGTGTGAAGTCATAGAATATATGTTTGTGAAGTAAGAATGAAGGTGTGTGAAGGCATAGAATGGAGGTGTGTGAAGTCACAGAATGGAGGTGTGTGAAGGCATAGAATGGACGTGTGTGAAGTCATAGAATGGAGGTGTGTGAAGTCACAGAATGGACGTGTGTGAAGTCATAGAATGGAGGTGTGTGAAGTCACAGAATGGAGGTGGGGGAAGTCACAGATTGGAGGTGTGTGAAGTCCCAGAATTGAGGTGTGTGAACTCAGAATGGAGGTGTGTAAAGTCACAGAATGGAGGTGTGTGAAGTCATAGAATGGAAGTGTGTGAAGTCATGAAATGGAAGTGTGTGAAGTCACATAATTGAGGTGTTTGAAGTCATATATTGGAGGTGTGTGAAGTCAAAATGGATGTGTGAAGTCATAGAATGGAGGTGTGTGAAATCATAGAATGAGGGTGTGTGAGGTCATAGAATGGAGGTTTGTGAAGTCACAGAATGGACGTGTGTGAAATCATAGAATGAAGGAGTGTGAAGTCATAGAATGGAAGTGTGTGAAGTCACAGAATGGAGGTGTGTGAAGTCACAGAATGGAGATGTGTGAAATCACAGAATAGAGGTGTGTCAACTCAGAATGGAAGTGTGTGAAGTCAGAGAATCGAGGTGTGTGAAGTCATAGAATGGAAGTGTGTGAAGTCATAGAATGGAAGTGTGTGAAGTCAGAATGGAGGTGTGTGAAGTCACAGAATGGAGGTTTGTGAAGTCATAGAATGGAGGTGTGTGAAGTCATAGAATGGATGTTTCTAAAGTAAGAATGAAGGTGTGTGAAGTCATAGAATGGAGGTGTGTGAAGTCATAGAATGGAGGTGTGTGAAGTCACAGAATGGAGGTGTGTGAAATCAAAATGGAGGTGTGTAGTCATAGATTGGAGGTGTGTGAAGTCATAGAAAGAGGTGTGGGTAGTGATAGAGTGCAGGTGAGTGAAGTCACAGATTCGAGGTCTGTGAAATCATGGAATGGAGGTGTGTGATGTCAGATTGGAGGTGTGTGAAGTCAAAGAATGTAGGTGTGTGAAGTCATTGAATGGAGGTGTGTGAAGTCACAGAATGGAGGTGTGTGAAATCAGAAGAGAGGTGTGCGAAGTCATACAATGGAGGTGTGTGAAGTCAGAATGGAGGTGTATGAAGTCATAGAATGGCGGTGTGTGAAGTCACAGAATAGAAGTGTGGGAAGTGACAGAATAGAGGTGTTTGACGTCACAGAATGGACGTTATGAAGTCATAGAATGGAGCTGTGTGAAGTCACAGAATTAAGGTGTTTGAAGTCATATATTGGAGGTGTGTAAAGTCAAAATGCATGTGTGAAGTCACAGAATGGAGGTTTGTGAAGTTATAGAATGCAGGTGTGTGAATGTTTCTGAAGTAAAAATGAAGGTGTGTGAAGTCATGTAATGGAGGTGTGTGAAGTCACAGAATGGAGGTGTGTGAAGTCAGAATGGAGGTGTGTGAAGTCAGAATGGAGGTGTGTGAAGTCATAGATGGAGTTGTGTGAAGTCATAGTATGGAGGTGTGTGAAATCATAGAATGGAGTTTTGTGAAGTCACAGAATGGAGCTGTGTGAATTCAAAATGGAGGTGTGTAGTCATAGATTGGACGTGGGTGAAGTCATAGAAAGGAGGTGTGGGAAGTCATAGAATGGAGGTGTGTGAAGTCATAGAGTACAGGTGAGTGAAGTCACAGATTCGAGGTCTGTGAAGTCATAGAATGGAGGTGTGTGAAGGCATAGAATGGAGGTGTGCGAAGTCAGAGAATAGAGGTGTGTGAAGTCAGAATGGAGGTGTGTGAAGTCAGAGAATGGAGGTGTGTGACGTCAGAATGGAGGTGTGTGAACTCATAGAATGGAGTTTTGTGAAGTCACAGAATGGAGCTGTGTGAATTCAGAATGGAGGTGTGTGAAGTCATAGAATGGAGGTGTGTGACGTCAGAATGGAGGTGTGTGAACTCATAGAATGGAGGTGTGTGACGTCACAATGGAAGTGTGTGAAGTCATAGAATGGAGGTGTGTGAAGTCACAGAATGGAGGTGTGTGAAGTCATAGAATGAAGGTATGTGAACTCACAGAATGGAGGTGTGTAAAGTAAGAATGAAGGTGTGTGATGTCATAGAATGGAGGTGTGTGATGTCAAAGAATGGAGGTTTGTGAAGTCATAGAATGGAGCTGTGTGAAGTCAGAATGGAGGTGTGTGAAGTCACAGAATGGAGGTGTGACAACTCAGAATTTAGGTGTGTGAAGTCAAAGAATGGAGGTGTGTGAAGTCATAGAATGGAGGTGTGTGAAGTCATAGAATGGAGGTGTGTGAAGTTATAGAATGGAGGTGTGTGAAGTCACAGAATGGAGGTGTGTGAAGTCAGAATGGAGGTGTGTAGTCATAGATTGGAGGTGGGTGAAGTCATAGAAAGGAGGTGTGGGAAGTCATAGAATGGAGGAGTGTGAAGTCATAGAGTGCATGTGAGTGAAATCACAGATTCGAAGTCTGTGAAGTCATAGAATGGAGGTGTGTGATGTCAGAATGGAGGTGTGCGAAGTCATAGAATAGAGGTGTGTGAAGTCAGAATGGAGGTGTGTGAAGTCATAGATGGAGTTGTGTGAAGTCATAGTATGGAGTTGTGTGAAATCATAGAATAGAGTTTTGTGAAGGCACACAATGGAGCTGTGTGAATTCAGAATGGAGGTGTGTGAAGTCATAGAATGGAGGTGTGTGAAGTCAGAATGGAGGTGTGTGAACTCATAGAATGGAGGTGTGTGAAGTCATAGAATGGAGGTGTGTGAAGTCACTGAATGGAGGTGTGTGAAGTCATAGAATGGAGGTGTGTGAAGTTATAGAACGGATGTTTGTAAAGTAAAAATGAAGGGGTGTGAAATCATAGAATGGAGATGTGTGAAGTCAGAATGGAGGTGTGTGAAGTCACAGAATGGGGATGTGTCAACTCAGAATTTAGGTGTGTGAAGTCAAAGAATGGAGGTGTGTGATGACATAGAATGGAGGTGTGTGAAGTCAAAGAATGGAGGTGTGTGAAGTCATAGAATATATGTTTGTGAAGTAAGAATGAAGGTGTGTGAAGGCATAGAATGGAGGTGTGTGAAGTCACAGAATGGAGGTGTGTGAAGGCATAGAATGGACGTGTGTGAAGTCATAGAATGGAGGTGTGTGAAGTCACAGAATGGACGTGTGTGAAGTCATAGAATGGAGGTGTGTGAAGTCACAGAATGGAGGTGGGGGAAGTCACAGATTGGAGGTGTGTGAAGTCCCAGAATTGAGGTGTGTGAACTCAGAATGGAGGTGTGTAAAGTCACAGAATGGAGGTGTGTGAAGTCATAGAATGGAAGTGTGTGAAGTCATGAAATGGAAGTGTGTGAAGTCACATAATTGAGGTGTTTGAAGTCATATATTGGAGGTGTGTGAAGTCAAAATGGATGTGTGAAGTCATAGAATGGAGGTGTGTGAAATCATAGAATGAGGGTGTGTGAGGTCATAGAATGGAGGTTTGTGAAGTCACAGAATGGACGTGTGTGAAATCATAGAATGAAGGAGTGTGAAGTCATAGAATGGAAGTGTGTGAAGTCACAGAATGGAGGTGTGTGAAGTCACAGAATGGAGATGTGTGAAATCACAGAATAGAGGTGTGTCAACTCAGAATGGAAGTGTGTGAAGTCAGAGAATCGAGGTGTGTGAAGTCATAGAATGGAAGTGTGTGAAGTCATAGAATGGAAGTGTGTGAAGTCAGAATGGAGGTGTGTGAAGTCACAGAATGGAGGTTTGTGAAGTCATAGAATGGAGGTGTGTGAAGTCATAGAATGGATGTTTCTAAAGTAAGAATGAAGGTGTGTGAAGTCATAGAATGGAGGTGTGTGAAGTCATAGAATGGAGGTGTGTGAAGTCACAGAATGGAGGTGTGTGAAATCAAAATGGAGGTGTGTAGTCATAGATTGGAGGTGTGTGAAGTCATAGAAAGAGGTGTGGGTAGTGATAGAGTGCAGGTGAGTGAAGTCACAGATTCGAGGTCTGTGAAATCATGGAATGGAGGTGTGTGATGTCAGATTGGAGGTGTGTGAAGTCAAAGAATGTAGGTGTGTGAAGTCATTGAATGGAGGTGTGTGAAGTCACAGAATGGAGGTGTGTGAAATCAGAAGAGAGGTGTGCGAAGTCATACAATGGAGGTGTGTGAAGTCAGAATGGAGGTGTATGAAGTCATAGAATGGCGGTGTGTGAAGTCACAGAATAGAAGTGTGGGAAGTGACAGAATAGAGGTGTGTGACGTCACAGAATGGACGTTATGAAGTCATAGTATGGAGTTGTGTGAAGTCACAGAATTAAGGTGTTTGAAGTCATATATTGGAGGTGTGTAAAGTCAAAATGCATGTGTGAAGTCACAGAATGGAGGTTTGTGAAGTTATAGAATGCAGGTGTGTGAATGTTTCTGAAGTAAAAATGAAGGTGTGTGAAGTCATGTAATGGAGGTGTGTGAAGTCACAGAATGGAGGTGTGTGAAGTCAGAATGGAGGTGTGTGAAGTCAGAATGGAGGTGTGTGAAGTCATAGATGGAGTTGTGTGAAGTCATAGTATGGAGGTGTGTGAAATCATAGAATGGAGTTTTGTGAAGTCACAGAATGGAGCTGTGTGAATTCAAAATGGAGGTGTGTAGTCATAGATTGGAGGTGGGTGAAGTCATAGAAAGGAGGTGTGGGAAGTCATAGAATGGAGGTGTGTGAAGTCATAGAGTACAGGTGAGTGAAGTCACAGATTCGAGGTCTGTGAAGTCATAGAATGGAGGTGTGTGAAGGCATAGAATGGAGGTGTGCGAAGTCAGAGAATAGAGGTGTGTGAAGTCAGAATGGAGGTGTGTGAAGTCATAGAATGGAGGTGTGTGACGTCAGAATGGAGGTGTGTGAACTCATAGAATGGAGTTTTGTGAAGTCACAGAATGGAGCTGTGTGAATTCAGAATGGAGGTGTGTGAAGTCATAGAATGGAGGTGTGTGACGTCAGAATGGAGGTGTGTGAACTCATAGAATGGAGGTGTGTGACGTCACAATGGAAGTGTGTGAAGTCATAGAATGGAGGTGTGTGAAGTCACAGAATGGAGGTGTGTGAAGTCATAGAATGAAGGTATGTGAACTCACAGAATGGAGGTGTGTAAAGTAAGAATGAAGGTGTGTGATGTCATAGAATGGAGGTGTGTGATGTCAAAGAATGGAGGTTTGTGAAGTCATAGAATGGAGCTGTGTGAAGTCAGAATGGAGGTGTGTGAAGTCACAGAATGGAGGTGTGACAACTCAGAATTTAGGTGTGTGAAGTCAAAGAATGGAGGTGTGTGAAGTCATAGAATGGAGGTGTGTGAAGTCATAGAATGGAGGTGTGTGAAGTTATAGAATGGAGGTGTGTGAAGTCACAGAATGGAGGTGTGTGAAGTCAGAATGGAGGTGTGTAGTCATAGATTGGAGGTGGGTGAATTCATAGAAAGGAGGTGTGGGAAGTCATAGAATGGAGGAGTGGGAAGTCATAGAGTGCAGGTGAGTGAAGTCACAGATTCGAGGTCTGTGAAATCATAGAATGGAGGTGTGTGATGTCAGATTTGAGGTGTGTGAAGTCAAAGAATGTAGGTGGGTGACATAACAATGCAAGTGTGTGAAGTCATAGAATGGAGGTGTGTGAAGTCACAGAATGGAGGTTTGTGAAGTCATAGAATGGAGGTATGTGAAGTCACAGAATGGAGGTGTGTAAAGTCATGGAATGGAGGTCGGTGAAGTTATAGAATGGATGTTTGTAAAGTAAGAATGAAGGTGTGTGAAGTCATAGAATGGAGGTCTGTGATGCCAAAGAATGGAGGTGTGTGAAGTGATAGAATGGAGCTGTGTGAAGTCAGAATGGAGGTGTGTGAAGTCACAAAATGGAGGTGTGTCAACTCAGAATTGAGGTGTGTGAAGTCAAAGAATGGAGGTGTGTGGAGTCATAGAATGGTGGTGTGTGAAGTCATAGAATGGAGCTGTGTGAAGTTATAGAATGGAGCTGTGTGAAGTCATAGAATGGAAGAGTGTGAAGTCATAGAATGGAGCTGTGTGAAGTTATAGAATGGAGCTGTGTGAAGTCATAGAATGGAAGAGTGTGAAGTCATAGAATGGAGCTGTGTGAAGTCACAGAATGGACGTTATGAAGTCATATAATGGAGCTGTGTGAAGTCACAGAATTGAGGTGTTTGAAGTCATATATTGGAGGTGTGTGAAGTCAAAATGTATGTGTGAAGTCACAGAATGGAGGTTTGTGAAGTCATAGAATGGAGGTGTGTGAATGTTTCTGAAGTAAATATGAAGGTGTGTGAAGTCATGGAATGGAGGCGTGTGAAGTCACAGAATGGAGGTGTGTGAAGTCAGAATGGAAGTGTGTAGTCCTAGCTTGCAGGTGGTTGAAGTCATAGAAAGGAGGTGTGGGAAGTCATAGAATGGAGGAGTGTGAAGTCATAGAGTGCATGTGAGTGAAATCACAGATTCGAGGTCTGTGAAGTCATAGAATGGAGGTGTGTGATGTCAGAATGGAGGTGTGCGAAGACATAGAATAGAGGTGTGTGAAGTCAGAATGGAGGTGTGTGAACTCATAGAATGGAGGTGTGTGACATCACAATGGAAGTGTGTAAAGTCATAGAATGGAGGTGTGTGAAGTCACAGAATGGAGGTGTGTGAAGTCATAGAATGGAGGTGTGTGAAGTCACTGAATGGAGGTGTGTGAAGTCATAGAATGGAGGTGTGTGAAGTTATAGAATGGATGTTGGTAAAGTAAAAATGAAGGTGTGTGAAGTCATAGAATGGAGATGTGTGAAGTCAGAATGGAGGTGTGTGAAGTCACAGAATGGAGATGTGTCAACTCAGAATTTAGGTGTGTGAAGTCAAAGAATGGAGGTGTGTGAAGACATAGAATGGAGGTGTGTGAAGTCAAAGAATGGAGGTATGTGAAGTCATAGAATATATGTTTGTGAAGTAAGAATGAAGGTGTGTGAAAGCATAGAATGGAGGTGTGTGAAGTCACAGAATGGAGGTGTGTGAAGGCATAGAATGGAGGTGTGTGAAGTCATAGAATGGAGGTGTGTGAAGTCATATAATGGTGGTGTGTGACGTCACAGAATGGAGGTGTGTGAAGTCAGAATGGAGGTATGAAGTAATAGAATGGAGTTGGGTGATGTCATAGAAAGGAGGTGTGTGAAGTCATAGAATGGAGGTGTGTGAAGTCATAGAATGGAGGTGTGTGAAGTCAGAATGGAGGTGTGTGAACTCATAGAATGGTGGTGTGTGAAGTCACACAATGGACGTGTGTGAAGTCATAGAATGGAGGTGTGTGAAGCCATAAAATGGAGGTGTGTGAAGTCACAGAATGGAGGTGGGGGAAGTCAGAGATTGGAGGTGTGTGAAGTCCAAGAATTGAGGTGTGTGAACTCAGAATGGAGGTGTGTAAAGTCACAGAATGGACGGTTTGAAATCATAGAATGGAGGTCTGTGAAGTCACAGAATTGAGGTGGTTGAAGTCATATATTGGAGGTGTGTGAAGTCAAAATGGAGGTGTGTGAAGTCACAGAATGGAGGTTTGTGAAGTCATAGAATGGAGGTGTGTGAAGTCATAGAATGGATGTTTCTGAAGTAATAATGAAGGTGTGTGAAGTCATAGAATGGAGGTGTGTGAAGTCATAGAATGGAGGTGTGTGAAGTCACAGAATGGAGGTGTGTGAAGTCAGAATGGAGGTGTGTAGTCATAGATTGGAGGTGGGTGAAGTCATAGAAAGAGTTATGGGTAGTCATAGAGTGCAGGTGAGTGAAATCACAGATTCGAGGTCTGTGAAATCATAGAATGGAGGTGTGTGATGTCAGATTGGGGGTGTGTGAAGTCAAAGAATGTAGGTGTGTGAATTCATTGGATGGAGGTGTGTGGAGTCACAGAATGGAGGTGTGTGAAATCAGAAGAGAGGTGTGCGAAGTCATAGAATGGAGGTGTGTGAAGTTAGAATGGAGGTGTATGAAGTCATAGAATGGAGGTGTGTGAAGTCAGAATAGAGGTGTGTGAGGTTATAGAATGGAGGTGTGTGAAGTCACAGAATGGAGGTGTGGGAAGTGACAGAATAGAGGTGTGTGACATCACAGAATGGAGGTGTGTGAACTCAGAATGGAGGTGTGTAAAGGCACAGAATGGAGGTTTGTGAAGTCATAGAATGGAAGTGTGTGAAGTCATAGAAAGGAGCTGTGTGAAGTCACAGAATGGACGTTATGAATTCATAGAATGGAGCTGTGTGAAGTCACAGAATTGAGGTGTTTGAAGTCATATATTGGAGGTGTGTTAAGTCAAAATGCATGTGTGAAGTCACAGAATGGAGGTTTGTGAAGTCATAGAATTTAGGTGTGTGAATGTTTCTGAAGTAAAAATGAAGGTGTGTGAAGTCATGGAATGGAGGTATGTGAAGTCACAGAATGGAGGTGTGTGAAGTCAGAATGGAGGTGTGTAGTCATAGGTTGGAGGTGGGTGAAGTCATAGAAAGGAGGTGTGGGAAGTCATAGAATGGAGGAGTGTGAAGTCATAGAGTGCAGGTGAGTGAAGTCACAGATTCGAAGTCTGTGAAGTCATAGAATGGAGGTGTGTGATGTCAGAATGGATGTGTGCGAAGTCATAGAATAGAGGTGTGTGAAGTCAGAATGGAGGTGTGTGAAGTCATAGTATGGAGGTGTGTGAAATCATAGAATGGAGTTTTGTGAAGTCACAGAATGGAGCTGTGTGAATTTAGAATTGAGTTGTGTGAAGTCATAGAATTGAGGTGTGTGAAGTCAGAGTGGAGGTGTGTGAACTCATAGAATGGAGGTGTGTGACGTCACAATGGAAGTGTGTGAAGTCATAGAATGGAGGTGTGTGAAGTCACAGAATGGAGGTGTGTGAAGTCATAGAATGGAGGTATGTGAACTCACAGAATGGAGGTGTGTAAAGTAAGAATGAAGGTGTGTGAAGTCATAGAATGGAGGTGTGTGATGTCAAAGAATGGAGGTTTGTGAAGTCATAGAATGGAGCTGTGTGAAGTCAGAATGGAGGTGTGTGAAGTCACAGAATGGAGGTGTGTGAAGTCATAGAATGGAGGTGTGTGAAGTCATAGAGTGCAGGTGAGTGAAATCACAGATTCGAGGTCTGTGAAATCATAGAATGGAGGTGTGTGATGTCAGAATGGAGGTGTGCGAAGTCATAGAATAGAGGTGTGTGAAGTCAGAATGGAGGTGTGTGAAGTCATAGTATGGAAGTGTGTGAAATCATAGAATGGAGTTTTGTGAAGTCACAGAATGGAGCTGTGTGAATTCAGAATTGAGTTGTGTGAAGTCATAGAATTGAGGTGTGTGAAGTCAGAATGGAGGTGTGTGAACTCATAGAATGGAGGTGTGTGACGTCACAATGGAAGTGTGTGAAGTCATAGAATGGAGGTGTGTGAAGTCACTGAATGGAGGTGTGTGAAGTCATAAAATGGAGGTATGTGAACTCACAGAATGGAGGTGTATAAAGTAAGAATGAAGGTGTGTGAAGTCATAGAATGGAGGTGTGTGATGTCAAAGAATGGAGGTTTGTGAAGTCGTAGAATCTAGCTGTGTGAAGTCAGAATGGAGGTGTGTGAAGTCACAGAATGGAGGTGTGTGAAGTCATAGAATGGAGATGTGTGAAGTCAGAATGGAGGTGTGTGAAGTCACAGAATGGAGATGTGTCAACTCAGAATTTAGGTGTGTGAAGTCAAAGAATGGAGGTGTGTGAAGACATAGAATGGAGGTGTGTGAAGTCAAAGAATGGAGGTATGTGAAGTCATAGAATATATGTTTGTGAAGTAAGAATGAAGGTGTGTGAAAGCATAGAATGGAGGTGTGTGAAGTCACAGAATGGAGGTGTGTGAAGGCATAGAATGGAGGTGTGTGAAGTCATAGAATGGAGGTGTGTGAAGTCATATAATGGTGGTGTGTGACGTCACAGAATGGAGGTGTGTGAAGTCAGAATGGAGGTATGAAGTAATAGAATGGAGTTGGGTGATGTCATAGAAAGGAGGTGTGTGAAGTCATAGAATGGAGGTGTGTGAAGTCATAGAATGGAGGTGTGTGAAGTCAGAATGGAGGTGTGTGAACTCATAGAATGGTGGTGTGTGAAGTCACACAATGGACGTGTGTGAAGTCATAGAATGGAGGTGTGTGAAGCCATAAAATGGAGGTGTGTGAAGTCACAGAATGGAGGTGGGGGAAGTCAGAGATTGGAGGTGTGTGAAGTCCAAGAATTGAGGTGTGTGAACTCAGAATGGAGGTGTGTAAAGTCACAGAATGGACGGTTTGAAATCATAGAATGGAGGTGTGTGAAGTCACAGAATTGAGGTGGTTGAAGTCATATATTGGAGGTGTGTGAAGTCAAAATGGAGGTGTGTGAAGTCACAGAATGGAGGTTTGTGAAGTCATAGAATGGAGGTGTGTGAAGTCATAGAATGGATGTTTCTGAAGTAATAATGAAGGTGTGTGAAGTCATAGAATGGAGGTGTGTGAAGTCATAGAATGGAGGTGTGTGAAGTCACAGAATGGAGGTGTGTGAAGTCAGAATGGAGGTGTGTTGTCATAGATTGGAGGTGGGTGAAGTCATAGAAAGAGTTATGGGTAGTCATAGAGTGCAGGTGAGTGAAATCACAGATTCGAGGTCTGTGAAATCATAGAATGGAGGTGTGTGATGTCAGATTGGGGGTGTGTGAAGTCAAAGAATGTAGGTGTGTGAAGTCATTGGATGGAGGTGTGTGAAAGTCACAGAATGGAGGTGTGTGAAATCAGAAGAGAGGTGTGCGAAGTCATAGAATGGAGGTGTGTGAAGTTAGAATGGAGGTGTATGAAGTCATAGAATGGAGGTGTGTGAAGTCAGAATAGAGGTGTGTGAGGTTATAGAATGGAGGTGTGTGAAGTCACAGAATGGAGGTGTGGGAAGTGACAGAATAGAGGTGTGTGACATCACAGAATGGAGGTGTGTGAACTCAGAATGGAGGTGTGTAAAGGCACAGAATGGAGGTTTGTGAAGTCATAGAATGGAAGTGTGTGAAGTCATAGAATGGAGCTGTGTGAAGTCACAGAATGGACGTTATGAAGTCATAGAATGGAGCTGTGTGAAGTCACAGAATTGAGGTGTTTGAAGTCATATATTGGAGGTGTGTGAAGTCAAAATGCATGTGTGAAGTCACAGAATGGAGGTTTGTGAAGTCATAGAATTTAGGTGTGTGAATGTTTCTGAAGTAAAAATGAAGGTGTGTGAAGTCATGGAATGGAGGTGTGTGAAGTTACAGAATGGAGGTGTGTGAAGTCAGAATGGAGGTGTGTAGTCATAGGTTGGAGGTGGGTGAAGTCATAGAAAGGAGGTGTGGGAAGTCATAGAATGGAGGAGTGTGAAGTCATAGAGTGCAGGTGAGTGAAGTCACAGATTCGAAGTCTGTGAAGTCATAGAATGGAGGTGTGTGATGTCAGAATGGATGTGTGCGAAGTCATAGAATAGAGGTGTGTGAAGTTAGAATGGAGGTGTGTGAAGTCATAGTATGGAGGTGTGTGAAATCATAGAATGGAGTTTTGTGAAGTCACAGAATGGAGCTGTGTGAATTCAGAATTGAGTTGTGTGAAGTCATAGAATTGAGGTGTGTGAAGTCAGAATGGAGGTGTGTGAACTCATAGAATGGAGGTGTGTGACGTCACAATGGAAGTGTGTGAAGTCATAGAATGGAGGTGTGTGAAGTCACAGAATGGAGGTGTGTGAAGTCATAGAATGGAGGTATGTGAACTCACAGAATGGAGGTGTGTAAAGTAAGAATGAACGTGTGTGAAGTCATAGAATGGAGGTGTGTGATGTCAAAGAATGGAGGTTTGTGAAGTCATAGAATGGAGCTGTGTGAAGTCAGAATGGAGGTGTGTGAAGTCACAGAATGGAGGTGTGTGAAGTCATAGAATGGAGGTGTGTGAAGTCATAGAGTGCAGGTGAGTGAAGTCACAGATTCGAGGTCTGTGAAGTCATAGAATGGAGGTGTGTGATGTCAGAATGGAGGTGTGCGAAGTCATAGAATAGAGGTGTGTGAAGTCAGAATGGAGGTGTGTGAAGTCATAGTATGGAAGTGTGTGAAATCATAGAATGGAGTTTTGTGAAGTCACAGAATGGAGCTGTGTGAATTCAGAATTGAGTTGTGTGAAGTCATAGAATTGAGGTGTGTGAAGTCAGAATGGAGGTGTGTGAACTCATAGAATGGAGGTGTGTGACGTCACAATGGAAGTGTGTGAAGTCATAGAATGGAGGTGTGTGAAGTCACAGAATGGAGGTGTGTGAAGTCATAAAATGGAGGTATGTGAACTCACAGAATGGAGGTGTATAAAGTAAGAATGAAGGTGTGTGAAGTCATAGAATGGAGGTGTGTGATGTCAAAGAATGGAGGTTTGTGAAGTCGTAGAATCTAGCTGTGTGAAGTCAGAATGGAGGTGTGTGAAGTCACAGAATGGAGGTGTGTGAAGTCATAGAATGGAGGTGTGTGAAGTTATAGAATGGAGGTGTGTGAAGTCACAGAATGGAGGTGTGTGAAGTCATAGAATGGAGGTGTGTGAAGTCACTGAATGGAGGTGTGTGAAGTCATAGAATGGAGGTGTGTGAAGTTATAGAATGGATGTTTGTAAAGTAAAAATGAAGGTGTGTGAAGTCATAGAATGGAGATGTGTGAAGTCAGAATGGAGGTGTGTGAAGTCACAGAATGGAGATGTGTCAACTCAGAATTTAGGTGTGTGAAGTCAAAGAATGGAGGTGTGTGAAGTCATAGAATATATGTTTGTGAAGTAAGAATGAAGTTGTGTGAAGGCATAGAAGGGAGGTGTGTGAAGTCACAGAGTGGAGGTGTGTGAAGGCATAGAATGGACGTGTGTGAAGTCATAGAATGGAGGTGTGTGAAGTCATATAATGGAGGTGAGTGAAGTCACAGAATGGAGATGTGTGAAGTCAGAATGGAGGTGTGAAGTCATAGAATGGAGTTGGGTGATGTCATAGAAAGGAGGTGTGTGAAGTCATAGAATGGAGGTGTGTGAAGTCATAGAATGGAGGTTTGTGAAGTCAGAATGGAGGTGTGTGAACTCATAGAATGGTAGTGTGTGTAGTCACAATGGAGGTGTGTGAAGTCATAGAATGGAGGTGTGTGAAGTCACAGAATGGACATGTGTGAAGTCATAGAATGGAGGTGTGTGAACTCATAGAATGGAGGTGTGTGAAGTCACAGAATGGAGGTGGGGGAAGTCACAGATTGGAGGTGTGTGAAGTCCCAGAACTGAGGTGTGTGAACTCAGAATGGAGGTGTGTAAAGTCACAGAATGGAGGTGTGTGAAGTCATAGAATGGAAGTGTGTGAAGTCATGAAATGGAGGTGTTTGAAGTCACAGAATGGACGGTTTGAAATCATAGAATGGAGGTGTGTGAAGTCACAGAATTGAGGTGTTTGAAGTCATATATTGGAGGTGTGTGAAGTCAAAATGGATGTGTGAAGTCATAGAATGGAGGTGTGTGAAATCATAGAATGAGGGTGTGTGAGGTCATAGAATGGAGGTTTGTGAAGTCACAGAATGGAGGTGTGTGAAATCATAGAATGAAGGAGTGTGAAGTCATAGAATGGAAGTGTGTGAAGTCAGAATGGAGGTGTGTGAAGTCACAGAATGGAGGTTTGTGAAGTCATAGAATGGAGGTGTGTGAAGTCATAGAAAGGATGTTTCTGAAGTAAGAATGAAGGTGTGTGAAGTCATAGAATGGAGGTGTGTGAAGGCATAGAATGGAGGTGTGTGAAGTCACAGAATGGAGGTGGGTGAAATCAGAATGGAGGTGTGTAGTCATAGATTGGAGGTGTGTGAAGACATAGAAAGAGGTGTGGGTAGTCATAGAGTGCAGGTGAGTGAAGTCACAGATTCGAGGTCTGTGAAATCATGGAATGGAGGTGTGTTATGTCAGATTGGAGGTGTGTGAAGTCAAAGAATGTAGGTGTGTGAAGTCATTGAATGGAGGTGTGTGAAGTCACAGAATGGAGGTGTGTGAAATCAGAAGAGAGGTGTGCGAAGTCATAGAATGGAGACGTGTGAAGTCAGAATGGAGGTGTATGATGTCATAGAATGGAGGTGTGTGAAGTCAGAATAGAGGTGTGTGAAGTCATAGAATGGCGGTGTGTGAAGTCACAGAATGCAGGTGTGGGAAGTCACAGAATAGAGGTGTGTGACGTCACAGAATGGAGGTGTGTGAACTCAGAATGGAGGTGTGTAAAGGCACAGAATGGAGGTGTGTGAAGTCATGGAATGGAAGTGTGTGAAGTCAAAGAATGGAGCTGTGTGAAGTCACAGAATGGACGTTATGAAGTCATAGAATGGAGCTGTGTGAAATCACAGAATCGAGGTGTGAGAAGTCAAAGAATGGAGGTGTGTGAAGTCACAGAATGGAGGTGTGTGAAGTCATAGAATGGAAGTGTGTGAAGTCATAGAATTGAGGTGTGTGAAGTCACCGAATGGAGTTGTGTGAACTCAGAATGGAGGTGTGTGAAGTCACAGAATGGAGGTTTGTGAAGTCATAGAATGGAGGGGTGTGAAGTCATAGAATGGATGTTTCTGAAGTAAGAATGAAGGTGTGTGAAGTCATAGAATGGAGGTATGTGAACTCATAGATTGGGGGTGTGTGAAGTCACAGAATGGAGGTGTGTGAAGTCAGAATGGAGGTGTGCAGTCATCGATTGCAGGTGGGTGAAGTCATAAAAAGAAGGTGTGGGAAGTCATAGAATGAGGAGTGTGAAGTCAGAGAGTGCATGTGAGTGAAATCACAGATTCGAGGTCTGTGAAGTCATAGAATGCAGGTGTGTGATGTCAGAATGGAGGTGTGCGAAGTCATAGAATAGAGGTGTGTGAAGTCAGAATGGAGGTGTGTGAAGTCATAGATGGAGTTGTGTGAAGTCATAGTATGGAGTTGTGTGAAATCATAGAATAGACTTTTGTGAAGGCACAGAATGGAGCTGTGTGAATTCAGAATGGAGGTGTGTGGAGTCATAGAATGCAGGTGTGTGAAGTCAGAATGGAAGTGTGTGAACTCATAGAATGGAGGTGTGTGACGTCACAGAATGGAGGTGTGTGAAGTCATAGAATGGAGGTGTGTGAAGTCACTGAATGGAGGTGTGTGAAGTCATAGAATGGAGGTGTGTGAAGTCATAGAATATATGTTTGTGAAGTAAGAATGAAGGTGTGTGAAGGCATAGAATGGAGGTGTGTGAAGTCAGAATGGAGGTGTGTGAACTCATAGAATGGTAGTGTGTGTAGTCACAATGGAGGTGTGTGAAGTCATAGAATGGAGGTGTGTGAAGTCAGAATAGAGGTGTGTGAAGTCATAGAATGGCGGTGTGTGAAGTCACAGAATGCAGGTGTGGGAAGTCACAGAATAGAGGTGTGTGACGTCACAGAATGGAGGTGTGTGAACTCAGAATGGAGGTGTGTAAAGGCACAGAATGGAGGTGTGTGAAGTCATGGAATGGAAGTGTGTGAAGTCAAAGAATGGAGCTGTGTGAAGTCACAGAATGGACGTTATGAAGTCATAGAATGGAGCTGTGTGAAATCACAGAATCGAGGTGTGAGAAGTCAAAGAATGGAGGTGTGTGAAGTCACAGAATGGAGGTGTGTGAAGTCATAGAATGGAAGTGTGTGAAGTCATAGAATTGAGGTGTGTGAAGTCACCGAATGGAGTTGTGTGAACTCAGAATGGAGGTGTGTGAAGTCACAGAATGGAGGTTTGTGAAGTCATAGAATGGAGGGGTGTGAAGTCATAGAATGGATGTTTCTGAAGTAAGAATGAAGGTGTGTGAAGTCATAGAATGGAGGTATGTGAACTCATAGATTGGGGGTGTGTGAAGTCACAGAATGGAGGTGTGTGAAGTCAGAATGGAGGTGTGCAGTCATCGATTGCAGGTGGGTGAAGTCATAAAAAGAAGGTGTGGGAAGTCATAGAATGAGGAGTGTGAAGTCAGAGAGTGCATGTGAGTGAAATCACAGATTCGAGGTCTGTGAAGTCATAGAATGCAGGTGTGTGATGTCAGAATGGAGGTGTGCGAAGTCATAGAATAGAGGTGTGTGAAGTCAGAATGGAGGTGTGTGAAGTCATAGATGGAGTTGTGTGAAGTCATAGTATGGAGTTGTGTGAAATCATAGAATAGACTTTTGTGAAGGCACAGAATGGAGCTGTGTGAATTCAGAATGGAGGTGTGTGGAGTCATAGAATGCAGGTGTGTGAAGTCAGAATGGAAGTGTGTGAACTCATAGAATGGAGGTGTGTGACGTCACAGAATGGAGGTGTGTGAAGTCATAGAATGGAGGTGTGTGAAGTCACTGAATGGAGGTGTGTGAAGTCATAGAATGGAGGTGTGTGAAGTCATAGAATATATGTTTGTGAAGTAAGAATGAAGGTGTGTGAAGGCATAGAATGGAGGTGTGTGAAGTCAGAATGGAGGTGTGTGAACTCATAGAATGGTAGTGTGTGTAGTCACAATGGAGGTGTGTGAAGTCATAGAATGGAGGTGTGTGAAGTCACAGAATGGACGTGTGTGAAGTCATAGAATGGAGGTGTGTGAAGTCATAGAATGGAGGTGTGTGAAGTCACAGAATGGAGGGGGGGAAGTCACAGATTGGAGGTGTGTGAAGTCCCAGAATTGAGGTGTGTGAACTCAGAATGGAGGTGTGTAAAGTCACAGAATGGAGCTTTGTGAAGTCATAGAATGGAAGTGTGTGAAGTCATGAAATGGAGTTGTGTGAAGTCACAGAATGGACGGTTTGAAATCATAGAATGGAGGTGTGTGAAGTCACAGAATTGAGGTATTTGAAGTCATATTTTGGAGGTGTGTGAAGTCAAAATGGATGTGTGAAGTCATAGAATGGAGGTGTGTGAAATCATAGAATGAGGGTGTGTGAGGTCATAGAATGGAGGTTTGTGAAGTCACAGAATGGAGTTGTGTGAAATCATAGAATGAAGGAGTGTGAAGTCATAGAATGGAAGTGTGGGAAGTCACAGAATGGAGGTGTGTGATGTCACAGAATGGAGATGTGTGAAATCACAGAATAGAGGTGTGTCAACTCAGAATGGAAGTGTGTGAAATCAGAGAATAGAGGTGTGTGAAGTCATAGAATGGAAGTGTGTGAAGTCAGAATGGAGGTGTGTGAAATCACAGAATGGAGGTTTGTGAAGTCATAGAATGGAGGTGTGTGAAGTCATAGAATGGATGTTTCTGAAGTAAGAATGAAGGTTTGTGAAGTCATAGAATTGAGGTGTGTGAAGTCATAGAATGGAGGTGTGTGAAGTCAGAGAATGGAGGTGTGTGAAGTCAGAATGGAGGTGTGTAGTCATAGGCTGGAGGTGGGTGAAGTCATAGAAAGAGGTGTGGGTAGTCATAGAGTGCAGGTGAGTGAAGTCAGAGATTCGAGGTCTGTGAAATCATGGAATGGAGGTGTGTGATGTCAGATTGGAGGTGTGTGAAGTCAAAGAATGTAGGTGTGTGAAGTCATTGAATGGAGGTGTGTGAAGTCACAGAATGGAGGTGTGTGAAATCAGAAGAGAGGTGTATGAAGTCATAGAATGGAGGAGTGTGAAGTCAGAATGGAGGTGTATGAAGTCATAGAATGGAGGTGTGTGAAGTCAGAATAGAGGTGTGTGAAGTAATAGAATGGCGGTGTGTGAAGTCACAGAATGGAGGTGTGGGAAGTGACAGAATAGAGGTGTGTGACGTCACAGAATGGAGGTGTGTGAACACAGAATGGAGGTGTGTAAAGGCACAGAATGGAGGTGTGTGAAGTCATAGAATGGAAGTGTGTGAAGTCATAGAATAGAGCTGTGTGAAGTCACAGAATGGACGTTATGAAGTCATAGAATGGAGCTGTGTGAAGTCACAGAATTGAGGTGTTTGAAGTCATATATTGGAGGTGTGTGAAGTCAAAATGCATGTGTGAAGTCACAGAATGGAGGTTTGTGAAGTCATAGAATTTAGGTGTGTGAATGTTTCTGAAGTAAAAATGAAGGTGTGTGAAGTCATGGAATGGAGGTGTGTGAAGTTACAGAATGGAGGTGTGTGAAGTCAGAATGGAGGTGTGTAGTCATAGGTTGGAGGTGGGTGAAGTCATAGAAAGGAGGTGTGGGAAGTCATAGAATGGAGGAGTGTGAAGTCATAGAGTGCAGGTGAGTGAAGTCACAGATTCGAAGTCTGTGAAGTCATAGAATGGAGGTGTGTGATGTCAGAATGGATGTGTGCGAAGTCATAGAATAGAGGTGTGTGAAGTCAGAATGGAGGTGTGTGAAGTCATAGTATGGAGGTTTGTGAAATCATAGAATGGAGTTTTGTGAAGTCACAGAATGGAGCTGTGTGAATTCAGAATTGAGTTGTGTGAAGTCATAGAATTGAGGTGTGTGAAGTCAGAATGGAGGTGTGTGAACTCATAGAATGGAGGTGTGTGACATCACAATGGAAGTGTGTGAAGTCATAGAATGGAGGTGTGTGAAGTCACAGAATGGAGGTGTGTGAAGTCATAGAATGGAGGTATGTGAACTCACAGAATGGAGGTGTGTAAAGTAAGAATGAAGGTGTGTGAAGTCATAGAATGGAGGTGTGTGATGTCAAAGAATGGAGGTTTGTGAAGTCATAGAATGGAGCTGTGTGAAGTCAGAATGGAGGTGTGTGAAGTCACAGAATGGAGGTGTGTGAAGTCATAGAATGGAGGTGTGTGAAGTCATAGAGTGCAGGTGAGTGAAGTCACAGATTCGAGGTCTGTGAAGTCATAGAATGGAGGTGTGTGATGTCAGAATGGAGGTGTGCGAAGTCATAGAATAGAGGTGTGTGAAGTCAGAATGGAGGTGTGTGAAGTCATAGTATGGAAGTGTGTGAAATCATAGAATGGAGTTTTGTGAAGTCACAGAATGGAGCTGTGTGAATTCAGAATTGAGTTGTGTGAAGTCATAGAATTGAGGTGTGTGAAGTCAGAATGGAGGTGTGTGAACTCATAGAATGGAGGTGTGTGACGTCACAATGGAAGTGTGTGAAGTCATAGAATGGAGGTGTGTGAAGTCACAGAATGGAGGTGTGTGAAGTCATAAAATGGAGGTATGTGAACTCACAGAATGGAGGTGTATAAAGTAAGAATGAAGGTGTGTGAAGTCATAGAATGGAGGTGTGTGATGTCAAAGAATGGAGGTTTGTGAAGTCGTAGAATCTAGCTGTGTGAAGTCAGAATGGAGGTGTGTGAAGTCACAGAATGGAGGTGTGTGAAGTCATAGAATGGAGGTGTGTGAAGTTATAGAATGGAGGTGTGTGAAGTCACAGAATGGAGGTGTGTGAAGTCATAGAATGGAGGTGTGTGAAGTCACTGAATGGAGGTGTGTGAAGTCATAGAATGGAGGTGTGTGAAGTTATAGAATGGATGTTTGTAAAGTAAAAATGAAGGTGTGTGAAGTCATAGAATGGAGATGTGTGAAGTCAGAATGGAGGTGTGTGAAGTCACAGAATGGAGATGTGTCAACTCAGAATTTAGGTGTGTGAAGTCAAAGAATGGAGGTGTGTGAAGTCATAGAATATATGTTTGTGAAGTAAGAATGAAGGTGTGTGAAGGCATAGAAGGGAGGTGTGTGAAGTCACAGAGTGGAGGTGTGTGAAGGCATAGAATGGACGTGTGTGAAGTCATAGAATGGAGGTGTGTGAAGTCATATAATGGAGGTGAGTGAAGTCACAGAATGGAGATGTGTGAAGTCAGAATGGAGGTGTGAAGTCATAGAATGGAGTTGGGTGATGTCATAGAAAGGAGGTGTGTGAAGTCATAGAATGGAGGTGTGTGAAGTCATAGAATGGAGGTTTGTGAAGTCAGAATGGAGGTGTGTGAACTCATAGAATGGTAGTGTGTGTAGTCACAATGGAGGTGTGTGAAGTCATAGAATGGAGGTGTGTGAAGTCACAGAATGGACATGTGTGAAGTCATAGAATGGAGGTGTGTGAACTCATAGAATGGAGGTGTGTGAAGTCACAGAATGGAGGTGGGGGAAGTCACAGATTGGAGGTGTGTGAAGTCCCAGAACTGAGGTGTGTGAACTCAGAATGGAGGTGTGTAAAGTCACAGAATGGAGGTGTGTGAAGTCATAGAATGGAAGTGTGTGAAGTCATGAAATGGAGGTGTTTGAAGTCACAGAATGGACGGTTTGAAATCATAGAATGGAGGTGTGTGAAGTCACAGAATTGAGGTGTTTGAAGTCATATATTGGAGGTGTGTGAAGTCAAAATGGATGTGTGAAGTCATAGAATGGAGGTGTGTGAAATCATAGAATGAGGGTGTGTGAGGTCATAGAATGGAGGTTTGTGAAGTCACAGAATGGAGGTGTGTGAAATCATAGAATGAAGGAGTGTGAAGTCATAGAATGGAAGTGTGTGAAGTCAGAATGGAGGTGTGTGAAGTCACAGAATGGAGGTTTGTGAAGTCATAGAATGGAGGTGTGTGAAGTCATAGAAAGGATGTTTCTGAAGTAAGAATGAAGGTGTGTGAAGTCATAGAATGGAGGTGTGTGAAGGCATAGAATGGAGGTGTGTGAAGTCACAGAATGGAGGTGGGTGAAATCAGAATGGAGGTGTGTAGTCATAGATTGGAGGTGTGTGAAGACATAGAAAGAGGTGTGGGTAGTCATAGAGTGCAGGTGAGTGAAGTCACAGATTCGAGGTCTGTGAAATCATGGAATGGAGGTGTGTTATGTCAGATTGGAGGTGTGTGAAGTCAAAGAATGTAGGTGTGTGAAGTCATTGAATGGAGGTGTGTGAAGTCACAGAATGGAGGTGTGTGAAATCAGAAGAGAGGTGTGCGAAGTCATAGAATGGAGACGTGTGAAGTCAGAATGGAGGTGTATGATGTCATAGAATGGAGGTGTGTGAAGTCAGAATAGAGGTGTGTGAAGTCATAGAATGGCGGTGTGTGAAGTCACAGAATGCAGGTGTGGGAAGTCACAGAATAGAGGTGTGTGACGTCACAGAATGGAGGTGTGTGAACTCAGAATGGAGGTGTGTAAAGGCACAGAATGGAGGTGTGTGAAGTCATGGAATGGAAGTGTGTGAAGTCAAAGAATGGAGCTGTGTGAAGTCACAGAATGGACGTTATGAAGTCATAGAATGGAGCTGTGTGAAATCACAGAATCGAGGTGTGAGAAGTCAAAGAATGGAGGTGTGTGAAGTCACAGAATGGAGGTGTGTGAAGTCATAGAATGGAAGTGTGTGAAGTCATAGAATTGAGGTGTGTGAAGTCACCGAATGGAGTTGTGTGAACTCAGAATGGAGGTGTGTGAAGTCACAGAATGGAGGTTTGTGAAGTCATAGAATGGAGGGGTGTGAAGTCATAGAATGGATGTTTCTGAAGTAAGAATGAAGGTGTGTGAAGTCATAGAATGGAGGTATGTGAACTCATAGATTGGGGGTGTGTGAAGTCACAGAATGGAGGTGTGTGAAGTCAGAATGGAGGTGTGCAGTCATCGATTGCAGGTGGGTGAAGTCATAAAAAGAAGGTGTGGGAAGTCATAGAATGAGGAGTGTGAAGTCAGAGAGTGCATGTGAGTGAAATCACAGATTCGAGGTCTGTGAAGTCATAGAATGCAGGTGTGTGATGTCAGAATGGAGGTGTGCGAAGTCATAGAATAGAGGTGTGTGAAGTCAGAATGGAGGTGTGTGAAGTCATAGATGGAGTTGTGTGAAGTCATAGTATGGAGTTGTGTGAAATCATAGAATAGACTTTTGTGAAGGCACAGAATGGAGCTGTGTGAATTCAGAATGGAGGTGTGTGGAGTCATAGAATGCAGGTGTGTGAAGTCAGAATGGAAGTGTGTGAACTCATAGAATGGAGGTGTGTGACGTCACAGAATGGAGGTGTGTGAAGTCATAGAATGGAGGTGTGTGAAGTCACTGAATGGAGGTGTGTGAAGTCATAGAATGGAGGTGTGTGAAGTCATAGAATATATGTTTGTGAAGTAAGAATGAAGGTGTGTGAAGGCATAGAATGGAGGTGTGTGAAGTCAGAATGGAGGTGTGTGAACTCATAGAATGGTAGTGTGTGTAGTCACAATGGAGGTGTGTGAAGTCATAGAATGGAGGTGTGTGAAGTCACAGAATGGACGTGTGTGAAGTCATAGAATGGAGGTGTGTGAAGTCATAGAATGGAGGTGTGTGAAGTCACAGAATGGAGGGGGGGAAGTCACAGATTGGAGGTGTGTGAAGTCCCAGAATTGAGGTGTGTGAACTCAGAATGGAGGTGTGTAAAGTCACAGAATGGAGCTTTGTGAAGTCATAGAATGGAAGTGTGTGAAGTCATGAAATGGAGTTGTGTGAAGTCACAGAATGGACGGTTTGAAATCATAGAATGGAGGTGTGTGAAGTCACAGAATTGAGGTATTTGAAGTCATATTTTGGAGGTGTGTGAAGTCAAAATGGATGTGTGAAGTCATAGAATGGAGGTGTGTGAAATCATAGAATGAGGGTGTGTGAGGTCATAGAATGGAGGTTTGTGAAGTCACAGAATGGAGGTGTGTGAAATCATAGAATGAAGGAGTGTGAAGTCATAGAATGGAAGTGTGGGAAGTCACAGAATGGAGGTGTGTGATGTCACAGAATGGAGATGTGTGAAATCACAGAATAGAGGTGTGTCAACTCAGAATGGAAGTGTGTGAAATCAGAGAATAGAGGTGTGTGAAGTCATAGAATGGAAGTGTGTGAAGTCAGAATGGAGGTGTGTGAAATCACAGAATGGAGGTTTGTGAAGTCATAGAATGGAGGTGTGTGAAGTCATAGAATGGATGTTTCTGAAGTAAGAATGAAGGTTTGTGAAGTCATAGAATTGAGGTGTGTGAAGTCATAGAATGGAGGTGTGTGAAGTCACAGAATGGAGGTGTGTGAAGTCAGAATGGAGGTGTGTAGTCATAGGCTGGAGGTGGGTGAAGTCATAGAAAGAGGTGTGGGTAGTCATAGAGTGCAGGTGAGTGAAGTCAGAGATTCGAGGTCTGTGAAATCATGGAATGGAGGTGTGTGATGTCAGATTGGAGGTGTGTGAAGTCAAAGAATGTAGGTGAGTGAAGTCATTGAATGGAGGTGTGTGAAGTCACAGAATGGAGGTGTGTGAAATCAGAAGAGAGGTGTATGAAGTCATAGAATGGAGGAGTGTGAAGTCAGAATGGAGGTGTATGAAGTCATAGAATGGAGGTGTGTGAAGTCAGAATAGAGGTGTGTGAAGTAATAGAATGGCGGTGTGTGAAGTCACAGAATGGAGGTGTGGGAAGTGACAGAATAGAGGTGTGTGACGTCACAGAATGGAGGTGTGTGAACACAGAATGGAGGTGTGTAAAGGCACAGAATGGAGGTGTGTGAAGTCATAGAATGGAAGTGTGTGAAGTCATAGAATAGAGCTGTGTGAAGTCACAGAATGGACGTTATGAAGTCATAGAATGGAGCTGTGTGAAGTCACAGAATTGAGGTGTTTGAAGTCATATATTGGAGGTGTGTGAAGTCAAAATGCATGTGTGAAGTCACAGAATGGAGGTTTGTGAAGTTATAGAATGAAGGTGTGTGAATGTTTCTGAAGTAAAAATGAAGGTGTGTGAAGTCATGGAATGGAGGTGTGTGAAGTCACAGAACGGAGGTGTGTGAAGTCAGAATGGAGGTGTGTGAAGTAAGAATGGAGGTGTGTGAAGTCATAGATGGAGTTGTGTGAAGTCATAGTATGGAGGTGTGTGAAATCATAGCATGGAGTTTTGTGAAGTCACAGAATGGAGCTGTGTGAATTCAAAATGGAGTTGTGTAGTCATAGATTGGAGGTGGTGAAGTCATAGAAAGGAGGTGTGGGAAGTCATACAATGGAGGAGTGTGAAGTCATAAAGTGCAGGTGAGTGAAGTCACAGATTCGAGGATGTGAAGTCATAGAATGGAGGTGTGTGATGTCAGAATGGAGGTGTGCGAAGTCATAGAATAGAGGTGTGTGAAGTCAGAATGGAGGTGTGTGAAGTCATAGATGGTGTTGTGTGAAGTCATAGTATGGAGGTGTGTGAAATCATAGAATGGATTTTTGTGAAGTCACAGAATGGAGCTGTGTGAATTCAGAATGGAGGTGTGTGAAGTCATAGAATGGAGGTGTGTGAAGTCAGAATGGAGGTGTGTGAACTCATAGAATGGAGGTGTGTGACGTCACAATGGAAGTGTGTGAAGTCATAGAATGGAGGTGTGTGAAATCACAGAATGGAGGTGTGTGAAGTCATAGAATGGAGGTATGTGAACTCACAGAATGGAGGTGTGTAATGTAAGATTTAAGGTGTGTGAAGTCATAGAATTGAGGTGTGTGATGTCAAAGAATGGAGGTTGGGAAGTCATAGAATGGAGCTGTGTGAAGTCAGAATGGAGGTGTGTGAAGTCACAGAATGGAGATGTGTCAACTCAGAATTAAGGTGTGTGAAGTCAAAGAATGGAGGTGTGTGAAGTCAGAATGGAGTTGTGTAGTCACAGATTGGAGGTGGGTGAATTCATAGAAAGGAGGTGTGGGAAGTCATAGAATGGAGGAGTGGGAAGTCATAGAGTGCAGGTGAGTGAAGTCACAGATTCGAGGTCTGTGAAATCATAGAATGGAGGTGTGTGATGTCAGATTTGAGGTGTGTGAAGTCAAAGAATGTAGGTGTGTCAAGTCATTGAATGGAGGTGTGTGAAGTCACAGAAAGAAGGAGTGTGAAGTCAGAATGGGGGTGTGTGACGTCAGAATGGAGGTGTGTGAACTCATAGAATGGAGGTGTGTGACGTAAAAATGGAAGTGTGTGAAATCATAGAATGGAGGTGTGTGAAGTCACAGAATGGAGGTTTGTGAAGTCATAGGATGGAGGTATGTGAAGTCACAGAATGGAGGTGTGTAAAGTCATGGAATGGAGGTGGGTGAAGTTATAGAATGGATGTTTGTAAAGTAAGAATGAAGGTGTGTGAAGTCATAGAATGGAGGTCTGTGATGTCAACGAATGGAGGTGTGTGAATTCATAGAATGGAGCTGTGTGAAGTCAGAATGGAGGTGTGTGAAGTCACAGAATGGAGGGGAGTCAACTCAGAATTTAGGTTTGTGAAGTCAAAGAATGGAGGTGTGTGGAGTCATAGAATGGTGGTGTGTGAAGTCATAGAATGGAGCTGTGTGAAGTCAGAATGGAGGTGTGTAGTCATAGATTGGAGGTGGGTGAAGTCATAGAAAGGAGGTGTGGGAAGTCATAGAATGGAGAAGTGTGAAGTCATAGAGTGCATATGAGTGAAATCACAGATTCGAGGTCTGTGAAGTCATAGAATGTAGGTGTGTGATGTCAGAATGGAGGTGTGCGAAGTCATAGAATACAGGTGTGTGAAGTCAGATTTGAGGTGTGTGAAGTCATAGATGGAGTTGTGTGAAGTCATAGTATGGAGATGTGTGAAATCATAGAATAGAGTTTGTGAAGGCACAGAATGGAGCTGTGTGAAGTCATAGAATGGAGGTGTGTGAAGTCAGAATGGAGGTGTGTGAACTCATAGAATGGAGGTGTGTGACGTCACAATGCAAGTGTGTGAAGTCATAGTATGGAGGTGTGTGAAGTCACAGAATGGAGGTGTATGAAGTCACTGAATGGAGGTGTGTGAAGTCATAGAATGCAGGTGTGCGAAGTTATAGAATGGATGTATCTAAAGTAATAATGAAGGTGTGTGAAGTCATAGAATGGAGATGTGTGAAGTCACAATGGAGGTGTGTGAAGTCACCGAATGGAGATGTGTCAACTCAGAATTTAGGTGTGTGAAGTCAAAGAATGGAGGTGTGTGAAGACATAGAATGGAGGTGTGTGAAGTCAAAGAATGGAGGTGTGTGAAGTCATAGAAAATACGTTTGTGAAGTAAGAATGAAGGTGTGTGAAGGCATAGATTGGAGGTGTGTGAAGTCACAGAATGGAGGTGTGTGAAGGCATAGAATGGAGGTGTGTGAAGTCAAAGAATGGAGGTGTGTGAAGTCATATAATGGAGGTGTGTGAAGTCATAGATGGAGTTGTGTGAAGTCATAGAATGGAGGTGTGTGAAATGATAGAATGGAGTTTTGTGAAGTCACAGAATGGAGCTGTGTGAATTCAGAATGGAGGTGTGTGAAGTCATAGAATGGAGGTGTGTGAAGTCAGAATGGAGGTGTGTGAACTCATAGAATGGAGGTGTGTGACGTCACAATGGAAGTGTGTGAAGTCATAGAATGGAGTTGTGTGAAGTCACAGAATGGAGATGTGTGAAGTCATACAATGGAGGTATGTGAACTCATAGAATGGAGGTGTGTAAAGTAGGAATGAAGGTGTGTGAAGTCATAGAATGGAGCTGTGTGAAGTCAGAATGGAGGTGTGTGAAGTCACAGAATGGAGGTGTGTCAACTCAGAATTTAGGTGTGTGAAGTCAAAGAATGGAGGTGTGTGAAATCATAGAATGGAGGTGTGTGAAGTCATAGAATGGAGGTGTGTGAAGTCACAGAATGGAGGTGTGTGAAGTCAGTATGGAGGTGTGTAGTCATAGATTGGAGGTGGGTGAATTCATAGAAAGGAGGTGTGGGAAGTCATAGAATGGAGCTGTGTGAAGTCACAGAATTAAGGTGTTTGAAGTCATATATTGGAGGTGTGTGAAGTCAAAATGAATGTGTAAAGTTACAGAATGGAGGTTTGTGAAGTCATGGAATAGAGGTGTGTGAAGTCAGAATGGAGGTGTGTAGTCATAGATTGGAGGTGGGTGAAGTCATAGAAAGGAGGTGTGGGAAGTCATAGAATGGAGGAGTGTGAAGTCATAGAGTGCATGTGAGTGAAATCACAGATTCGAGGTCTGTGAAGTCATAGAATGGAGGTGTGTGATGTCAGAATGGAGGTGTGCGAAGTCATAGAATAGAGGTGTGTGAAGTCAGAATGGAGGTGTGTGAAGTCATAGATGGAGTTGTGTGAAGTCATAGTATGGAGTTGTGTGAAATCATAGAATAGAGTTTTGTGAAGGCACAGAATGGAGCTGTGTGAAGACATAGAATGGAGGTGTGTGAAGTCAGAATGGAGGTGTGTGAACTCATAGAATGGAGGTGTGTGACGTCACAATGGAAGTGTGTGAAGTCATAGAATGGAGGTGTGTGAAGTCACAGAATGGAGGTGTGTGAAGTCATACAATGGAGGTATGTGAACTCACAGAATGGAGGTGTGTAAAGTAAGAATGAAGGTGAGTGAAGTCATAGAATGGAGGTGTGTGAAGTCACTGAATGGAGGTTTGTGAAGTCATAGAATGGAGCTGTGTGAAGTCAGAATGGAGGTGTGTGAAGTCACAGAATGGAGGTGTGTCAACTCAGAATTTAGGTGTGTGAAGTCAAAGAATGGAGGTGTGTGAAGTCATAGAATGGAGGTGTGTGAAGTCATAGAATGGAGGTGTGTGAAGTCACAGAATGGAGGTGTGTGAAGTCAGAATGGAGGTGTGTAGTCATAAATTGGAGGTGGGTGAATTCATAGAAAGGAGGTGTGGGAAGTCATAGAATGGAGGAGTGGGAAGTCAAAGAGTGCAGGTGAGTGAAGTCACAGATTCGAGGTCTGTGAAATCATAGAATGGAGGTGTGTGATGTCATATTTGAGGTGTGTGAAGTCAAAGAATGGAGGTGTGTGAAGTCATAGAATGGAGGTGTGTGAAGTCATGGAATGGAGGTGTGTGAAGTTATACAATGGAGGTGTGTGAATCACAGAATGGAGGTGTGTGAAGTCATAGAATGGAGCTGTGTGAAGTCAGAATGGAGGTGTGTGAAGTCACAGAATGGAGGTGTGTCAACTCAGAATTTAGGTGTGTGAAGTCAAAGAATGGAGGTGTGTGGAGTCATAGAATGGTGGTGTGTGAAGTAATAGAATGGAGCTGTGTGAAGTTATAGAATGGAGATGTGTGAAGTCATAGAATGGAAGTGTGTGAAGTCATAGAATGGAGCTGTGTGAAGTCACAGAATTGAGGTGTTTGAAGTCATATATTGGAGGTGTGTGAAGTCAAAATGCATGTGTAAAGTCACAGAATTGAGGTTTGTGAAGTCATAGAATGGAGGTGTGTGAATGTTTCTGAAGTAAAAATGAAGGTGTGTGAAGTCATGGAATGGAGGTGTGTGAAGTCATGGAATGGAGGAGTGTGAAGTCAGAGTGCAGGTGTGTAGTCATAGATTGGAGGTGGGTGAAGTCATAGAAAGGAGGTGTGGGAAGTCATAGAATGGAGGAGTGTGAAGTCATAGTGTGCATGTGAGTGAAATCACAGATTCAAGGTCTGTGAAGTCATAGAATGGAGGTGTGTGATGTCAGAATGGAGGTGTGCGAAGTCATAGAATAGAGGTGTGTGAAGTCAGAATGGAGGTGTGTGAAGTCATAGATGGAGTTGTGTGAAGTCATAGTATGGAGTTGTGTGAAATCATAGAATAGAGTTTTGTGAAGTCACAGAATGGAGCTGTGTGAAGTCGTAGAATGGAGGTGTGTGAAGTCAGAATGGAGGTGTGTGAACTCATAGAATGGAGGTGTGTGACGTCACAATGGAAGTGTTTGAAGTCATAGAATGGAGGTGTGTGAAGTCATAGAATGGAGCGGTGTGAAGTTGTAGAATGGAGCTGTGTGAAAAATAGAATGGAAGTGTGTGAAGTCATAGAATGGAGCTGTGTGAAGTCACAGAATGGACGTTATGAAGTCATAGAATGGAGCTGTGTGAAGTCACAGAATTGAGGTGTTTGAAGTCATATATTGGAGGTGTGTGAAGTCAAAATGCATGTGTGAAGTCACAGAATGGAGGTTTGTGAAGTCATAGAATGGAAGTGTGTGAATGTTTCTGAAGTAAAAATGAAGGTGTGTGAAGTCAGGGAATGGAGGTGTGTGAAGTCACAGAATGGAGGTTGGGGATGTCAGAATGGAGGTGTGTAGGCATAGATTGGAGGTGGGTGAAGTCATAGAAAGGAGGTATGGGAAGTCATAGAATGGAGGAGTGTGAAGTCATAGAGTGCATGTGAGTGGAATCACAGATTTGAGGTCTGTGAAGTCATAGAATTGAGGTGTGTGATGTCAGAATTGAGGTGTGCGAAGTCATAGAATAGAGGTGTGTGAAGTCAGAATGGAGGTGTGTGAAGTCATAGATGGAGTTGTGAGTTGTGTGAAGTCATAGTATGGAGATGTGTGAAATCATAGAATAGAATTTTGTGAAGGCACAGAATGGAACTGTGTGAAGTCATAGAATGGAGGTGTGTGAAGTCAGAATGGAGGTGTGTGAACTCATAGAATGGAGGTGTGTGAAGTCACAATGGAAGTGTGTGAAGTCATAGAATGGAGGTGTGTGAAGTCACAGAATGGAGGTGTGTGAAGTCACTGAATGGAGGTGTGTGAAGTCATAGCATGGAGGTGTGTGAAGTTATAGAATGGATGTTTGTAAGGTAAAAATGAAGGTGTGTGAAGTCATAGAATGGAGATATGTGTAGTCAGAATGGAGGTGTGTGAAGTCACAGAATGGAGATTTGTCAACTCAGAATTTAGGTGTGTGAAGTCAAAGAATGGAAGTGTGTGAAGACATAGAATGGAGGTGTGTGAAGGCAAAGAATGGAGGTGTGTGAAGTCATAGAATATATGTTTGTGAAGTAAGAATGAAGGTGTGTGAAGGCATAGAATGGAGGTGTGTGAAGGCATAGAATGGAGGTGTGAAGTCACAGAATGGAGGTCTGTGAAGGCATAGAATGGAGGTGTGTGAAGTCATAGAATGGAGGTGTGTGAAGTCATATAATGCAGGTGTGTGAAGTCATAGATGGAGTTGTGTGAAGTCATAGTATGGAGGTGTGTGAAATCATAGAATGGAGTTTTGTGAAGTCACAGAATGGAGCTGTGTGAATTCAGAATGGAGGTGTGTGAAGTCATAGAATGGAGGTGTGTGAAGTCAGAATGGAGGTGTGTAGTCATAGATTGGAGGTGGGTGAAGTCATAGAAAGGAGGTGTGGGAAGTCATAGAATGGAGGAGTGTGAAGTCATAGAGTGCATGTGAGTGAAATCACAGATTCGAGGTCTGTGAAGTCATAGAATGGAGGTGTGTGATGTCAGAATGGAGGTGTGCGAAGTCATATAATAGAGGTGTGTGAAGTCAGAATGGAGGTGTGTGAAGTCATAGATGGAGTTGTGTGAAGTCATAGTATGGAGTTGTGTGAAATCATAGAATAGAGTTTTGTGAAGGCACAGAATGGAGCTGTGTGAAGTCATAGAATGGAGGTGTGTGAAGTCAGAATGGAGGTGTGTGAACTCATAGAATGGAGGTGTGTGACGTCTCAATGGAAGTGTGTGAAGTCATATAATGGAGGTGCGTGAAGTCACAGAATGGAGGTGTGTGAAGTCACTGAATGGAGGTGTGTGAAGTCATAGAATGGAGGTGTGTGAAGTTATACAATGGATGTTTGTAAAGTAAAAATGAAGGTGTGTGAAGTCATAGAATGGAGATGTGTGAAGTCAGAATGGAGGTGTGTGAAGTCACAGAATGGAGATGTGTCAACTCAGAATTTAGGTGTGTGTAGTCAAAGAATGGAGGTGTGAAGTCACAGAATGGAGGTGTGTGAAGGCATAGAATGGAGGAGTGTGAAGTCATAGAATGGAGGTGTGTGAAGTCATATAATGGAGGTGTGTGAAGTCATAGATGAAGTTGTGTGAAGTCATAGTAAGGAGGTGTGTGAAACATAGAATGGAGTTTTGTGAAGTCACAGAATGGAGCTGTGTGAATTCAGAATGGAGGTGTGTGAAGTCATAGAATGCAGGTGTATGAAGTCAGAATGGAGGTGTGTGAACTCATAGAATGGAGGTGTGTGACGTCACAATGGAAGTGTGTGAAGTCATAGAATGGAGGTGTGTGAAGTCACGGAATGGAGGTGTGTGAAGTCATAGAATGGAGGTATCTGAACTCACAGAATGGAGGTGTGTAAAGTAAGAATTAAGGTGTGTGAAGTCATAGAATGGAGGTGTGTGACGTAACAATGGAAGTGTGTGAAGTCATAGAATGGAGGTGTGTGAAGTCACAGAATGGAGGTTTGTGAAGTCATAGAATGGAGGTACGTGAAGTCACAGAATGGAGGTGTGTAAAGTCATGGAATGGAGGAGGGTGAAGTGATAGAATGGATGTTTGTAAAGTAAGAATGAAGGTGTGTGAAGTCATAGAATGGAGATCTGTGATGTCAAATAATGGAGGTGTGTGAAGTCATAGAATGGAGCTGTGTGAAGTCAGAATGGAGGTGTGTGAAGTCAAAGAATGGAGGTGTGTGGAGTCATAGAATGGTGGTGTGTGAAGTCATAGAATGGAGCTGTGTGAAGTTATAGAATGGAGCTGTGTGAAGTCATAGAATGGAAGTGTGTGAAGTCATAGAATGGAGCTGTGTGAAGTCACAGAATGTACGTTATGAAGTCATAGAATGGAGCGGTGTGAAGTCAAAGAATTGAGGTGTTTGAAGTCATATATTGGAGGTGTGTGAAGTCAAAATGCATGTGTGAAGTCACAGAAAGGTTGTGTGTGAAGTCAAAGAATGGAGGTGTGTGAAGACATAGAATGGAGGTGTGTGAAGTCAAAGAATGGAGGTGTGTGAAGTCATAGAATATATGTTTGTGAAGTAAGAATGAAGGTGAGTGAAGGCATAGAATGGAGGTGTGAATCACAGAATGGAGGTGTGTGAAGGCATAGAATGGAGGTGTGTGAAGTCATAGAATGGAGGTATGTGAAGTCATATAATGGAGGTGTGTGAAGTCATAGATGGAGTTGTGTGAAGTTACAGTATGGAGGTGTGTGAAACATAGAATGGAGTTTTGTGAAGTCACAGAATGGAGCTGTGTGAATTCAGAATGGAGGTGTGTGAAGTCATAGAATGCAGGTGTGTGAATTCAGAATGGAGGTGTGTGAACTCATAGAATGGAGGTGTGTGACGTCACAATGGAAGTGTGTGAAGTCATAGAATGGAGGTGTGTGAAGTCACAGAATGGAGGTGTGTGAAGTCATAGAATGGAGGTATGTGAACCCACAGAATGGAGGTGTGTAAAGTAAGAATTAAGGTGTGTGAAGTCATAGAATGGAGGTGTGTGATGTCAAAGAATGGAGGTTTGTGAAGTCATAGAATGGAGCTGTTTGAAGTCAGAATGGAGGAGTGTGAAGTCACAGAATGGAGGTGTGTCAACTCAGAATTTAGGTATGTGAAGTCAAAGAATGGAGGTGTGTGAAGTCATAGAATGGAGGTGTGTGAAGTCATAGAATGGAGGTGTGTGAAGTTATAGAATGGAGGTGTGTGAAGTCACATAATGGAGGTGTGTGAAGTCAGAATGGAGGTGTGTAGTCATAGACTGGAGGTGGGTGAATTCATAGAAAGGAGGTGTGGGAAGTCATAGAATGGAGGAGTGGGAAGTCATAGAGTGCAGGTGAGTGAAGTCACAGATTCGAGGTCTGTGAAATCATAGAATGGAGGTGTTTGCAGTCAGAATGGAGGTGTGTGAAGTCACAGAATGGAGATGTGTCAACTCAGAATTTAGGTGTGTGAAGTCAAAGAATGGAGGTGTGTGAAGACATAGAATGGAGGTGTGTGAAGGCAAAGAATGGAGGTGTGTGAAGTCATAGAATATATGTTTGTGAAGTAAGATTGAAGGTGTGTGAAGGCATAGAATGGAGGTGTGAAGTCACAGAATGGAGGTGTGTGAAGGCATAGAATGGAGGTGTGTGAAGTCATAGAATGGAGGTGTGTGAAGTCATAAAATGCAGGTGTGTGAAGTCAAAGATGGAGTTGTGTGAAATCATAGTATGGAGGTGTGTGAAATCATAGAATGGAGTTTTGTGAAGTCACAGAATGGAGCTGTGTGAATTCAGAATGGAGGTGTGTGAAGTCATAGAATGGAGGTGTGTGAAGTCAGAATGGAGGTGTGTAGTCATAGATTGGAGGTTGGTGAAGTCATAGAAAGGAGGTGTGTGAAGTCATAGAATGGAGGAGTGTGAAGTCATAGAGTGCATGTGAGTGAAATCACAGATTCGAGGTCTGTGAAGTCATAGAATGGAGGTGTGTGATGTCAGAATGGAGGTGTGCGAAGTCATAGAATAGAGGTGTGTGAAGTCAGAATGGAGGTGTGTGAAGTCATAGATGGAGTTGTGTGAAGTCATAGTATGGAGTTGTGTGAAATCATAGAATAGAGTTTTGTGAAGGCACAGAATGGAGCTGTGTGAAGTCATAGAATGGAGGTGTGTGAAGTCAGAATGGAGGTGTGTGAACTCATAGAATGGAGGTGTGTGACGTCTCAATTGAAGTGTGTGAAGTCATATAATGGAGGTGCGTGAAGTCACAGAATGGAGGTGTGTGAAGTCACTGAATGGAGGTGTGTGAAGTCATAGAATGGAGATGTGTGAAGTTATAGAATGGATGTTTGTAAAGTAAAAATGAAGGTGTGTGAAGTCATAGAATGGAGATGTGTGAAGTCAGAATGGAGGTGTGTGAAGTCACAGAATGGAGATGTGTCAACTCAGAATTTAGGTGTGTGAAGTCAAAGAATGGAGGTGTGTGAAGACATAGAATGGAGGTGTGTGAAGTCAAAGAATGGAGGTGTGTGAAGTCATAGAATATATGTTTGTGAAGTAAGAATGAAGGTGTGTGAAGGCATAGAATGGAGGTGTGAAGTCACAGAATGGAGGTGTGTGAAGGCATAGAATGGAGGTGTGTGAAGTCATAGAATGGAGGTGTGTGAAGTCATAGAATGGAGGTGTGTGAAGTCATAGATGGAGTTGTGTGAAGTCATTGTATGGAGGTGTGTGAAACATAGAATCGAGTTTGTGAAGTCACAGAATGGAGCTGTGTGAATTCAGAATGGAGGTGTGTGAAGTCATAGAATGCAGGTGTGTGAAGTCAGAATGGAGGTGTGTGAAGTCATAGAATGGAGGTATGTGAACTCACAGAATGGAGGTGTGTAAAGTAAGAATTACGGTGTGTGAAGTCATAGAATGGAGGTGCGTGATGTCAAAGAATGGAGGTTTTTGAAGTCATAGAATGGAGCTGTGTGAAGTCAGAATGGAGGAGTGTGAAGTCACAGAATGGAGGTGTGTCAACTCAGAATTTAGGTGTGGGAAGTCAAAGGATGGAGGTGTGTGAAGTCATAGAATGGAGGTGTGTGAAGTCATAGAATGGAGGTGTGTGAAGTTATAGAATGGAGGTGTGTGAAGTCACAGAATGGAGGTGTGTGAAGTCAGAATGGAGGTGTGTAGTCATAGAATGCAGGTGGGTGAATTCATAGAAAGGAGGTGTGGGAAGTCATAGAATGGAGGAGTGGGAAGTCATAGAGGGCAGGTGAGTGAAGTCACAGATTCGAGGTCTGTGAAATCATAGAATGGAGGTGTGTGATGTCAGATTTGAGGTGTGTGAAGTCAAAGAATGTAGGTGTGTCAAGTCATTGAATGGAGGTGTGTGAAGTCACAGAAAGAAGGTGTGTGAAGTCAGAATGGAGGTGTGTGAAGTCATAGAATGGAGGTGGGTGAAGTCAGAATGGAGGTGTGTGAACTCATAGAATGGAGGTGTGTGACGTAACAATGGCAGTGTGTGAAGTCATAGAATGGAGGTGTGTGAAGTCACAGAATGGAGGTATGTGAAGTCATAGAATGGAGGTACGTGAAGTCACAGAATGGAGGTGTGTAAAGTCATGGAATTTAGGTGGGTGAAGTTATAGAATGGATGTTTGTAAAGTAAGAATGAAGGTGTGTGAAGTCATAGAATGGAGGTCTGTGATGTCAAAGAATGGAGGTGTGTGAAGTCATAGAATGGAGCTGTGTGAAGTCAGAATGGAGGTGTGTGAAGTCAAAGAATGGAGATGTGTCATCTCAGAATTTAGGTGTGTGAAGTCAAAGAATGGAGGTGTGTGAAGACATAGAATGGAGGTGTGTGAAGTCAAAGAATGGAGGTGTGTGAAGTCATAGAATATATGTTTGTGAAATAAGAATGAAGGTGTGTGAAGGCATAGAATGGAGGTGTGTGAAGTCACAGAATGGAGGTGTGTGAAGGCATAGAATGGAGGTGTGTGAAGTCATAGAATGGAGGTGTGTGAAGACATATAATGGAGGTGTGTGAAGTCATAGATGGAGTTGTGTGAAGTCATAGTATGGAGGTGTGTGAAATCATAGAATGGAGTTTTGTGAAGTCACAGAATGGACCTGTGTGAATTCAGAATGGAGGTGTGTGAAGTCATAGAATGGAGGTGTGTGAAGTCAGAATGGAGGTGTGTGAACTCATAGAATGGAGGTGTGTGACGTCACAATGGAAGTGTGTGAAGTCATAGAATGGAGGTGTGTGAAGTCACAGAATGGAGGTGTGTGAAGTCATACAATTTAGGTATGTGAACTCACAGAATGGAGGTGTGTGAACTCATAGAATGGTAGTGTGTGTAGTCACAATGGAGGTGTGTGAAGTCATAGAATGGAGGTGTGTGAAGTCACAGAATGGACGTGTGTGAAGTCATAGAATGGAGGTGTGTGAAGTCACAGAATGTAGGTGGGGGAAGTCACAGATTGGAGGTGTGTGAAGTCCCAGAATTGAGGTGTGTGAACTCAGAATGGAGGCGTGTAAAGTCACAGAATGGAGGTGTGTGAAGTCATAGAATGGAAGTGTGTGAAGTCATAAAATGGAGGTGTGTGAAGTCACAGAATGGACGGTTTCAAATCATAGAATGGAGGTGTGTGAAGTCACAGAATTGAGCTGTTGGAAGTCATATATTGGAGGTGTGTGAAGTCAAAATGGATGTGTGAAGTCATAGAATGGAAGTGTGTGAAATCATAGAATGAGGGTGTGTGAGGTCATAGAATGGAGGTTTGTGAAGTCACAGAATGGAGGTGTGTGAAATCATAGAATGAAGGTGTGTGAAGTCATAGAATGGAAGTGTGTGAAGTCACAGAATGGAGGTGGGTGAATTCACAGAATGGAGATGTGTGAAATCACAGAATAGAGGTGTGTGAACTCAGAATGGAAGTGTGTGAAGTCAGAGAATGGAGGTGTGTGAAGTCATAGAATGGAAGTGTGTGAAGTCATAGAATGGAAGTGTGTGAAGTCAGAATGGAGGTGTGTGAAGTCACAGAATGGAGGTTTGTGAAGTCATAGAATGGAGGTGTGTGAAGTCACAGAATGGAGGTGTGTAGTCATAGATTGGAGGTGGGTGAAGTCATAGAAAGAGGTGTGGGTAGTCATAGAGTGCAGGTGAGTGAAGTCACCGATTCGAGGTCTGTGAAATCATGGAATGGAGGTGTGTGATGTCAGATTGGAGGTGTGTGAAGTCAAAGAATGTAGGTGTGTGAAGTCATTGAATGGAGGTGTGTGAAGTCACAGAATGGAGGTGTGTGAAATCAGAAGAGAGGTGTGCGAAGTCATAGAATGGAGGTGTGTGAAGTCAGAATGGAGGTGTATGAAGTCATAGAATGGAGGTGTGTGAAGTCAGAATAGAGGTGTGTGAAGTCATAGAATGGAGGTGTGTGAAGTCACAGAATGGAGGTGTGGGAAGTGACAGAATAGAGGTGTGTGACGTCACAGAATGGAGGTGTGTGAACTCAGAATGGAGGTGTGTAAAGGCACAGAATGGAGGTGTGTGAAGTCATAGAATGGAAGTGTGTGAAGTCATAGAATGGAGCTGTGTGAAGTCACAGAATTGAGGTGTTTGAAGTCATATATTGGAGGTGTGTGAAGTCAAAATGCATGTGTGAAGTCACAGAATGGAGGTTTGTGAAGTCATAGAATGGAGGTGTGTGAATGTTTCTGAAGTAAAAATGAAGGTGTGTGAAGTCATGGAATGTAGGTGTGTGAAGTCACAGAATGGAGGTGTGTGAAGTCAGAATGGAGGTGTGTAGTCATAGATTGGAGGTGGGTGAAGTCATAGAAAGGAGGTGTGGGAAGTCATAGAATGGAGGAGTGTGAAGTCATAAAGTGCATGTGAGTGAAATCACAGATTCGAGGTCTGTGAAGTCATAGAATGGAGGTGTGTGATGTCAGAATGGAGGTGTGCGAAGTCATAGAATAGAGGTGTGTGAAGTCAGAATGGAGGTGTGTGAAGTCATAGATGGAGTTGTGTGAAGTCATAGTATGGAGTTGTATGAAATCATAGAATAGAGTTTTGTGAAGGCACAGAATGGAGCTGTGTGAAGTCATAGAATGGAGGTGTGTGAAGTCAGAGTGGAGGTGTGTGAACTCATAGAATGGAGGTGTGTGACGTCACAATGGAAGTGTGTGAAGTCATAGAATGGAGGTGTGTGAAGTCACAGAATGGAGGTGTGTGAAGTCATTGAATGGAGGTGTGTGAAGTCATAGAATGGAGGTGTGTGAAGTTATAGAATGGATGTTTGTAAAGTAAAAATGAAGGTGTGTGAAGTCATAGAATGGAGATGTGTGTAGTCAGAATGGAGGTGTGTGAAGTCACAGAATGGAGATGTGTCAACTCAGAATTTAGGTGTGTGAAGTCAAAGAATGGAGGTGTGTGAAGACATAGAATGGAGGTGTGTGAAGGCAAAGAATGGAGGTGTGTGAAGTCATAGAATATATGTTTGTGAAGTAAGAATGAAGGTGTGTGAAGGCATAGAATGGAGGTGTGAAGTCACAAAATGGAGGTGTGTGAAGGCATAGAATGGAGGTGTGTGAAGTCATAGAATGGAGGTGTGTGAAGTCATATAATGCAGGTGTGTGAAGTCATAGATGGAGTTGTGTGAAGTCATAGTATGGAGGTGTGTGAAATCATAGAATGGAGTTTTGTGAAGTCACAGAATGGAGCTGTGTGAATTCAGAATGGAGGTGTGAGAAGTCATAGAATGGAGGTGTGTGAAGTCAGAATGGAGGTGTGTAGTCATAGATTGGAGGTGGGTGAAGTCATAGAAAGGAGGTGTGGGAAGTCATAGAATGGAGGAGTGTGAAGTCATAGAGTGCATGTGAGTGAAATCACAGATTAGAGGTCTGTGAAGTCATAGAATGGAGGTGTGTGATGTCAAAATGGAGGTGTGCGAAGTCATAGAATAGAGGGGTGTGAAGTCAGAATGGAGGTGTGTGAAGTCAGAATGGAGGTGTGTGAAGTCATAGATGGAGTTGTGTGAAGTCATAGTATGGAGTTGTGTGAAATCATAGAATAGAGTTTTGTGAAGGCACAGAATGGAGCTGTGTGAAGTCATAGAATGGAGGTGTGTGAAGTCAGAATGGAGGTGTGTGAACTCATAGAATGGAGGTGTGTGACGTAACAATGGCAGTGTGTGAAGTCATAGAATGGAGATGTGTGAAGTCACAGAATGGAGGTATGTGAAGTCATAGAATGGAGGTACGTGAAGTCACAGAATGGAGGTGTGTAAAGTCATGGAGTGGAGGTGGGTGAAGTTATAGTATGGATGTTTGTAAAGTAAGAATGAAGGTGTGTGAAGTCATAGAATGGAGGTCTGTGATGTCAAAGAATGGAGGTGTGTGAAGTCATAGAATGGAGCTGTGTGAAGTCAGAATGGAGGTGTGTGAAGTCACAGAATGGAGGTGTGTCAACTCAGAATTTAGGTGTGTGAAGTCAAAGAATGGAGGTGTGTGGAGTCATAGAATGGTGGTGTGTGAAGTCATAGAATGGAGCTGTGTGAAGTTATAGAATGGAGCTGTGTGAAGTCATAGAATGGAAGTGTGTGAAGTCATAGAATGGAGCTGTGTGAAGTCACAGAATGGACGTTATGATGTCATAGAATGATGCTGTGTGAAGTCACAGAATTTAGGTGTTTGAAGTCATATATTGGAGGTGTGTGAATTCAAAATGCATGTGTGAAGTCACATAATGGAGGTGTGTGAAGTCAAAGAATGGAGGTGTGTGAAGTCACTGAATGGAGGTGTGTGAAGTCATAGAATGGAGGTGTGTGAAGTTATAGAATGGATGTTTGTAAAGTAAAAATGAAGGTGTGTGAAGTCATAGAATGGAGATGTGTGAAGTCAGAATGGAGGTGTGTGAAGTCACAGAATGGAGATGTGTCAACACAGAATTTAGGTGTGTGAAGTCAAAGAATGGAGGTGTGTGAAGTCATAGAATATATGTTTGTGAAGTAAGAATGAAGGTGTGTGAAGGCATAGAATGGAGGTGTGTGAAGTCACAGAATGGAGGTGTGTGAAGGCATAGAATGGAGGTGTGTGAAGTCATAGAATGGAGGTGTGTGAAGTCATAGAATGGAGGTGTGTGAAGTCACAAAATGGAGGTGTGTGAAGTCAGAATGGAGGTGTGAAGTCACAGAATGGAGTTGGGTGAAGTCATAGAAAGGAGGTGTGTGAAGTCATAGAATGGAGGTGTGTGAAGTCATAGAATGGAGGTGTGTGAAGTCAGAATGGAGGTGTGTGAACTCATAGAATGGTAGTGTGTGTAGTCACAATGGAGGTGTGTGAAGTCATAGAATGGAGGTGTGTGAAGTCACAGAATGGACGTGTGTGAAGTCATAGAATGGAGGTGTGTGAAGTCATAGAATGGAGGTGTGTGAAGTCACAGAATGTAGGTGGGGGAAGTCACAGATTGGAGGTGTGTGAAGTCCCAGAATTGAGGTGTTTGAACTCAGAATGGAGGCGTGTAAAGTCACAGAATGGAGGTGTGTGAAGTCATAGAATGGAAGTGTGTGAAGTCATAAAATGGAGGGGTGTGAAGTCACAGAATGGACGGTTTCAAATCATAGAATGGAGGTGTGTGAAGTCACAGAATTGAGCTGTTTGAAGTCATATATTGGAGATGTGTGAAGTCAAAATGGATGTGTGAAGTCATAGAATGGAAGTGTGTGAAATCATAGAATGAGGGTGTGTGAGGTCATAGAATGGAGGTTTGTGAAGTCACAGAATGGAGGTGTGTGAAATCATAGAATGAAGGTGTGTGAAGTCATAGAATGGAAGTGTGTGAAGTCACAGAATGGAGGTGGGTGAATTCACAGAATGGAGATGTGTGAAATCACAGAATAGAGGTGTGTGAACTCAGAATGGAAGTGTGTGAAGTCAGAGAATGGAGGTGTGTGAAGTCATAGAATGGAAGTGTGTGAAGTCATAGAATGGAAGTGTGTGAAGTCAGAATGGAGGTGTGTGAAGTCACAGAATGGAGGTTTGTGAAGTCATAGAATGGAGGTGTGTGAAGTCACAGAATGGAGGTGTGTAGTCATAGATTGGAGGTGGGTGAAGTCATAGAAAGAGGTGTGGGTAGTCATACAGTGCAGGTGAGTGAAGTCACAGACTCGAGGTCTGTGAAATCATGGAATGGAGGTGTGTGATGTCAGATTGGAGGTGTGTGAAGTCAAAGAATGTAGGTGTGTGAAGTCATTGAATGGAGGTGCGTGAAGTCACAGAATGGAGGTGTGTGAAATCAGAAGAGAGGTGTGCGAAGTCATAGAATGGAGGTGTGTGAAGTCATAGAATGGAGGTGTGTGAAGTCAGAATAGAGGTGTGTGAAGTCATAGAATGGAGGTGTGTGAAGTCACAGAATGGAGGTGTGGGAAGTGACAGAATAGAGGTGTGTGACGTCACAGAATGGAGGTGTGTGAACTCAGAATGGAGGTGTGTAAAGGCACAGAATGGAGGTGTGTGAAGTCATAGAATGGAAGTGTGTGAAGTCATAGAATGGAGCTGTGTGAAGTCACAGAATGGAAGTGTGTGAAGTCATAGAATGGAGCTGTGTGAAGTCACAGAATTGAGGTGTTTGAAGTCATATATTGGAGGTGTGTGAAGTAAAAATGCATGTGTGAAGTCACAGAATGGAGGTTTGTGAAGTCATAGAATGGAGGTGTGTGAATGTTTCTGAAGTAAAAATGAAGGTGTGTGAAGTCATGGAATGGAGGTGTGTGAAGTCACAGAATGGAGGTGTGTGAAGTCAGAATGGAGGTGTGTAGTCATAGATTGGAGGTGGGTGAAGTCATAGAAAGGAGGTGTGGGAAGTCATAGAATGGAGGAGTGTGAAGTCATAAAGTGCATGTGAGTGAAATCACAGATTCGAGGTCTGTGAAGTCATAGAATGGAGGTGTGTGATGTCAGAATGGAGGTGTGTGAAGTCATAGATGGAGTTGTGTGAAGTCATAGTATGGAGTTGTATGAAATCATAGAATAGAGTTTTGTGAAGGCACAGAATGGAGCTGTGTGAAGTCATAGAATGGAGGTGTGTGAAGTCAGAGTGGAGGTGTGTGAACTCATAGAATGGAGGTGTGTGACGTCACAATGGAAGTGTGTGAAGTCATAGAATGGAGGTGTGTGAAGTCACAGAATGGAGGTGTGTGAAGTCATTGAATGGAGGTGTGTGAAGTCATAGAATGGAGGTGTGTGAAGTTATAGAATGGATGTTTGTAAAGTAAAAATGAAGGTGTGTGAAGTCATAGAATGGAGATGTGTGTAGTCAGAATGGAGGTGTGTGAAGTCACAGAATGGAGATGTGTCAACTCAGAATTTAGGTGTGTGAAGTCAAAGAATGGAGGTGTGTGAAGACATAGAATGGAGGTGTGTGAAGGCAAAGAATGGAGGTGTGTGAAGTCATAGAATATATGTTTGTGAAGTAAGAATGAAGGTGTGTGAAGGCAGAGAATGGAGGTGTGAAGTCACAAAATGGAGGTGTGTGAAGGCATAGAATGGAGGTGTGTGAAGTCATAGAATGGAGGTGTGTGAAGTCATATAATGCAGGTGTGTGAAGTCATAGATGGAGTTGTGTGAAGTCATAGTATGGAGGTGTGTGAAATCATAGAATGGAGTTTTGTGAAGTCACAGAATGGAGCTGTGTGAATTCAGAATGGAGGTGTGAGAAGTCATAGAATGGAGGTGTGTGAAGTCAGAGTGGAGGTGTGTAGTCATAGATTGGAGGTGGGTGAAGTCATAGAAAGGAGGTGTGGGAAGTCATAGAGTGCATGTGAGTGAAATCACAGATTAGAGGTCTGTGAAGTCATAGAATGGAGGTGTGTGATGTCAGAATGGAGGTGTGCGAAGTCATAGAATAGAGGGGTGTGAAGTCAGAATGGAGGTGTGTGAAGTCAGAATGGAGGTGTGTGAAGTCATAGATGGAGTTGTGTGAAGTCATAGTATGGAGTTGTGTGAAATCATAGAATAGAGTTTTGTGAAGGCACAGAATGGAGCTGTGTGAAGTCATAGAATGGAGGTGTGTGAAGTCAGAATGGAGGTGTGTGAACTCATAGAATGGAGGTGTGTGACGTCTCAATGGAAGTCATATAATGGAGGTGCGTGAAGTCACAGAATGGAGGTGTGTGAAGTCACTGAATGGAGGTGTGTGAAGTCATAGAATATAGGTGTGTGAGTTATAGAATGGATGTTTGTAAAGTAAAAATGAAGGTGTGTGAAGTCATAGAATGGAGATGTGTGAAGTCAGAATGGAGGAGTGTGAAGTCACAGAATGGAGGTGTGTAAACTCAGCATTTAGGTGTGTGTAGTCAGAATGGAGGTGTGTGAAGTCACAGAATGGAGATGTGTCAACTCAGAATTTAGGTGTGTGAAGTCAAAGAATGGAGGTGTGTGAAGACATAGAATGGAGGTGTGTGAAGGCAAAGAATGGAGGTGTGTGAAGTCATAGAATATATGTTTGTGAAGTAAGAATGAAGGTGTGTGAAGGCAGAGAATGGAGGTGTGAAGTCACAAAATGGAGGTGTGTGAAGGCATAGAATGGAGGTGTGTGAAGTCATAGAATGGAGGTGTGTGAAGTCATATAATGCAGGTGTGTGAAGTCATAGATGGAGTTGTGTGAAGTCATAGTATGGAGGTGTGTGAAATCATAGAATGGAGTTTTGTGAAGTCACAGAATGGAGCTGTGTGAATTCAGAATGGAGGTGTGAGAAGTCATAGAATGGAGGTGTGTGAAGTCAGAATGGAGGTGTGTAGTCATAGATTGGAGGTGGGTGAAGTCATAGAAAGGAGGTGTGGGAAGTCATAGAGTGCATGTGAGTGAAATCACAGATTAGAGGTCTGTGAAGTCATAGAATGGAGGTGTGTGATGTCAGAATGGAGGTGTGCGAAGTCATAGAATAGAGGGGTGTGAAGTCAGAATGGAGGTGTGTGAAGTCAGAATGGAGGTGTGTGAAGTCATAGATGGAGTTGTGTGAAGTCATAGTATGGAGTTGTGTGAAATCATAGAATAGAGTTTTGTGAAGGCACAGAATGGAGCTGTGTGAAGTCATAGAATGGAGGTGTGTGAAGTCAGAATGGAGGTGTGTGAACTCATAGAATGGAGGTGTGTGACGTCTCAATGGAAGTCATATAATGGAGGTGCGTGAAGTCACAGAATGGAGGTGTGTGAAGTCACTGAATGGAGGTGTGTGAAGTCATAGAATAGAGGTGTGTGAGTTATAGAATGGATGTTTGTAAAGTAAAAATGAAGGTGTGTGAAGTCATAGAATGGAGATATGTGAAGTCAGAATCGAGGAGTGTGAAGTCACAGAATGGAGGTGTGTAAACTCAGCATTTAGGTGTGTGAAGTCAAAGAATGGAGGTGTGTGAAGTCATAGAATGGAGGTGTGTGAAGTCATAGAATGGAGGTGTGTGAAGTTATAGAATGGAGGTGTGTGAAGTCACAGAATGGAGGTGTGTGAAGTCAGAATGGAGGTGTGTAGTCATAGATTGGAGGTGGGTGAATTCATAGAAAGGAGGTATGGGAAGTCATAGAATGGAGGAGTGGGAAGTCATAGAGTGCAGGTGAGTGAAGTCACAGATTCGAGGTCTGTGAAATCATAGAATGGAGGTGTGTGATGTCAGATTTGAGGTGTGTGAAGTCAAAGAATGTAGGTGTGTCAAGTCATTGAATGGAGGTGTGTGAAGTCACAGAAAGAAGGTGTGTGAAGTCAGAATGGAGGTGTGTGAAGTCATAGAATGGAGGTGTGTGAAGTCAGAATGGAGGTGTGTGAACTCATAGAATGGAGGTGTGTGACGTAACAATGGAAGTGTGTGAAGTCATAGAATGGAGGTGTGTGAAGTCACAGAATGGAGGTATGTGAAGTCATAGAATGGAGGTACGTGAAGTCACAGAATGGAGGTGTGTAAAGGCATGGAGTGGAGGTGGGTGAAGTTATAGTATGGATGTTTGTAAAGTAAGAATGAAGGTGTGTGAAGTCATAGAATGGAGGTCTGTGATGTCAAAGAATGGAGGTGTGTGAAGTCATAGAATGGAGCTGTGTGAAGTCAGAATGGAGGTGTGTGAAGTCACAGAATGGAGGTGTGTCAACTCAGAATTTATGTGTGTGAAATCAAAGAATGGAGGTGTGTGTAGTTATAGAATGGTGGTGTGTGAAGTCATAGAATGGAGCTGTGTGAAGTTATAGAATGGAGCTGTGTGAAGTCATAGAATGGAAGTGTGTGAAGTCACAGAATGGAGGTGTGTGAAATCACAATGGAGGTGTGAAGTCACAGAATGGAGTTGGGTGAAGTCATAGAAAGGAGGTGTGTGAAGTCATAGAATGGAGGTGTGTGAAGTCACAGAATGGAGGTGTGTGAAGTCAGAATGGAGGTGTGAAGTCACAGAATGGAGTTTGGTGAAGTCATAGAAAGGAGGTGTGTGAAGTCATAGAATGGAGGTGTGTGAAGTCATAGAATGGAGGTGTGTGAAGTCAGAATGGAGGTGTGTGAACTCATAGAATGGTAGTGTGTGTAGTCACAATGGAGGTGTGTGAAGTCATAGAATGGAGGTGTGTGAAGTCACAGAATGGACGTGTGTGAAGTCATAGAATGGAGGTGTGTGAAGTCATAGAATGGAGGTGTGTGAAGTCACAGAATGGAGGTGGGGGAAGTCACAAATTGGAGGTGTGTGAAGTCCCAGAATTGAGGTGTGTGAACTCAGAATGGAGGCGTGTAAAGTCACAGAATGGAGGTGTGTGAAGTCATAGAATGGAAGTGTGTGAAGTCATAAAATGGAGGTGTGTGAAGTCACAGAATGGACGGTTTCAAATCATAGAATGGAGGTGTGTGAAGTCACAGAATTGAGCTGTTTGTAGTCATATATTGGAGGTGTGTGAAGTCAAAATGGATGTGTGAAGTCATAGAATGGAAGTGTGTGAAATCATAGAATGAGGGTGTGTGAGGTCATAGAATGGAGGTTTGTGAAGTCACAGAATGGAGATGTGTGAAATCATAGAATGAAGGTGTGTGAAGGCATAGAATGGAGGTGTGTGAAGTCATAGAATGGAGGTGTGTGAAGTCATAGAATGGAGGTGTGTGAAGTCACAGAATGGAGGTGTGTGAAGTCAGAATGGAGGTGTGAAGTCATAGAATGGAGTTGGGTGAAGTCATAGAAAGGAGGTGTGTGAAGTCATAGAATGGAGGTGTGTGAAGTAATAGAATGGAGGTGTGTGAAGTCAGAATGGAGGTGTGTGAACTCATAGAATGGTAGTGTGTGTAGTCACAATGGAGGTGTGTGAAGTCATAGAATGGAGGTGTGTGAAGTCACAGAATGGACGTGTGTGAAGTCATAGAATGGAGGTGTGTGAAGTCATAGAATGGAGGTGTGTGAAGTCACAAAATGTAGGTGGGGGAAGTCACAGACTGGAGGTGTGTGAAGTCCCAGAATTGAGGTGTGTGAACTCAGAATGGAGGCGTGTAAAGTCACAGAATGGAGGTGTGTGAAGTCATAGAATGGAAGTGCGTGAAGTCATAAAATGGAGGTGTGTGAAGTCACAGAATGGACGGTTTCAAATCATAGAATGGAGGTGTGTGAAGTCACAGAATTGAGCTGTTTGAAGTCATATATTGGAGGTGTGTGAAGTCAAAATGGATGTGTGAAGTCATAGAATGGAGGTGTGTGAAATCATAGAATGAGGGTGTGTGAGGTCATAGAATGGAGGTTTGTGAAGTCACAGAATGGATGTGTGTGAAGTCAGAGAATGGAGGTGTGTGAAGTCATAGAATGGAAGTGTGTGATGTCATAGAATGGAAGTGTGTGAAGTCAGAATGGAGGTGTGTGAAGTCAGAATGGAGGTGTGTGAACTCATAGAATGGTAGTGTGTGTAGTCACAATGGAGGTGTGTGAAGTCATAGAATGGAGGTGTGTGAAGTCACAGAATGGACGTGTGTGAAGTCATAGAATGGAGGTGTGTGAAGTCATAGAATGGAGGTGTGTGAAGTCACAGAATGGAGGTGGGGGAAGTCACAGACTGGAGGTGTGTGAAGTCCCAGAATTGAGGTGTGTGAACTGAGAATGGAGGCGTGTAAAGTCACAGAATGGAGGTGTGTGAAGTCATAGAATGGAAGTGTGTGAAGTCATAAAATGGAGGTGTGTGAAGTCACAGATTGGACGGTTTCAAATCATAGAATGGAGGTGTGTGAAGTCACAGAATTGAGCTGTTTGAAGTCATATATTGGAGGTGTGTGAAGTCAAAATGGATGTGTGAAGTCATAGAATGGAGGTGTGTGAAATCATAGAATGAGGGTGTGTGAGGTCATAGAATGGAGGTTTATGAAGTCACAGAATGGAGGTGTGTGAAATCATAGAATGAAGGTGTGTGAAGTCATAGAATGGAAGTGTGTGAAGTCACAGAATGGAGGTGTGTGAAGTCACAAAATGGAGATGTGTGAAATCACAGAATAGAGGTGTGTGAACTCAGAATGGAAGTGTGTGAAGTCAGAGAATGGAGGTGTGTGAAGTCATAGAATGGAAGTGTGTGAAGTCATAGAATGGAAGTGTGTGAAGTCAGAATGGAGGTGTGAGAAGTCACAGAATGGAGGCTTGTTAAGTCATAGAATGGAGGTTTGTGAAGTCAGAATGGAGGTGTGTAGTCATAGATTGGAGGTGGGTGAAGTCATAGAAAGAGGTGTGGGTAGTCAAAGAGTGCAGGTGAGTGAAGTCACCGATTCGAGGTCTGTGAAATCATGGAATGGAGGTGTGTGATGTAAGATTGGAGGTGTGTGAAGTCAAAGAATGTAGGTGTGTGAAGTCATTGAATGGAGGTGTGTGAAGTCACAGAATGGAGGTGTGTGAAATCAGAAGAGAGGTGTGCGAAGTCATAGAATGGAGGTGTGTGAAGTCAGAATGGAGGTGTATGAAGTCATAGAATGGAGGTGTGTGAAGTCAGAATAGAGGTGTGTGAAGTCATAGAATGGAGGTGTGTGAAGTCACAGAATGGAGGTGTGGGAAGTGACAGAATAGAGGTGTGTGACGTCACAGAATGGAGGTGTGTGAACTCAGAATGGAGGTGTGTAAAGGCACAGAATGGAGGTGTGTGAAGTCATAGAATGGAAGTGTGTGAAGTCATAGAATGGAGCTGTGTGAAGTCACAGAATGGACGTTATGAAGTCATAGAATGGAGCTGTGTGAAGTCACAGAATTGAGGTGTTTGAAGTCATATATTGGAGGTGAGTGAAGTCAAAATGCATGTGTGAAGTCACAGAATGGAGGTTTGTGAAGTCATAGAATGGAGGTGTGTGAATGTTTCTGAAGTAAAAATGAAGGTGTGTGAAGTCATGGAATGGAGGTGTGTGAAGTCACAGAATGGAGGTGTGTGAAGTCAGAATGGAGGTGTGTAGTCATAGATTGGAGGTGGGTGAAGTCATAGAAAGGAGGTGTGGGAAGTCATAGAATGGAGGAGTGTGAAGTCATAAAGTGCATGTGAGTGAAATCACAGATTCGAGGTCTGTGAAGTCATAGAATGGAGGTGTGTGATGTCAGAATGGAGGTGTGCGAAGTCATAGAATAGAGGTGTGTGAAGTCAGAATGGAGGTGTGTGAAGTCATAGTATGGAGTTGTGTGAAATCATAGAATAGAATTTTGTGAAGGCACAGAATGGAGCTGTGTGAAGTCATAGAATGGAGGTGTGTGAAGTCAGAATGGAGGTGTATGAAGTCACTGAATGGAGGTGTGTGAAGTCATAGAATGGAGGTGTGTGAAGTTATAGAATGGATGTTTGTAAAGTAAAAATGAAGGTGTGTGAAGTCATAGAATGGAGATGTGTGAAGTCAGAATGGAGGTGTGTGAAGTCACAGAATGGAGATGTGTCAACTCAGAATTTAGGTGTGTGAAGTGAAAGAATGGAGGTGTGTGAAGACATAGAATGGAGGTTTGTGAAGTCAAAGAATGGAGGTGTGTGAAGTCATAGAATATATGTTTGTGAAGTAAGAATGAAGGTGTGTGAAGGCATAGAATGGAGGTGTGTAAAGTCACAGAATGGAGGTGTGTGAAGGCATAGAATGGAGGTGTGTGAAGTCATAGAATGGAGGTGTGTGAAGTCATATAATGGAGCTGTGTGAAGTCACAGAATGGAGGTGTGTGAAGTCAGAATGGAGGTGTGAAGTCATAGAATGGAGTTGGGTGAAGTCATAGAAAGGATGTGTGTGAAGTCATAGAATGGAGTTGTGTGAAGTCATAGAATGGAGATGTGTGAGGTCAGAATGGAGGTGTGTGAACTCTTAGAATGGTAGTGTGTGTAGTCACAATGGAGGTGTGTGAAGTCATAGAATGGAGGTGTGTGAAGTCACAGAATGGACGTGTGTGAAGTCATAGAATGGAGGTGTGTGAAGTCATAGAATGGAGGTGTGTGAAGTCACAGAATGGAGGTGGGGGAAGGCAGAGATTGGAGGTGTGTGAAGTACCAGAATTGAGGTGTGTGAACTGAGAATGGAGGTGTGTAAAGTCACAGAATGGAGGTGTGTGAAGTCATAGAATGGAAGTGTGTGAAGTCATAAATTGGGGGTGTGTGAAGTCACAGAATGGACGGTTTGAAATCATAGAATGGAGGTGTGTGAAGTCACAGAATTGAGGTGTTTGAAGTCATATATTGGAGGTGTGTGAAGTCAAAATGGATGTGTGAAGTCATAGAATGCAGGTGTGTGAAATCATAGAATGAGGGTGTGTGAGGTCATAGAATGGAGGTTTGTGAAGTCACAGAATGGAGGTGTGTGAAATCATAAAATGAAGGTGTGTGAAGTCATAGAATGGAAGTGTGTGAAGTCACAGAATGGAGGTGTGTGAAGTCACAAGATGGAGATGTGTGAAATCACAGAATAGAGGTGTGTGAACTCAGAATGGAAGTGTGTGAAGTCAGAGAATGGAGGTGTGTGAAGTCATAGAATGGAAGTGTGTGAAGTCATAGAATGGAGGTGTGTGAAGTCATAGATGGAGTTGTGTGAAGTTATAGTATGGCGGTGTGTGAAATCATAGAATGGAGTTTTGTGAAGTCACAGAATGGAGCTGTGTGAATTCAGAATGGAGATGTGTGAAGTCATAGAATGCAGGTTTGTGAAGTCAGACTGGAGGTGTGTGAACTCATAGAATGGAGGTGTGTGACGTCACAATGGAAGTCTGTGAAGTCATAGAATGGAGGTGTGTGAAGTCATAGAATATATGTTTGTGAAGTAAGAATGAAGGTGTGTGAAGGCATAGAATGGAGGTGTGTGAAGTCACAGAATGGAGGTGTGTGAAGTCATAGAATGGAAGTGTGTGAAGTCAGAATGGAGGTGTGTGAAGTCAGAATGGAGGTGTGTGAACTCATAGAATGGTAGTGTGTGTAGTCACAATGGAGGTGTGTGAAGTCATAGAATGGAGGTGTGTGAAGTCACAGAATGGACGTGTGTGAAGTCATAGAATGGAGGTGTGTGAAGTCATAGAATGGAGGTGTGTGAAGTCACAGAATAGAGGTGGGGGAAGTCACAGACTGGAGGTGTGTGAAGTCCCAGAATTGAGGTGTGTGAACTCAGAATGGAGGCGTGTAAAGTCACAGAATGGAGGTGTGTGAAGTCATAGAATGGAAGCGTGTGAAGTCATAAAATGGAGGTGTGTGAAGTCACAGAATGGACGGTTTCAAATCATAGAATGGAGGTGTGTGAAGTCACAGAATTGAGCTGTTTGAAGTCATATATTGGAGGTGTGTGAAGTCAAAATGGATGTGTGAAGTCATAGAATGGAGGTGTGTGAAATCATAGAATGAGGGTGTGTGAGGTCATAGAATGGAGGTTTGTGAAGTCACAGAATGGAGGTGTGTGAAATCATAGAATGAAGGTGTGTGAAGTCATAGAATGGAAGTGTGTGAAGTCACAGAATGGAGGTGTGTGAAGTCACAAAATGGAGATGTGTGAAATCACAGAATAGAGGTGTGTGAACTCAGAATGGAAGTGTGTGAAGTCAGAGAATGGAGGTGTGTGAAGTCAGAATGGAGGTGTGAGAAGTCACAGAATGGAGGCTTGTTAAGTCATAGAATGGAGGTGTGTGAAGTCAGAATGGAGGTGTGTAGTCATAGATTGGAGGTGGGTGAAGTCATAGAAAGAGGTGTGGGTAGTCATAGAGTGCAGGTGAGTGAAGTCACCGATTCGAGGTCTGTGAAATCATGGAATGGAGGTGTGTGATGTAAGATTGGAGGTGTGTGAAGTCAAAGAATGTAGGTTTGTGAAGTCATTGAATGGAGGTGTGTGAAGTCACAGAATGGAGGTGTGTGAAATCAGAAGAGAGGTGTGCGAAGTCATAGAATGGAGGTGTGTGAAGTCAGAATGGAGGTGTATGAAGTCATAGAATGGAGGTGTGTGAAGTCAGAATAGAGGTGTGTGAAGTCATAGAATGGAGGTGTGTGAAGTCACAGAATGGAGGTGTGGGAAGTGACAGAATAGAGGTGTGTGACGTCACAGAATGGAGGTGTGTGAACTCAGAATGGAGGTGTGTAAAGGCACAGAATGGAGGTGTGTGAAGTCATAGAATGGAAGTGTGTGAAGTCATAGAATGGAGCTGTGTGAAGTCACAGAATGGACGTTATGAAGTCATAGAATGGAGCTGTGTGAAGTCACAGAATTGAGGTGTTTGAAGTCATATATTGGAGGTGTGTGAAGTCAAAATGCATGTGTGAAGTCACAGAATGGAGGTTTGTGAAGTCATAGAATGGAGGTGTGTGAATGTTTCTGAAGTAAAAATGAAGGTGTGCGAAGTCATGGAATGGAGGTGTGTGAAGTCACAGAATGGAGGTGTGTGAAGTCAGAATGGAGGTGTGTAGTCATAGATTGGAGGTGGGTGAAGTCATAGAAAGGAGGTGTGGGAAGTCATAGAATGGAGGAGTGTGAAGTCATAAAGTGCATGTGAGTGAAATCACAGATTCGAGTTCTGTGAAGTCATAGAATGGAGGTGTGTGATGTCAGAATGGAGGTGTGCGAAGTCATAGAATAGAGGTGTGTGAAGTCAGAATGGAGGTGTGTGAAGTCATAGATGGAGTTGTGTGAAGTCATAGTATGGAGTTGTGTGAAATCATAGAATAGAATTTTGTGAAGGCACAGAATGGAGCTGTGTGAATTCAGAATGGAGGTGTGTGAAGTCATAGAATGGAGGTGTGTGAAGTCAGAATGGAGGTGTATGTAGTCACTGAATGGAGGTGTGTGAAGTCATAGAATGGAGGTGTGTGAAGTTATAGAATGGATGTTTGTAAAGTAAAAATGAAGGTGTGTGAAGTCATAGAATGGAGATGTGTGAAGTCAGAATGGAGGTGTGTGAAGTCACAGAATGGAGATGTGTCAACTCAGAATTTAGGTGTGTGAAGTGAAAGAATGGAGGTGTGTGAAGACATAGAATGGAGGTGTGTGAAGTCAAAGAATGGAGGTGTGTGAAGTCATAGAATATATGTTTGTGAAGTAAGAATGAAGGTGTGTGAAGGCATAGAATGGAGGTGTGTGAAGTCACAGAATGGAGGTGTGTGAAGGCATAGAATGGAGGTGTGTGAAGTCATAGAATGGAGGTGTGTGAAGTCATATAATGGAGCTGTGTGAAGTCACAGAATGGAGGTGTGTGAAGTCAGAATGGAGGTGTGAAGTCATAGAATGGAGTTGGGTGAAGTCATAGAAAGGATGTGTGTGAAGTCATAGAATGGAGTTGTGTGAAGTCATAGAATGGAGATGTGTGAGGTCAGAATGGAGGTGTGTGAACTCATAGAATGGTAGTGTGTGTAGTCACAATGGAGGTGTGTGAAGTCATAGAATGGAGGTGTGTGAAGTCACAGAATGGACGTGTGTGAAGTCATAGAATGGAGGTGTGTGAAGTCATAGAATGGAGGTGTGTGAAGTCACAGAATGGAGGTGGGGGAAGGCACAGATTGGAGGTGTGTGAAGTACCAGAATTGAGGTGTGTGAACTGAGAATGGAGGTGTGTAAAGTCACAGAATGGAGGTGTGTGAAGTCATAGAATGGAAGTGTGTGAAGTCATAAATTGGGGGTGTGTGAAGTCACAGAATGGACGGTTTGAAATCATAGAATGGAGGTGTGTGAAGTCACAGAATTGAGGTGTTTGAAGTCATATATTGGAGGTGTGTGAAGTCAAAATGGATGTGTGAAGTCATAGAATGCAGGTGTGTGAAATCATAGAATGAGGGTGTGTGAGGTCATAGAATGGAGGTTTGTGAAGTCACAGAATGGAGGTGTGTGAAATCATAAAATGAAGGTGTGTGAAGTCACAGAATGGAAGTGTGTGAAGTCACAGAATGGAGGTGTGTGAAGTCACAAGATGGAGATGTGTGAAATCACAGAATAGAGGTGTGTGAACTCAGAATGGAAGTGTGTGAAGTCAGAGAATGGAGGTGTGTGAAGTCATAGAATGGAAGTGTGTGAAGTCATAGAATGGAGGTGTGTGAAGTCATAGATGGAGTTGTGTGAAGTTATAGTATGGCGGTGTGTGAAATCATAGAATGGAGTTTTGTGAAGTCACAGAATGGAGCTGTGTGAATTCAGAATGGAGATGTGTGAAGTCATAGAATGCAGGTGTGTGAAGTCAGACTGGAGGTGTGTGAACTCATAGAATGGAGGTGTGTGACGTCACAATGGAAGTCTGTGAAGTCATAGAATGGAGGTGTGTGAAGTCATAGAATATATGTTTGTGAAGTAAGAATGAAGGTGTGTGAAGGCATAGAATGGAGGTGTGTGAAGTCACAGAATGGAGGTGTGTGAAGTCATAGAATGGAAGTGTGTGAAGTCAGAATGGAGGTGTGTGAAGTCAGAATGGAGGTGTGTGAACTCATAGAATGGTAGTGTGTGTAGTCACAATGGAGGTGTGTGAAGTCATAGAATGGAGGTGTGTGAAGTCACAGAATGGACGTGTGTGAAGTCATAGAATGGAGGTGTGTGAAGTCATAGAATGGAGGTGTGTGAAGTCACAGAATGGAGGTGGGGGAAGTCACAGACTGGAGGTGTGTGAAGTCCCAGAATTGAGGTGTGTGAACTCAGAATGGAGGCGTGTAAAGTCACAGAATGGAGGTGTGTGAAGTCATAGAATGGAAGTGTGTGAAGTCATAAAATGGAGGTGTGTGAAGTCACAGAATGGACGGTTTCAAATCATAGAATGGAGGTGTGTGAAGTCACAGAATTGAGCTGTTTGAAGTCATATATTGGAGGTGTGTGAAGTCAAAATGGATGTGTGAAGTCATAGAATGGAGGTGTGTGAAATCATAGAATGAGGGTGTGTGAGGTCATAGAATGGAGGTTTGTGAAGTCACAGAATGGAGGTGTGTGAAATCATATAATGAAGGTGTGTGAAGTCATAGAATGGAAGTGTGTGAAGTCACAGAATGGAGGTGTGTGAAGTCACAAAATGGAGATGTGTGAAATCACAGAAGAGAGGTGTGTGAACTCAGAATGGAAGTGTGTGAAGTCAGAGAATGGAGGTGTGTGAAGTCATAGAATGGAAGTGTGTGAAGTCATAGAATGGAAGTGTGTGAAGTCAGAATGGAGGTGTGAGAAGTCACAGAATGGAGGCTTGTTAAGTCATAGAATGGAGGTGTGTGAAGTCAGAATGGAGGTGTGTAGTCATACCTTGGAGGTGGGTGAAGTCATAGAAAGAGGTGTGGGTAGTCATAGAGTGCAGGTGAGTGAAGTCACCGATTCGTGGTCTGTGAAATCATGGAATGGAGGTGTGTGATGTAAGATTGGAGGTGTGTGAAGTCAAAGAATGTAGGTGTGTGAAGTCATTGAATGGAGGTGTGTGAAGTCACAGAATGGAGGTGTGTGAAATCAGAAGAGAGGTGTGCGAAGTCATAGAATGGAGGTGTGTGAAGTCAGAATGGAGGTGTATGAAGTCATAGAATGGAGGTGTGTGAAGTCAGAATAGAGGTGTGTGAAGTCATAGAATGGAGGTGTGTGAAGTCACAGAATGGAGGTGTGGGAAGTGACAGAATAGAGGTGTGTGAGGTCACAGAATGGAGGTGTGTGAACTCAGAATGGAGGTGTGTAAAGGCACAGAATGGAGGTGTGTGAAGTCATAGAATGGAAGTGTGTGAAGTCATAGAATGGAGCTGTGTGAAGTCACAGAATGGACGTTATGAAGTCATAGAATGGAGCTGTGTGAAGTCACAGAATTGAGGTGTTTGAAGTCATATATTGGAGGTGTGTGAAGTCAAAATGCATGTGTGAAGTCACAGAATGGAGGTTTGTGAAGTCATAGAATGGAGGTGTGTGAATGTTTCTGAAGTAAAAATGAAGGTGTGCGAAGTCATGGAATGGAGGTGTGTGAAGTCACAGAATGGAGGTGTGTGAAGTCAGAATGGAGGTGTGTAGTCATAGATTGGAGGTGGGTGAAGTCATAGAAAGGAGGTGTGGGAAGTAATAGAATGGAGGAGTGTGAAGTCATAAAGTGCATGTGAGTGAAATCACAGATTCGAGGTCTGTGAAGTCATAGAATGGAGGTGTGTGATGTCAGAATGGAGGTGTGCGAAGTCATAGAATAGAGGTGTGTGAAGTCAGAATGGAGGTGTGTGAAGTCATAGATGGAGTTGTGTGAAGTCATAGTATGGAGTTGTGTGAAATCATAGAATAGAATTTTGTGAAGGCACAGAATGGAGCTGTGTGAAATCAGAATGGAGGTGTGTGAAGTCATAGAATGGAGGTGTGTGAAGTCAGAATGGAGGTGTATGTAGTCACTGAATGGAGGTGTGTGAAGTCATAGAATGGAGGTGTGTGAAGTTATAGAATGGATGTTTGTAAAGTAAAAATGAAGGTGTGTGAAGTCATAGAATGGAGATGTGTGAAGTCAGAATGGAGGTGTGTGAAGTCACAGAATGGAGATGTGTCAACTCAGAATTTAGGTGTGTGAAGTGAAAGAATGGAGGTGTGTGAAGACATAGAATGGAGGTGTGTGAAGTCAAAGAATGGAGGTGTGTGAAGTCATAGAATATACGTTTGTGAAGTAAGAATGAAGGTGTGTGAAGGCATAGAATGGAGGTGTGTGAAGTCACAGAATGGAGGTGTGTGAAGGCATAGAATGGAGGTGTGTGAAGTCATAGAATGGAGGTGTGTGAAGTCATATAATGGAGCTGTGTGAAGTCACAGAATTGAGGTGTGTGAAGTCAGAATGGAGGTGTGAAGTCATAGAATGGAGTTGAGTGAAGTCATAGAAAGGATGTGTGTGAAGTCATAGAATGGAGTTGTGTGAAGTCATAGAATGGAGATGTGTGAGGTCAGAATGGAGGTGTGTGAACTCATAGAATGGTAGTGTGTGTAGTCACAATGGAGGTGTGTGAAGTCATAGAATGGAGGTGTGTGAAGTCATAGAATGGAGGTGTGTGAAGTCACAGAATGGAGGTGGGGGAAGGCACAGATTGGAGGTGTGTGAAGTACCAGAATTGAGGTGTGTGAACTGAGAATTGAGGTGTGTAAAGTCACAGAATGTAGGTGTGTGAAGTCATAGAATGGAAGTGTGTGAAGTCATAAATTGGGGGTGTGTGAAGTCACAGAATGGACGGTTTGAAATCATAGAATGGAGGTGTGTGAAGTCACAGAATTGAGGTGTTTGAAGTCATATATTGGAGGTGTGTGAAGTCAAAATGGATGTGTGAAGTCATAGAATGCAGGTGTGTGAAATCATAGAATGAGGGTGTGTGAGGTCATAGAATGGAGGTTTGTGAAGTCACAGAATGGAGGTGTGTGAAATCATAAAATGAAGGTGTGTGAAGTCTTAGAATGGAAGTGTGTGAAGTCAGAATGGAGGTGTGAGAAGTCACAGAATGGAGGCTTGTTAAGTCATAGAATGGAGGTGTGTGAAGTCAGAATGGAGGTGTGTAGTCATACCTTGGAGGTGGGTGAAGTCATAGAAAGAGGTGTGGGTAGTCATAGAGTGCAGGTGAGTGAAGTCACCGATTCGTGGTCTGTGAAATCATGGAATGGAGGTGTGTGATGTGAGATTGGAGGTGTGTGAAGTCAAAGAATGTAGGTGTGTGAAGTCATTGAATGGAGGTGTGTGAAGTCACAGAATGGAGGTGTGTGAAATCAGAAGAGAGGTGTGCGAAGTCATAGAATGGAGGTGTGTGAAGTCAGAATGGAGGTGTATGAAGTCATAGAATGGAGGTGTGTGAAGTCAGAATAGAGGTGTGTGAAGTCATAGAATGGAGGTGTGTGAAGTCACAGAATGGAGGTGTGGGAAGTGACAGAATAGAGGTGTGTGAGGTCACAGAATGGAGGTGTGTGAACTCAGAATGGAGGTGTGTAAAGGCACAGAATGGAGGTGTGTGAAGTCATAGAATGGAAGTGTGTGAAGTCATAGAATGGAGCTGTGTGAAGTCACAGAATGGACGTTATGAAGTCATAGAATGGAGCTGTGTGAAGTCACAGAATTGAGGTGTTTGAAGTCATATATTGGAGGTGAGTGAAGTCAAAATGCATGTGTGAAGTCACAGAATGGAGGTTTGTGAAGTCATAGAATGGAGGTGTGTGAATGTTTCTGAAGTAAAAATGAAGGTGTGTGAAGTCATGGAATGGAGGTGTGTGAAGTCACAGAATGGAGGTGTGTGAAGTCAGAATGGAGGTGTGTAGTCATAGATTGGAGGTGGGTGAAGTCATAGAAAGGAGGTGTGGGAAGTCATAGAATGGAGGAGTGTGAAGTCATAAAGTGCATGTGAGTGAAATCACAGATTCGAGGTCTGTGAAGTCATAGAATGGAGGTGTGTGATGTCAGAATGGAGGTGTGCGAAGTCATAGAATAGAGGTGTGTGAAGTCAGAATGGAGGTGTGTGAAGTCATAGTATGGAGTTGTGTGAAATCATAGAATAGAATTTTGTGAAGGCACAGAATGGAGCTGTGTGAAGTCATAGAATGGAGGTGTGTGAAGTCAGAATGGAGGTGTATGAAGTCACTGAATGGAGGTGTGTGAAGTCATAGAATGGAGGTGTGTGAAGTTATAGAATGGATGTTTGTAAAGTAAAAATGAAGGTGTGTGAAGTCATAGAATGGAGATGTGTGAAGTCAGAATGGAGGTGTGTGAAGTCACAGAATGGAGATGTGTCAACTCAGAATTTAGGTGTGTGAAGTGAAAGAATGGAGGTGTGTGAAGACATAGAATGGAGGTTTGTGAAGTCAAAGAATGGAGGTGTGTGAAGTCATAGAATATATGTTTGTGAAGTAAGAATGAAGGTGTGTGAAGGCATAGAATGGAGGTGTGTAAAGTCACAGAATGGAGGTGTGTGAAGGCATAGAATGGAGGTGTGTGAAGTCATAGAATGGAGGTGTGTGAAGTCATATAATGGAGCTGTGTGAAGTCACAGAATGGAGGTGTGTGAAGTCAGAATGGAGGTGTGAAGTCATAGAATGGAGTTGGGTGAAGTCATAGAAAGGATGTGTGTGAAGTCATAGAATGGAGTTGTGTGAAGTCATAGAATGGAGATGTGTGAGGTCAGAATGGAGGTGTGTGAACTCTTAGAATGGTAGTGTGTGTAGTCACAATGGAGGTGTGTGAAGTCATAGAATGGAGGTGTGTGAAGTCACAGAATGGACGTGTGTGAAGTCATAGAATGGAGGTGTGTGAAGTCATAGAATGGAGGTGTGTGAAGTCACAGAATGGAGGTGGGGGAAGGCACAGATTGGAGGTGTGTGAAGTACCAGAATTGAGGTGTGTGAACTGAGAATGGAGGTGTGTAAAGTCACAGAATGGAGGTGTGTGAAGTCATAGAATGGAAGTGTGTGAAGTCATAAATTGGGGGTGTGTGAAGTCACAGAATGGACGGTTTGAAATCATAGAATGGAGGTGTGTGAAGTCACAGAATTGAGGTGTTTGAAGTCATATATTGGAGGTGTGTGAAGTCAAAATGGATGTGTGAAGTCATAGAATGCAGGTGTGTGAAATCATAGAATGAGGGTGTGTGAGGTCATAGAATGGAGGTTTGTGAAGTCACAGAATGGAGGTGTGTGAAATCATAAAATGAAGGTGTGTGAAGTCATAGAATGGAAGTGTGTGAAGTCACAGAATGGAGGTGTGTGAAGTCACAAGATGGAGATGTGTGAAATCACAGAATAGAGGTGTGTGAACTCAGAATGGAAGTGTGTGAAGTCAGAGAATGGAGGTGTGTGAAGTCATAGAATGGAAGTGTGTGAAGTCATAGAATGGAGGTGTGTGAAGTCATAGATGGAGTTGTGTGAAGTTATAGTATGGCGGTGTGTGAAATCATAGAATGGAGTTTTGTGAAGTCACAGAATGGAGCTGTGTGAATTCAGAATGGAGATGTGTGAAGTCATAGAATGCAGGTTTGTGAAGTCAGACTGGAGGTGTGTGAACTCATAGAATGGAGGTGTGTGACGTCACAATGGAAGTCTGTGAAGTCATAGAATGGAGGTGTGTGAAGTCATAGAATATATGTTTGTGAAGTAAGAATGAAGGTGTGTGAAGGCATAGAATGGAGGTGTGTGAAGTCACAGAATGGAGGTGTGTGAAGTCATAGAATGGAAGTGTGTGAAGTCAGAATGGAGGTGTGTGAAGTCAGAATGGAGGTGTGTGAACTCATAGAATGGTAGTGTGTGTAGTCACAATGGAGGTGTGTGAAGTCATAGAATGGAGGTGTGTGAAGTCACAGAATGGACGTGTGTGAAGTCATAGAATGGAGGTGTGTGAAGTCATAGAATGGAGGTGTGTGAAGTCACAGAATAGAGGTGGGGGAAGTCACAGACTGGAGGTGTGTGAACTCCCAGAATTGAGGTGTGTGAACTCAGAATGGAGGCGTGTAAAGTCACAGAATGGAGGTGTGTGAAGTCATAGAATGGAAGCGTGTGAAGTCATAAAATGGAGGTGTGTGAAGTCACAGAATGGACGGTTTCAAATCATAGAATGGAGGTGTGTGAAGTCACAGAATTGAGCTGTTTGAAGTCATATATTGGAGGTGTGTGAAGTCAAAATGGATGTGTGAAGTCATAGAATGGAGGTGTGTGAAATCATAGAATGAGGGTGTGTGAGGTCATAGAATGGAGGTTTGTGAAGTCACAGAATGGAGGTGTGTGAAATCATAGAATGAAGGTGTGTGAAGTCATAGAATGGAAGTGTGTGAAGTCACAGAATGGAGGTGTGTGAAGTCACAAAATGGAGATGTGTGAAATCACAGAATAGAGGTGTGTGAACTCAGAATGGAAGTGTGTGAAGTCAGAGAATGGAGGTGTGTGAAGTCAGAATGGAGGTGTGAGAAGTCACAGAATGGAGGCTTGTTAAGTCATAGAATGGAGGTGTGTGAAGTCAGAATGGAGGTGTGTAGTCATAGATTGGAGGTGGGTGAAGTCATAGAAAGAGGTGTGGGTAGTCATAGAGTGCAGGTGAGTGAAGTCACCGATTCGAGGTCTGTGAAATCATGGAATGGAGGTGTGTGATGTAAGATTGGAGGTGTGTGAAGTCAAAGAATGTAGGTTTGTGAAGTCATTGAATGGAGGTGTGTGAAGTCACAGAATGGAGGTGTGTGAAATCAGAAGAGAGGTGTGCGAAGTCATAGAATGGAGGTGTGTGAAGTCAGAATGGAGGTGTATGAAGTCATAGAATGGAGGTGTGTGAAGTCAGAATAGAGGTGTGTGAAGTCATAGAATGGAGGTGTGTGAAGTCACAGAATGGAGGTGTGGGAAGTGACAGAATAGAGGTGTGTGACGTCACAGAATGGAGGTGTGTGAACTCAGAATGGAGGTGTGTAAAGGCACAGAATGGAGGTGTGTGAAGTCATAGAATGGAAGTGTGTGAAGTCATAGAATGGAGCTGTGTGAAGTCACAGAATGGACGTTATGAAGTCATAGAATGGAGCTGTGTGAAGTCACAGAATTGAGGTGTTTGAAGTCATATATTGGAGGTGTGTGAAGTCAAAATGCATGTGTGAAGTCACAGAATGGAGGTTTGTGAAGTCATAGAATGGAGGTGTGTGAATGTTTCTGAAGTAAAAATGAAGGTGTGCGAAGTCATGGAATGGAGGTGTGTGAAGTCACAGAATGGAGGTGTGTGAAGTCAGAATGGAGGTGTGTAGTCATAGATTGGAGGTGGGTGAAGTCATAGAAAGGAGGTGTGGGAAGTCATAGAATGGAGGAGTGTGAAGTCATAAAGTGCATGTGAGTGAAATCACAGATTCGAGTTCTGTGAAGTCATAGAATGGAGGTGTGTGATGTCAGAATGGAGGTGTGCGAAGTCATAGAATAGAGGTGTGTGAAGTCAGAATGGAGGTGTGTGAAGTCATAGATGGAGTTGTGTGAAGTCATAGTATGGAGTTGTGTGAAATCATAGAATAGAATTTTGTGAAGGCACAGAATGGAGCTGTGTGAATTCAGAATGGAGGTGTGTGAAGTCATAGAATGGAGGTGTGTGAAGTCAGAATGGAGGTGTATGTAGTCACTGAATGGAGGTGTGTGAAGTCATAGAATGGAGGTGTGTGAAGTTATAGAATGGATGTTTGTAAAGTAAAAATGAAGGTGTGTGAAGTCATAGAATGGAGATGTGTGAAGTCAGAATGGAGGTGTGTGAAGTCACAGAATGGAGATGTGTCAACTCAGAATTTAGGTGTGTGAAGTGAAAGAATGGAGGTGTGTGAAGACATAGAATGGAGGTGTGTGAAGTCAAAGAATGGAGGTGTGTGAAGTCATAGAATATATGTTTGTGAAGTAAGAATGAAGGTGTGTGAAGGCATAGAATGGAGGTGTGTGAAGTCACAGAATGGAGGTGTGTGAAGGCATAGAATGGAGGTGTGTGAAGTCATAGAATGGAGGTGTGTGAAGTCATATAATGGAGCTGTGTGAAGTCACAGAATGGAGGTGTGTGAAGTCAGAATGGAGGTGTGAAGTCATAGAATGGAGTTGGGTGAAGTCATAGAAAGGATGTGTGTGAAGTCATAGAATGGAGTTGTGTGAAGTCATAGAATGGAGATGTGTGAGGTCAGAATGGAGGTGTGTGAACTCATAGAATGGTAGTGTGTGTAGTCACAATGGAGGTGTGTGAAGTCATAGAATGGAGGTGTGTGAAGTCACAGAATGGACGTGTGTGAAGTCATAGAATGGAGGTGTGTGAAGTCATAGAATGGAGGTGTGTGAAGTCACAGAATGGAGGTGGGGGAAGGCACAGATTGGAGGTGTGTGAAGTACCAGAATTGAGGTGTGTGAACTGAGAATGGAGGTGTGTAAAGTCACAGAATGGAGGTGTGTGAAGTCATAGAATGGAAGTGTGTGAAGTCATAAATTGGGGGTGTGTGAAGTCACAGAATGGACGGTTTGAAATCATAGAATGGAGGTGTGTGAAGTCACAGAATTGAGGTGTTTGAAGTCATATATTGGAGGTGTGTGAAGTCAAAATGGATGTGTGAAGTCATAGAATGCAGGTGTGTGAAATCATAGAATGAGGGTGTGTGAGGTCATAGAATGGAGGTTTGTGAAGTCACAGAATGGAGGTGTGTGAAATCATAAAATGAAGGTGTGTGAAGTCACAGAATGGAAGTGTGTGAAGTCACAGAATGGAGGTGTGTGAAGTCACAAGATGGAGATGTGTGAAATCACAGAATAGAGGTGTGTGAACTCAGAATGGAAGTGTGTGAAGTCAGAGAATGGAGGTGTGTGAAGTCATAGAATGGAAGTGTGTGAAGTCATAGAATGGAGGTGTGTGAAGTCATAGATGGAGTTGTGTGAAGTTATAGTATGGCGGTGTGTGAAATCATAGAATGGAGTTTTGTGAAGTCACAGAATGGAGCTGTGTGAATTCAGAATGGAGATGTGTGAAGTCATAGAATGCAGGTGTGTGAAGTCAGACTGGAGGTGTGTGAACTCATAGAATGGAGGTGTGTGACGTCACAATGGAAGTCTGTGAAGTCATAGAATGGAGGTGTGTGAAGTCATAGAATATATGTTTGTGAAGTAAGAATGAAGGTGTGTGAAGGCATAGAATGGAGGTGTGTGAAGTCACAGAATGGAGGTGTGTGAAGTCATAGAATGGAAGTGTGTGAAGTCAGAATGGAGGTGTGTGAAGTCAGAATGGAGGTGTGTGAACTCATAGAATGGTAGTGTGTGTAGTCACAATGGAGGTGTGTGAAGTCATAGAATGGAGGTGTGTGAAGTCACAGAATGGACGTGTGTGAAGTCATAGAATGGAGGTGTGTGAAGTCATAGAATGGAGGTGTGTGAAGTCACAGAATGGAGGTGGGGGAAGTCACAGACTGGAGGTGTGTGAAGTCCCAGAATTGAGGTGTGTGAACTCAGAATGGAGGCGTGTAAAGTCACAGAATGGAGGTGTGTGAAGTCATAGAATGGAAGTGTGTGAAGTCATAAAATGGAGGTGTGTGAAGTCACAGAATGGACGGTTTCAAATCATAGAATGGAGGTGTGTGAAGTCACAGAATTGAGCTGTTTGAAGTCATATATTGGAGGTGTGTGAAGTCAAAATGGATGTGTGAAGTCATAGAATGGAGGTGTGTGAAATCATAGAATGAGGGTGTGTGAGGTCATAGAATGGAGGTTTGTGAAGTCACAGAATGGAGGTGTGTGAAATCATATAATGAAGGTGTGTGAAGTCATAGAATGGAAGTGTGTGAAGTCACAGAATGGAGGTGTGTGAAGTCACAAAATGGAGATGTGTGAAATCACAGAAGAGAGGTGTGTGAACTCAGAATGGAAGTGTGTGAAGTCAGAGAATGGAGGTGTGTGAAGTCATAGAATGGAAGTGTGTGAAGTCATAGAATGGAAGTGTGTGAAGTCAGAATGGAGGTGTGAGAAGTCACAGAATGGAGGCTTGTTAAGTCATAGAATGGAGGTGTGTGAAGTCAGAATGGAGGTGTGTAGTCATACCTTGGAGGTGGGTGAAGTCATAGAAAGAGGTGTGGGTAGTCATAGAGTGCAGGTGAGTGAAGTCACCGATTCGTGGTCTGTGAAATCATGGAATGGAGGTGTGTGATGTAAGATTGGAGGTGTGTGAAGTCAAAGAATGTAGGTGTGTGAAGTCATTGAATGGAGGTGTGTGAAGTCACAGAATGGAGGTGTGTGAAATCAGAAGAGAGGTGTGCGAAGTCATAGAATGGAGGTGTGTGAAGTCAGAATGGAGGTGTATGAAGTCATAGAATGGAGGTGTGTGAAGTCAGAATAGAGGTGTGTGAAGTCATAGAATGGAGGTGTGTGAAGTCACAGAATGGAGGTGTGGGAAGTGACAGAATAGAGGTGTGTGAGGTCACAGAATGGAGGTGTGTGAACTCAGAATGGAGGTGTGTAAAGGCACAGAATGGAGGTGTGTGAAGTCATAGAATGGAAGTGTGTGAAGTCATAGAATGGAGCTGTGTGAAGTCACAGAATGGACGTTATGAAGTCATAGAATGGAGCTGTGTGAAGTCACAGAATTGAGGTGTTTGAAGTCATATATTGGAGGTGTGTGAAGTCAAAATGCATGTGTGAAGTCACAGAATGGAGGTTTGTGAAGTCATAGAATGGAGGTGTGTGAATGTTTCTGAAGTAAAAATGAAGGTGTGCGAAGTCATGGAATGGAGGTGTGTGAAGTCACAGAATGGAGGTGTGTGAAGTCAGAATGGAGGTGTGTAGTCATAGATTGGAGGTGGGTGAAGTCATAGAAAGGAGGTGTGGGAAGTAATAGAATGGAGGAGTGTGAAGTCATAAAGTGCATGTGAGTGAAATCACAGATTCGAGGTCTGTGAAGTCATAGAATGGAGGTGTGTGATGTCAGAATGGAGGTGTGCGAAGTCATAGAATAGAGGTGTGTGAAGTCAGAATGGAGGTGTGTGAAGTCATAGATGGAGTTGTGTGAAGTCATAGTATGGAGTTGTGTGAAATCATAGAATAGAATTTTGTGAAGGCACAGAATGGAGCTGTGTGAAATCAGAATGGAGGTGTGTGAAGTCATAGAATGGAGGTGTGTGAAGTCAGAATGGAGGTGTATGTAGTCACTGAATGGAGGTGTGTGAAGTCATAGAATGGAGGTGTGTGAAGTTATAGAATGGATGTTTGTAAAGTAAAAATGAAGGTGTGTGAAGTCATAGAATGGAGATGTGTGAAGTCAGAATGGAGGTGTGTGAAGTCACAGAATGGAGATGTGTCAACTCAGAATTTAGGTGTGTGAAGTGAAAGAATGGAGGTGTGTGAAGACATAGAATGGAGGTGTGTGAAGTCAAAGAATGGAGGTGTGTGAAGTCATAGAATATACGTTTGTGAAGTAAGAATGAAGGTGTGTGAAGGCATAGAATGGAGGTGTGTGAAGTCACAGAATGGAGGTGTGTGAAGGCATAGAATGGAGGTGTGTGAAGTCATAGAATGGAGGTGTGTGAAGTCATATAATGGAGCTGTGTGAAGTCACAGAATTGAGGTGTGTGAAGTCAGAATGGAGGTGTGAAGTCATAGAATGGAGTTGAGTGAAGTCATAGAAAGGATGTGTGTGAAGTCATAGAATGGAGTTGTGTGAAGTCATAGAATGGAGATGTGTGAGGTCAGAATGGAGGTGTGTGAACTCATAGAATGGTAGTGTGTGTAGTCACAATGGAGGTGTGTGAAGTCATAGAATGGAGGTGTGTGAAGTCATAGAATGGAGGTGTGTGAAGTCACAGAATGGAGGTGGGGGAAGGCACAGATTGGAGGTGTGTGAAGTACCAGAATTGAGGTGTGTGAACTGAGAATTGAGGTGTGTAAAGTCACAGAATGTAGGTGTGTGAAGTCATAGAATGGAAGTGTGTGAAGTCATAAATTGGGGGTGTGTGAAGTCACAGAATGGACGGTTTGAAATCATAGAATGGAGGTGTGTGAAGTCACAGAATTGAGGTGTTTGAAGTCATATATTGGAGGTGTGTGAAGTCAAAATGGATGTGTGAAGTCATAGAATGCAGGTGTGTGAAATCATAGAATGAGGGTGTGTGAGGTCATAGAATGGAGGTTTGTGAAGTCACAGAATGGAGGTGTGTGAAATCATAAAATGAAGGTGTGTGAAGTCTTAGAATGGAAGTGTGTGAAGTCAGAATGGAGGTGTGAGAAGTCACAGAATGGAGGCTTGTTAAGTCATAGAATGGAGGTGTGTGAAGTCAGAATGGAGGTGTGTAGTCATACCTTGGAGGTGGGTGAAGTCATAGAAAGAGGTGTGGGTAGTCATAGAGTGCAGGTGAGTGAAGTCACCGATTCGTGGTCTGTGAAATCATGGAATGGAGGTGTGTGATGTGAGATTGGAGGTGTGTGAAGTCAAAGAATGTAGGTGTGTGAAGTCATTGAATGGAGGTGTGTGAAGTCACAGAATGGAGGTGTGTGAAATCAGAAGAGAGGTGTGCGAAGTCATAGAATGGAGGTGTGTGAAGTCAGAATGGAGGTGTATGAAGTCATAGAATGGAGGTGTGTGAAGTCAGAATAGAGGTGTGTGAAGTCATAGAATGGAGGTGTGTGAAGTCACAGAATGGAGGTGTGGGAAGTGACAGAATAGAGGTGTGTGACGTCACAGAATGGAGGTGTGTGAACTCAGAATGGAGGTGTGTAAAGGCACAGAATGGAGGTGTGTGAAGTCATAGAATGGAAGTGTGTGAAGTCATAGAATGGAGCTGTGTGAAGTCACAGAATGGACGTTATGAAGTCATAGAATGGAGCTGTGTGAAGTCACAGAATTGAGGTGTTTGAAGTCATATATTGGAGGTGAGTGAAGTCAAAATGCATGTGTGAAGTCACAGAATGGAGGTTTGTGAAGTCATAGAATGGAGGTGTGTGAATGTTTCTGAAGTAAAAATGAAGGTGTGTGAAGTCATGGAATGGAGGTGTGTGAAGTCACAGAATGGAGGTGTGTGAAGTCAGAATGGAGGTGTGTAGTCATAGATTGGAGGTGGGTGAAGTCATAGAAAGGAGGTGTGGGAAGTCATAGAATGGAGGAGTGTGAAGTCATAAAGTGCATGTGAGTGAAATCACAGATTCGAGGTCTGTGAAGTCATAGAATGGAGGTGTGTGATGTCAGAATGGAGGTGTGCGAAGTCATAGAATAGAGGTGTGTGAAGTCAGAATGGAGGTGTGTGAAGTCATAGTATGGAGTTGTGTGAAATCATAGAATAGAATTTTGTGAAGGCACAGAATGGAGCTGTGTGAAGTCATAGAATGGAGGTGTGTGAAGTCAGAATGGAGGTGTATGAAGTCACTGAATGGAGGTGTGTGAAGTCATAGAATGGAGGTGTGTGAAGTTATAGAATGGATGTTTGTAAAGTAAAAATGAAGGTGTGTGAAGTCATAGAATGGAGATGTGTGAAGTCAGAATGGAGGTGTGTGAAGTCACAGAATGGAGATGTGTCAACTCAGAATTTAGGTGTGTGAAGTGAAAGAATGGAGGTGTGTGAAGACATAGAATGGAGGTTTGTGAAGTCAAAGAATGGAGGTGTGTGAAGTCATAGAATATATGTTTGTGAAGTAAGAATGAAGGTGTGTGAAGGCATAGAATGGAGGTGTGTAAAGTCACAGAATGGAGGTGTGTGAAGGCATAGAATGGAGGTGTGTGAAGTCATAGAATGGAGGTGTGTGAAGTCATATAATGGAGCTGTGTGAAGTCACAGAATGGAGGTGTGTGAAGTCAGAATGGAGGTGTGAAGTCATAGAATGGAGTTGGGTGAAGTCATAGAAAGGATGTGTGTGAAGTCATAGAATGGAGTTGTGTGAAGTCATAGAATGGAGATGTGTGAGGTCAGAATGGAGGTGTGTGAACTCTTAGAATGGTAGTGTGTGTAGTCACAATGGAGGTGTGTGAAGTCATAGAATGGAGGTGTGTGAAGTTATAGAATGGATGTTTGTAAAGTAAAAATGAAGGTGTGTGAAGTCATAGAATGGAGATGTGTGAAGTCAGAATGGAGGTGTGTGAAGTCACAGAATGGAGATGTGTCAACTCAGAATTTAGGTGTGTGAAGTGAAAGAATGGAGGTGTGTGAAGACATAGAATGGAGGTTTGTGAAGTCAAAGAATGGAGGTGTGTGAAGTCATAGAATATATGTTTGTGAAGTAAGAATGAAGGTGTGTGAAGGCATAGAATGGAGGTGTGTAAAGTCACAGAATGGAGGTGTGTGAAGGCATAGAATGGAGGTGTGTGAAGTCATAGAATGGAGGTGTGTGAAGTCATATAATGGAGCTGTGTGAAGTCACAGAATGGAGGTGTGTGAAGTCAGAATGGAGGTGTGAAGTCATAGAATGGAGTTGGGTGAAGTCATAGAAAGGATGTGTGTGAAGTCATAGAATGGAGTTGTGTGAAGTCATAGAATGGAGATGTGTGAGGTCAGAATGGAGGTGTGTGAACTCTTAGAATGGTAGTGTGTGTAGTCACAATGGAGGTGTGTGAAGTCATAGAATGGAGGTGTGTGAAGTCACAGAATGGACGTGTGTGAAGTCATAGAATGGAGGTGTGTGAAGTCATAGAATGGAGGTGTGTGAAGTCACAGAATGGAGGTGGGGGAAGGCAGAGATTGGAGGTGTGTGAAGTACCAGAATTGAGGTGTGTGAACTGAGAATGGAGGTGTGTAAAGTCACAGAATGGAGGTGTGTGAAGTCATAGAATGGAAGTGTGTGAAGTCATAAATTGGGGGTGTGTGAAGTCACAGAATGGACGGTTTGAAATCATAGAATGGAGGTGTGTGAAGTCACAGAATTGAGGTGTTTGAAGTCATATATTGGAGGTGTGTGAAGTCAAAATGGATGTGTGAAGTCATAGAATGCAGGTGTGTGAAATCATAGAATGAGGGTGTGTGAGGTCATAGAATGGAGGTTTGTGAAGTCACAGAATGGAGGTGTGTGAAATCATAAAATGAAGGTGTGTGAAGTCATAGAATGGAAGTGTGTGAAGTCACAGAATGGAGGTGTGTGAAGTCACAAGATGGAGATGTGTGAAATCACAGAATAGAGGTGTGTGAACTCAGAATGGAAGTGTGTGAAGTCAGAGAATGGAGGTGTGTGAAGTCATAGAATGGAAGTGTGTGAAGTCATAGAATGGAGGTGTGTGAAGTCATAGATGGAGTTGTGTGAAGTTATAGTATGGCGGTGTGTGAAATCATAGAATGGAGTTTTGTGAAGTCACAGAATGGAGCTGTGTGAATTCAGAATGGAGATGTGTGAAGTCATAGAATGCAGGTGTGTGAAGTCAGACTGGAGGTGTGTGAACTCATAGAATGGAGGTGTGTGACGTCACAATGGAAGTCTGTGAAGTCATAGAATGGAGGTGTGTGAAGTCATAGAATACATGTTTGTGAAGTAAGAATGAAGGTGTGTGAAGGCATAGAATGGAGGTGTGTGAAGTCACAGAATGGAGGTGTGTGAAGTCATAGAATGGAAGTGTGTGAAGTCAGAATGGAGGTGTGTGAAGTCAGAATGGAGGTGTGTGAACTCATAGAATGGTAGTGTGTGTAGTCACAATGGAGGTGTGTGAAGTCATAGAATGGAGGTGTGTGAAGTCACAGAATGGACGTGTGTGAAGTCATAGAATGGAGGTGTGTGAAGTCATAGAATGGAGGTGTGTGAAGTCACAGAATAGAGGTGGGGGAAGTCACAGACTGGAGGTGTGTGAAGTCCCAGAATTGAGGTGTGTGAACTCAGAATGGAGGCGTGTAAAGTCACAGAATGGAGGTGTGTGAAGTCATAGAATGGAAGCGTGTGAAGTCATAAAATGGAGGTGTGTGAAGTCACAGAATGGACGGTTTCAAATCATAGAATGGAGGTGTGTGAAGTCACAGAATTGAGCTGTTTGAAGTCATATATTGGAGGTGTGTGAAGTCAAAATGGATGTGTGAAGTCATAGAATGGAGGTGTGTGAAATCATAGAATGAGGGTGTGTGAGGTCATAGAATGGAGGTTTGTGAAGTCACAGAATGGAGGTGTGTGAAATCATAGAATGAAGGTGTGTGAAGTCATAGAATGGAAGTGTGTGAAGTCACAGAATGGAGGTGTGTGAAGTCACAAAATGGAGATGTGTGAAATCACAGAATAGAGGTGTGTGAACTCAGAATGGAAGTGTGTGAAGTCAGAGAATGGAGGTGTGTGAAGTCAGAATGGAGGTGTGAGAAGTCACAGAATGGAGGCTTGTTAAGTCATAGAATGGAGGTGTGTGAAGTCAGAATGGAGGTGTGTAGTCATAGATTGGAGGTGGGTGAAGTCATAGAAAGAGGTGTGGGTAGTCATAGAGTGCAGGTGAGTGAAGTCACCGATTCGAGGTCTGTGAAATCATGGAATGGAGGTGTGTGATGTAAGATTGGAGGTGTGTGAAGTCAAAGAATGTAGGTTTGTGAAGTCATTGAATGGAGGTGTGTGAAGTCACAGAATGGAGGTGTGTGAAATCAGAAGAGAGGTGTGCGAAGTCATAGAATGGAGGTGTGTGAAGTCAGAATGGAGGTGTATGAAGTCATAGAATGGAGGTGTGTGAAGTCAGAATAGAGGTGTGTGAAGTCATAGAATGGAGGTGTGTGAAGTCACAGAATGGAGGTGTGGGAAGTGACAGAATAGAGGTGTGTGACGTCACAGAATGGAGGTGTGTGAACTCAGAATGGAGGTGTGTAAAGGCACAGAATGGAGGTGTGTGAAGTCATAGAATGGAAGTGTGTGAAGTCATAGAATGGAGCTGTGTGAAGTCACAGAATGGACGTTATGAAGTCATAGAATGGAGCTGTGTGAAGTCACAGAATTGAGGTGTTTGAAGTCATATATTGGAGGTGTGTGAAGTCAAAATGCATGTGTGAAGTCACAGAATGGAGGTTTGTGAAGTCATAGAATGGAGGTGTGTGAATGTTTCTGAAGTAAAAATGAAGGTGTGCGAAGTCATGGAATGGAGGTGTGTGAAGTCACAGAATGGAGGTGTGTGAAGTCAGAATGGAGGTGTGTAGTCATAGATTGGAGGTGGGTGAAGTCATAGAAAGGAGGTGTGGGAAGTCATAGAATGGAGGAGTGTGAAGTCATAAAGTGCATGTGAGTGAAATCACAGATTCGAGTTCTGTGAAGTCATAGAATGGAGGTGTGTGATGTCAGAATGGAGGTGTGCGAAGTCATAGAATAGAGGTGTGTGAAGTCAGAATGGAGGTGTGTGAAGTCATAGATGGAGTTGTGTGAAGTCATAGTATGGAGTTGTGTGAAATCATAGAATAGAATTTTGTGAAGGCACAGAATGGAGCTGTGTGAATTCAGAATGGAGGTGTGTGAAGTCATAGAATGGAGGTGTGTGAAGTCAGAATGGAGGTGTATGTAGTCACTGAATGGAGGTGTGTGAAGTCATAGAATGGAGGTGTGTGAAGTTATAGAATGGATGTTTGTAAAGTAAAAATGAAGGTGTGTGAAGTCATAGAATGGAGATGTGTGAAGTCAGAATGGAGGTGTGTGAAGTCACAGAATGGAGATGTGTCAACTCAGAATTTAGGTGTGTGAAGTGAAAGAATGGAGGTGTGTGAAGACATAGAATGGAGGTGTGTGAAGTCAAAGAATGGAGGTGTGTGAAGTCATAGAATATATGTTTGTGAAGTAAGAATGAAGGTGTGTGAAGGCATAGAATGGAGGTGTGTGAAGTCACAGAATGGAGGTGTGTGAAGGCATAGAATGGAGGTGTGTGAAGTCATAGAATGGAGGTGTGTGAAGTCATATAATGGAGCTGTGTGAAGTCACAGAATGGAGGTGTGTGAAGTCAGAATGGAGGTGTGAAGTCATAGAATGGAGTTGGGTGAAGTCATAGAAAGGATGTGTGTGAAGTCATAGAATGGAGTTGTGTGAAGTCATAGAATGGAGATGTGTGAGGTCAGAATGGAGGTGTGTGAACTCATAGAATGGTAGTGTGTGTAGTCACAATGGAGGTGTGTGAAGTCATAGAATGGAGGTGTGTGAAGTCACAGAATGGACGTGTGTGAAGTCATAGAATGGAGGTGTGTGAAGTCATAGAATGGAGGTGTGTGAAGTCACAGAATGGAGGTGGGGGAAGGCACAGATTGGAGGTGTGTGAAGTACCAGAATTGAGGTGTGTGAACTGAGAATGGAGGTGTGTAAAGTCACAGAATGGAGGTGTGTGAAGTCATAGAATGGAAGTGTGTGAAGTCATAAATTGGGGGTGTGTGAAGTCACAGAATGGACGGTTTGAAATCATAGAATGGAGGTGTGTGAAGTCACAGAATTGAGGTGTTTGAAGTCATATATTGGAGGTGTGTGAAGTCAAAATGGATGTGTGAAGTCATAGAATGCAGGTGTGTGAAATCATAGAATGAGGGTGTGTGAGGTCATAGAATGGAGGTTTGTGAAGTCACAGAATGGAGGTGTGTGAAATCATAAAATGAAGGTGTGTGAAGTCACAGAATGGAAGTGTGTGAAGTCACAGAATGGAGGTGTGTGAAGTCACAAGATGGAGATGTGTGAAATCACAGAATAGAGGTGTGTGAACTCAGAATGGAAGTGTGTGAAGTCAGAGAATGGAGGTGTGTGAAGTCATAGAATGGAAGTGTGTGAAGTCATAGAATGGAGGTGTGTGAAGTCATAGATGGAGTTGTGTGAAGTTATAGTATGGCGGTGTGTGAAATCATAGAATGGAGTTTTGTGAAGTCACAGAATGGAGCTGTGTGAATTCAGAATGGAGATGTGTGAAGTCATAGAATGCAGGTGTGTGAAGTCAGACTGGAGGTGTGTGAACTCATAGAATGGAGGTGTGTGACGTCACAATGGAAGTCTGTGAAGTCATAGAATGGAGGTGTGTGAAGTCATAGAATATATGTTTGTGAAGTAAGAATGAAGGTGTGTGAAGGCATAGAATGGAGGTGTGTGAAGTCACAGAATGGAGGTGTGTGAAGTCATAGAATGGAAGTGTGTGAAGTCAGAATGGAGGTGTGTGAAGTCAGAATGGAGGTGTGTGAACTCATAGAATGGTAGTGTGTGTAGTCACAATGGAGGTGTGTGAAGTCATAGAATGGAGGTGTGTGAAGTCACAGAATGGACGTGTGTGAAGTCATAGAATGGAGGTGTGTGAAGTCATAGAATGGAGGTGTGTGAAGTCACAGAATGGAGGTGGGGGAAGTCACAGACTGGAGGTGTGTGAAGTCCCAGAATTGAGGTGTGTGAACTCAGAATGGAGGCGTGTAAAGTCACAGAATGGAGGTGTGTGAAGTCATAGAATGGAAGTGTGTGAAGTCATAAAATGGAGGTGTGTGAAGTCACAGAATGGACGGTTTCAAATCATAGAATGGAGGTGTGTGAAGTCACAGAATTGAGCTGTTTGAAGTCATATATTGGAGGTGTGTGAAGTCAAAATGGATGTGTGAAGTCATAGAATGGAGGTGTGTGAAATCATAGAATGAGGGTGTGTGAGGTCATAGAATGGAGGTTTGTGAAGTCACAGAATGGAGGTGTGTGAAATCATATAATGAAGGTGTGTGAAGTCATAGAATGGAAGTGTGTGAAGTCACAGAATGGAGGTGTGTGAAGTCACAAAATGGAGATGTGTGAAATCACAGAAGAGAGGTGTGTGAACTCAGAATGGAAGTGTGTGAAGTCAGAGAATGGAGGTGTGTGAAGTCATAGAATGGAAGTGTGTGAAGTCATAGAATGGAAGTGTGTGAACTCAGAATGGAGGTGTGAGAAGTCACAGAATGGAGGCTTGTTAAGTCATAGAATGGAGGTGTGTGAAGTCAGAATGGAGGTGTGTAGTCATACCTTGGAGGTGGGTGAAGTCATAGAAAGAGGTGTGGGTAGTCATAGAGTGCAGGTGAGTGAAGTCACCGATTCGTGGTCTGTGAAATCATGGAATGGAGGTGTGTGATGTAAGATTGGAGGTGTGTGAAGTCAAAGAATGTAGGTGTGTGAAGTCATTGAATGGAGGTGTGTGAAGTCACAGAATGGAGGTGTGTGAAATCAGAAGAGAGGTGTGCGAAGTCATAGAATGGAGGTGTGTGAAGTCAGAATGGAGGTGTATGAAGTCATAGAATGGAGGTGTGTGAAGTCAGAATAGAGGTGTGTGAAGTCATAGAATGGAGGTGTGTGAAGTCACAGAATGGAGGTGTGGGAAGTGACAGAATAGAGGTGTGTGAGGTCACAGAATGGAGGTGTGTGAACTCAGAATGGAGGTGTGTAAAGGCACAGAATGGAGGTGTGTGAAGTCATAGAATGGAAGTGTGTGAAGTCATAGAATGGAGCTGTGTGAAGTCACAGAATGGACGTTATGAAGTCATAGAATGGAGCTGTGTGAAGTCACAGAATTGAGGTGTTTGAAGTCATATATTGGAGGTGTGTGAAGTCAAAATGCATGTGTGAAGTCACAGAATGGAGGTTTGTGAAGTCATAGAATGGAGGTGTGTGAATGTTTCTGAAGTAAAAATGAAGGTGTGCGAAGTCATGGAATGGAGGTGTGTGAAGTCACAGAATGGAGGTGTGTGAAGTCAGAATGGAGGTGTGTAGTCATAGATTGGAGGTGGGTGAAGTCATAGAAAGGAGGTGTGGGAAGTAATAGAATGGAGGAGTGTGAAGTCATAAAGTGCATGTGAGTGAAATCACAGATTCGAGGTCTGTGAAGTCATAGAATGGAGGTGTGTGATGTCAGAATGGAGGTGTGCGAAGTCATAGAATAGAGGTGTGTGAAGTCAGAATGGAGGTGTGTGAAGTCATAGATGGAGTTGTGTGAAGTCATAGTATGGAGTTGTGTGAAATCATAGAATAGAATTTTGTGAAGGCACAGAATGGAGCTGTGTGAAATCAGAATGGAGGTGTGTGAAGTCATAGAATGGAGGTGTGTGAAGTCAGAATGGAGGTGTATGTAGTCACTGAATGGAGGTGTGTGAAGTCATAGAATGGAGGTGTGTGAAGTTATAGAATGGATGTTTGTAAAGTAAAAATGAAGGTGTGTGAAGTCATAGAATGGAGATGTGTGAAGTCAGAATGGAGGTGTGTGAAGTCACAGAATGGAGATGTGTCAACTCAGAATTTAGGTGTGTGAAGTGAAAGAATGGAGGTGTGTGAAGACATAGAATGGAGGTGTGTGAAGTCAAAGAATGGAGGTGTGTGAAGTCATAGAATATACGTTTGTGAAGTAAGAATGAAGGTGTGTGAAGGCATAGAATGGAGGTGTGTGAAGTCACAGAATGGAGGTGTGTGAAGGCATAGAATGGAGGTGTGTGAAGTCATAGAATGGAGGTGTGTGAAGTCATATAATGGAGCTGTGTGAAGTCACAGAATTGAGGTGTGTGAAGTCAGAATGGAGGTGTGAAGTCATAGAATGGAGTTGGGTGAAGTCATAGAAAGGATGTGTGTGAAGTCATAGAATGGAGTTGTGTGAAGTCATAGAATGGAGATGTGTGAGGTCAGAATGGAGGTGTGTGAACTCATAGAATGGTAGTGTGTGTAGTCACAATGGAGGTGTGTGAAGTCATAGAATGGAGGTGTGTGAAGTCATAGAATGGAGGTGTGTGAAGTCACAGAATGGAGGTGGGGGAAGGCACAGATTGGAGGTGTGTGAAGTACCAGAATTGAGGTGTGTGAACTGAGAATTGAGGTGTGTAAAGTCACAGAATGTAGGTGTGTGAAGTCATAGAATGGAAGTGTGTGAAGTCATAAATTGGGGGTGTGTGAAGTCACAGAATGGACGGTTTGAAATCATAGAATGGAGGTGTGTGAAGTCACAGAATTGAGGTGTTTGAAGTCATATATTGGAGGTGTGTGAAGTCAAAATGGATGTGTGAAGTCATAGAATGCAGGTGTGTGAAATCATAGAATGAGGGTGTGTGAGGTCATAGAATGGAGGTTTGTGAAGTCACAGAATGGAGGTGTGTGAAATCATAAAATGAAGGTGTGTGAAGTCTTAGAATGGAAGTGTGTGAAGTCAGAATGGAGGTGTGAGAAGTCACAGAATGGAGGCTTGTTAAGTCATAGAATGGAGGTGTGTGAAGTCAGAATGGAGGTGTGTAGTCATACCTTGGAGGTGGGTGAAGTCATAGAAAGAGGTGTGGGTAGTCATAGAGTGCAGGTGAGTGAAGTCACCGATTCGTGGTCTGTGAAATCATGGAATGGAGGTGTGTGATGTAAGATTGGAGGTGTGTGAAGTCAAAGAATGTAGGTGTGTGAAGTCATTGAATGGAGGTGTGTGAAGTCACAGAATGGAGGTGTGTGAAATCAGAAGAGAGGTGTGCGAAGTCATAGAATGGAGGTGTGTGAAGTCAGAATGGAGGTGTATGAAGTCATAGAATGGAGGTGTGTGAAGTCAGAATAGAGGTGTGTGAAGTCATAGAATGGAGGTGTGTGAAGTCACAGAATGGAGGTGTGGGAAGTGACAGAATAGAGGTGTGTGAGGTCACAGAATGGAGGTGTGTGAACTCAGAATGGAGGTGTGTAAAGGCACAGAATGGAGGTGTGTGAAGTCATAGAATGGAAGTGTGTGAAGTCATAGAATGGAGCTGTGTGAAGTCACAGAATGGACGTTATGAAGTCATAGAATGGAGCTGTGTGAAGTCACAGAATTGAGGTGTTTGAAGTCATATATTGGAGGTGTGTGAAGTCAAAATGCATGTGTGAAGTCACAGAATGGAGGTTTGTGAAGTCATAGAATGGAGGTGTGTGAATGTTTCTGAAGTAAAAATGAAGGTGTGCGAAGTCATGGAATGGAGGTGTGTGAAGTCACAGAATGGAGGTGTGTGAAGTCAGAATGGAGGTGTGTAGTCATAGATTGGAGGTGGGTGAAGTCATAGAAAGGAGGTGTGGGAAGTAATAGAATGGAGGAGTGTGAAGTCATAAAGTGCATGTGAGTGAAATCACAGATTCGAGGTCTGTGAAGTCATAGAATGGAGGTGTGTGATGTCAGAATGGAGGTGTGCGAAGTCATAGAATAGAGGTGTGTGAAGTCAGAATGGAGGTGTGTGAAGTCATAGATGGAGTTGTGTGAAGTCATAGTATGGAGTTGTGTGAAATCATATAATAGAATTTTGTGAAGGCACAGAATGGAGCTGTGTGAAATCAGAATGGAGGTGTGTGAAGTCATAGAATGGAGGTGTGTGAAGTCAGAATGGAGGTGTATGTAGTCACTGAATGGAGGTGTGTGAAGTCATAGAATGGAGGTGTGTGAAGTTATAGAATGGATGTTTGTAAAGTAAAAATGAAGGTGTGTGAAGTCATAGAATGGAGATGTGTGAAGTCAGAATGGAGGTGTGTGAAGTCACAGAATGGAGATGTGTCAACTCAGAATTTAGGTGTGTGAAGTGAAAGAATGGAGGTGTGTGAAGACATAGAATGGAGGTGTGTGAAGTCAAAGAATGGAGGTGTGTGAAGTCATAGAATATACGTTTGTGAAGTAAGAATGAAGGTGTGTGAAGGCATAGAATGGAGGTGTGTGAAGTCACAGAATGGAGGTGTGTGAAGGCATAGAATGGAGGTGTGTGAAGTCATAGAATGGAGGTGTGTGAAGTCATATAATGGAGCTGTGTGAAGTCACAGAATTGAGGTGTGTGAAGTCAGAATGGAGGTGTGAAGTCATAGAATGGAGTTGGGTGAAGTCATAGAAAGGATGTGTGTGAAGTCATAGAATGGAGTTGTGTGAAGTCATAGAATGGAGATGTGTGAGGTCAGAATGGAGGTGTGTGAACTCATAGAATGGTAGTGTGTGTAGTCACAATGGAGGTGTGTGAAGTCATAGAATGGAGGTGTGTGAAGTCATAGAATGGAGGTGTGTGAAGTCACAGAATGGAGGTGGGGGAAGGCACAGATTGGAGGTGTGTGAAGTACCAGAATTGAGGTGTGTGAACTGAGAATGGAGGTGTGTAAAGTCACAGAATGTAGGTGTGTGAAGTCATAGAATGGAAGTGTGTGAAGTCATAAATTGGGGGTGTGTGAAGTCACAGAATGGACGGTTTGAAATCATAGAATGGAGGTGTGTGAAGTCACAGAATTGAGGTGTTTGAAGTCATATATTGGAGGTGTGTGAAGTCAAAATGGATGTGTGAAGTCATAGAATGCAGGTGTGTGAAATCATAGAATGAGGGTGTGTGAGGTCATAGAATGGAGGTTTGTGAAGTCACAGAATGGAGGTGTGTGAAATCATAAAATGAAGGTGTGTGAAGTCATAGAATGGAAGTGTGTGAAGTCACAGAATGGAGGTGTGTGAAGTCACAAGATGGAGATGTGTGAAATCACAGAATAGAGGTGTGTGAACTCAGAATGGAAGTGTGTGAAGTCAGAGAATGGAGGTGTGTGAAGTCATAGAATGGAAGTGTGTGAAGTCATAGAATGGAGGTGTGTGAAGTCATAGATGGAGTTGTGTGAAGTTATAGTATGGCGGTGTGTGAAATCATAGAATGGAGTTTTGTGAAGTCACAGAATGGAGCTGTGTGAATTCAGAATGGAGATGTGTGAAGTCATAGAATGCAGGTGTGTGAAGTCAGAATGGAGGTGTGTGAACTCATAGAATGGAGGTGTGTGACGTCACAATGGAAGTCTGTGAAGTCATAGAATGGAGGTGTGTGAAGTCATAGAATATATGTTTGTGAAGTAAGAATGAAGGTGTGTGAAGGCATAGAATGGAGGTGTGTGAAGTCACAGAATGGAGGTGTGTGAAGTCATAGAATGGAGGTGTGTGAAGTCATAGAATGGAGGTGTGTGAAGTCATAGAATGGAGGTGTGTGAAGTCACATAATGGAGGTGTGTGAAGTCAGAATGGAGGTGTGAAGTCATAGAATGGAGTTGGGTGAAGTCATAGAAAGGAGGTGGGTGAAGTCATAGAATGGAGGTGTGTGAAGTCATAGAATGGAGGTGTGTGAAGTCAGAATGGAGGTGTGTGAACTCATAGAATGGTAGTGTGTGTAGTCACAATGGAGGTGTGTGAAGTCATAGAATGGAGGTGTGTGAAGTCACAGAATGGACGTGTGTGAAGTCATAGAATGGAGGTGTGTGAAGTCACAGAATGGAGGTGTGTGAAGTCACAGAATGGACGGTTTGAAATCATAGAATGGAGGTGTGTGAAGTCACAGAATTGAGGTGTTTGAAGTCATATATTGGAGGTGTGTGAAGTCAAAATGGATGTGTGAAGTCATAGAATGCAGGTGTGTGAAATCATAGAATGAGGGTGTGTGAGGTCATAGAATGGAGGTTTGTGAAGTCACAGAATGGAGGTGTGTGAAATCATAAAATGAAGGTGTGTGAAGTCATAGAATGGAAGTGTGTGAAGTCACAGAATGGAGGTGTGTGAAGTCACAAGATGGAGATGTGTGAAATCACAGAATAGAGGTGTGTGAACTCAGAATGGAAGTGTGTGAAGTCAGAGAATGGAGGTGTGTGAAGTCATAGAATGGAAGTGTGTGAAGTCATAGAATGGAGGTGTGTGAAGTCATAGATGGAGTTGTGTGAAGTTATAGTATGGCGGTGTGTGAAATCATAGAATGGAGTTTTGTGAAGTCACAGAATGGAGCTGTGTGAATTCAGAATGGAGATGTGTGAAGTCATAGAATGCAGGTGTGTGAAGTCAGAATGGAGGTGTGTGAACTCATAGAATGGAGGTGTGTGACGTCACAATGGAAGTCTGTGAAGTCATAGAATGGAGGTGTGTGAAGTCATAGAATATATGTTTGTGAAGTAAGAATGAAGGTGTGTGAAGGCATAGAATGGAGGTGTGTGAAGTCACAGAATGGAGGTGTGTGAAGTCATAGAATGGAGGTGTGTGAAGTCATAGAATGGAGGTGTGTGAAGTCATAGAATGGAGGTGTGTGAAGTCACATAATGGAGGTGTGTGAAGTCAGAATGGAGGTGTGAAGTCATAGAATGGAGTTGGGTGAAGTCATAGAAAGGAGGTGGGTGAAGTCATAGAATGGAGGTGTGTGAAGTCATAGAATGGAGGTGTGTGAAGTCAGAATGGAGGTGTGTGAACTCATAGAATGGTAGTGTGTGTAGTCACAATGGAGGTGTGTGAAGTCATAGAATGGAGGTGTGTGAAGTCACAGAATGGACGTGTGTGAAGTCATAGAATGGAGGTGTGTGAAGTCACAGAATGGAGGTGTGTGAAGTCACAGAATGGAGGTGGGGGAAGTCACAGATTGAAGGTGTGTGAAGTCCCAGAATTGAGGTGTGTGAACTCAGAATGGAGGCGTGTAAAGTCACAGAATGGAGGTGTGTGAAGTCATAGAATGAAAGTGTGTGAAGTCATAAAATGGAGGTGTGTGAAGTCACAGAATGGAGGTGTGTGAAGTCATAGAATGGAAGTGTGTGAAGTCATAAATTGGAGGTGTGTGAAGTCACAGAATGGACGGTTTGAAATCATAGAATGGAGGTGTGTGAAGTCACAGAATTGAGGTGTTTGAACTCATATATTGGAGGTGTGTGAAGTCAAAATGGATGTGTGAAGTCATAGAATGGAAGTGTGTGAAATCATAGAATGAGGGTGTGTGAGGTCATAGAATGGAGGTTTGTGAAGTCACAGAATGGAGGTGTGTCAAATCATAGAATGAAGGTGTGTGAAGGCATAGAATGGAGGTGTGTGAAGTCATAGAATGGAGGTGTGTGAAGTCATAGAATGGAGGTGTGTGAAGTCACAGAATGGAGGTGTGTGAAGTCAGAATGGAGGTGTGAAGTCATAGAATGGAGTTGGGTGAAGTCCTAGAAAGGAGGTGTGTGAAGTCATAGAATGGAGGTGTGTGAAGTCACAGAATGGAGGTGTGTGAAGTCAGAATGGAGGTGTGTAGTCCTAGATTGGATGTGGGTGAAGTCATAGAAAGAGGTGTGGGTAGTCATAGAGTGCAGGTGAGTGAAGTCACAGATTCGAGGTCTGTGAAATCATGGAATGGAGGTGTGTGATGTAAGATTGGAGGTGTGTGAAGTCAAAGAATGTAGGTGTGTGAAGTCATTGAATGGAGGTGTGTGAAGTCACAGAATGGAGGTGTGTGAAATCAGAAGAGAGGTGTGCGAAGTCATAGAATGGAGGTGTGTGAAGTCAGAATGGAGGTGTATGAAGTCATAGAATGGAGGTGTGTGAAGTCACAATAGAGGTGTGTGAAGTCATAGAATGGAGGTGTGTGAAGTCACAGAATGGAGGTGTGGGAAGTGACAGAATAGAGGTGTGTGACGTCACAGAATTGAGGTGTGTGAACTCAGAATGGAGGTGTGTAAAGGCACAGAATGGAGGTGTGTGAAGTCATAGAATGGAAGTGTGTGAAGTCATAGAATGGAGCTGTGTGAAGTCACAGAATGGACGTTATGAAGTCATAGAATGGAGCTGTGTGAAGTCACAGAATTGAGGTGTTTGAAGTCATATATTGGAGGTGTGTGAAGTCAAAATGCATGTGTGAAGTCACAGAATGGAGGTTTGTGAAGTCATAGAATGGAGGTGTGTGAATGTTTCTGAAGTAAAAATGAAGGTGTGTGAAGTCATGGAATGGAGGTGTGTGAAGTCACAGAATGGAGGTGTGTGAAGTCAGAATGGAGGTGTGTAGTCATAGATTGGAGGTGGGTGAAGTCACAAGGTGGAGATGTGTGAAATCACAGAATAGAGGTGTGTGAACTCAGAATGGAAGTGTGTGAAGTCAGAGAATGGAGGTGTGTGAAGTCATAGAATGGAAGTGTGTGAAGTCATAGAATGGAGGTGTGTGAAGTCATAGATGGAGTTGTGTGAAGTTATAGTATGGCGGTGTGTGAAATCATAGAATGGAGTTTTGTGAAGTCACAGAATGGAGCTGTGTGAATTCAGAATGGAGATGTGTGAAGTCATAGAATGCAGGTGTGTGAAGTCAGAATGGAGGTGTGTGAACTCATAGAATGGAGGTGTGTGACGTCACAATGGAAGTCTGTGAAGTCATAGAATGGAGGTGTGTGAAGTCACAGAATGGAGGTGTGTGAAGTCATAGAATGGAGGTATGTGAACTCACAGAATGGAGGTGTGTAAAGTAAGAATGAAGGTGTGTGAAGTCATGGAATGGAGGTGTGTGATGTCAAAGAATGGAGGTTTCTGAAGTCATAGAATGGAGCTGTGTGAAGTCAGAATGGAGGTGTGTGAAGTCACAGAATGGAGATGTGTCAACTCAGAATTTAGGTGTGTGAAGTGAAAGAATGGAGGTGTGTGAAGACATAGAATGGAGGTGTGTGAAGTCAAAGAATGGAGGTGTGTGAAGTCATAGAATATATGTTTGTGAAGTAAGAATGAAGGTGTGTGAAGGCATAGAATGGAGGTGTGTGAAGTCACAGAATGGAGGTGTGTGAAGGCATAGAATGGAGGTGTGTGAAGTCATAGAATGGAGGTGTGTGAAGTCATATAATGGAGCTGTGTGAAGTCACAGAATGGAGGTGTGTGAAGTCAGAATGGAGGTGTGAAGTCATAGAATGGAGTTGGGTGAAGTCATAGAAAGGATGTGTGTGAAGTCATAGAATGGAGTTGTGTGAAGTCATAGAATGGAGATGTGTGAGGTCAGAATGGAGGTGTGTGAACTCATAGAATGGTAGTGTGTGTAGTCACAATGGAGGTGTGTGAAGTCATAGAATGGAGGTGTGTGAAGTCACAGAATGGACGTGTCTGAAGTCAGAATGGAGGTGTGAAGTCATAGAATGGAGTTGGGTGAAGTCATAGAAAGGATGTGTGTGAAGTCATAGAATGGAGTTGTGTGAAGTCATAGAATGGAGATGTGTGAGGTCAGAATGGATGTGTGTGAACTCATAGAATGGTAGTGTGTGTAGTCACAATGGAGGTGTGTGAAGTCATAGAATGGAGGTGTGTGAAGTCACAGAATGGACGTGTGTGAAGTCATAGAATGGAGGTGTGTGAAGTCATAGAATGGAGGTGTGTGAAGTCACAGAATGGAGGTGGGGGAAGGCACAGATTGGAGGTGTGTGAAGTACCAGAATTGAGGTGTGTGAACTGAGAATGGAGGTGTGTAAAGTCACAGAATGGAGGTGTGTGAAGTCATAGAATGGAAGTGTGTGAAGTCATAAATTGGAGGTGTGTGAAGTCACAGAATGGACGGTTTGAAATCATAGAATGGAGGTGTGTGAAGTCACAGAATTGAGGTGTTTGAAGTCATATATTGGAGGTGTGTGAAGTCAAAATGGATGTGTGAAGTCATAGAATGGAGGTGTGTGAAATCATAGAATGAGGGTGTGTGAGGTCATGGAATGGAGGTTTGTGAAGTCACAGAATGGAGGTGTGTGAAATCATAAAATGAAGGTGTGTGAAGTCATAGAATGGAAGTGTGTGAAGTCACAGAATGGAGGTGTGTGAAGTCACAAGATGGAGATTTGTGAAATCACAGAATAGAGGTGTGTGAACTCAGAATGGAAGTGTGTGAAGTCAGAGAATGGAGGTGTGTGAAGTCATAGAATGGAAGTGTGTGAAGTCATAGAATGGAAGTGTGTGAAGTCAGAATGGAGGTGTGAGAAGTCACAGAATGGAGGCTTGTTAAGTCATAGAATGGAGGTGTGTGAAGTCAGAATGGAGGTGTGTAGTCATAGATTGGAGGTGAGTGAAGTCGTAGAAAGAGGTGTGGGTAGTCAGAGAGTGCAGGTGAGTGAAGTCACCGATTCGAGGTCTGTGAAATCATGGAATGGAGGTGTGTGATGTAAGATTGGAGGTGTGTGAAGTCAAAGAATGTAGGTGTGTGAAGTCATTGAATGGAGGTGTGTGAAGTCACAGAATGGAGGTGTGTGAAATCAGAAGAGAGGTGTGCGAAGTCATAGAATGGAGGTGTGTGAAGTAAGAATGGAGGTGTATGAAGTCATAGAATGGAGGTGTGTGAAGTCAGAATAGAGGTGTGTGAAGTCATAGAATGGAGGTGTGTGAAGTCACAGAATGGAGGTGTGGGAAGTGACAGAATAGAGGTGTGTGAGGTCACAGAATGGAGGTGTGTGAACTCAGAATGGAGGTGTGTAAAGGCACAGAATGGAGGTGTGTGAAGTCATAGAATGGAAGTGTGTGAAGTCATAGAATGGAGCTGTGTGAAGTCACAGAATGGACGTTATGAAGTCATAGAATGGAGCTGTGTGAAGTCACAGAATTGAGGTGTTTGAAGTCATATATTGGAGGTGAGTGAAGTCAAAATGCATGTGTGAAGTCACAGAATGGAGGTTTGTGAAGTCATAGAATGGAGGTGTGTGAATGTTTCTGAAGTAAAAATGAAGGTGTGTGAAGTCATGGAATGGAGGTGTGTGAAGTCACAGAATGGAGGTGTGTGAAGTCAGAATGGAGGTGTGTAGTCATAGATTGGAGGTGGGTGAAGTCATAGAAAGGAGGTGTGGGAAGTCATAGAATGGAGGAGTGTGAAGTCATAAAGTGCATGTGAGTGAAATCACAGATTCGAGGTCTGTGAAGTCATAGAATGGAGGTGTGTGATGTCAGAATGGAGGTGTGCGAAGTCATAGAATAGAGGTGTGTGAAGTCAGAATGGAGGTGTGTGAAGTCATAGATGGAGTTGTGTGAAGTCATAGTATGGAGTTGTGTGAAATCATAGAATAGAATTTTGTGAAGGCACAGAATGGAGCTGTGTGAATTCAGAATGGAGGTGTGTGAAGTCATAGAATGGAGGTGTGTGAAGTCAGAATGGAGGTGTATGTAGTCACTGAATGGAGGTGTGTGAAGTCATAGAATGGAGGTGTGTGAAGTTATAGAATGGATGTTTGTAAAGTAAAAATGAAGGTGTGTGAAGTCATAGAATGGAGATGTGTGAAGTCAGAATGGAGGTGTGTGAAGTCACAGAATGGAGATGTGTCAACTCAGAATTTAGGTGTGTGAAGTGAAAGAATGGAGGTGTGTGAAGACATAGAATGGAGGTGTGTGAAGTCAAAGAATGGAGGTGTGTGAAGTCATAGAATATATGTTTGTGAAGTAAGAATGAAGGTGTGTGAAGGCATAGAATGGAGGTGTGTGAAGTCACAGAATGGAGGTGTGTGAAGGCATAGAATGGAGGTGTGTGAAGTCATAGAATGGAGGTGTGTGAAGTCATTTAATGGAGCTGTGTGAAGTCACAGAATGGAGGGGTGTGAAGTCAGAATGGAGGTGTGAAGTCATAGAATGGAGTTGGGTGAAGTCATAGAAAGGATGTGTGTGAAGTCATAGAATGGAGTTGTGTGAAGTCATAGAATGGAGATGTGTGAGGTCAGAATGGAGGTGTGTGAACTCATAGAATGGTAGTGTGTGTAGTCACAATGGAGGTGTGTGAAGTCATAGAATGGAGGTGTGTGAAGTCACAGAATGGACGTGTGTGAAGTCATAGAATGGAGGTGTGTGAAGTCATAGAATGGAGGTGTGTGAAGTCACAGAATGGAGGTGGGGGAAGGCACAGATTGGAGGTGTGTGAAGTACCAGAATTGAGGTGTGTGAACTGAGAATGGAGGTGTGTAAAGTCACAGAATGGAGGTGTGTGAAGTCATAGAATGGAAGTGTGTGAAGTCATAAATTGGGGGTGTGTGAAGTCACAGAATGGACGGTTTGAAATCATAGAATGGAGGTGTGTGAAGTCACAGAATTGAGGTGTTTGAAGTCATATATTGGAGGTGTGTGAAGTCAAAATGGATGTGTGAAGTCATAGAATGCAGGTGTGTGAAATCATAGAATGAGGGTGTGTGAGGTCATAGAATGGAGGTTTGTGAAGTCACAGAATGGAGGTGTGTGAAATCATAAAATGAAGGTGTGTGAAGTCATAGAATGGAAGTGTGTGAAGTCACAGAATGGAGGTGTGTGAAGTCACAAGATGGAGATGTGTGAAATCACAGAATAGAGGTGTGTGAACTCAGAATGGAAGTGTGTGAAGTCAGAGAATGGAGGTGTGTGAAGTCATAGAATGGAAGTGTGTGAAGTCATAGAATGGAGGTGTGTGAAGTCATAGATGGAGTTGTGTGAAGTTATAGTATGGCGGTATGTGAAATCATAGAATGGAGTTTTGTGAAGTCACAGAATGGAGCTGTGTGAATTCAGAATGGAGATGTGTGAAGTCATAGAATGCAGGTGTGTGAAGTCAGAATGGAGGTGTGTGAACTCATAGAATGGAGGTGTGTGACGTCACAATGGAAGTCTGTGAAGTCATAGAATGGAGGTGTGTGAAGTCATAGAATATATGTTTGTGAAGTAAGAATGAAGGTGTGTGAAGGCATAGAATGGAGGTGTGTGAAGTCACAGAATGGAGGTGTGTGAAGTCATAGAATGGAGGTGTGTGAAGTCATAGAATGGAGGTGTGTGAAGTCATAGAATGGAGGTGTGTGAAGTCACAGAATGGAGGTGTGTGAAGTCAGAATGGAGGTGTGAAGTCATAGAATGGAGTTGGGTGAAGTCATAGAAAGGAGCTGTGTGAAGTCATAGAATGGAGGTGTGTGAAGTCATAGAATGGAGGTGTGTGAAGTCAGAATGGAGGTGTGTGAACTCATAGAATGGTAGTGTGTGTAGTCACAATGGAGGTGTGTGAAGTCATAGAATGGAGGTGTGTGAAGTCACAGAATGGACGTGTGTGAAGTCATAGAATGGAGGTGTGTGAAGTCACAGAATGGAGGTGTGTGAAGTCACAGAATGGAGGTGGGGGAAGTCACAGATTGAAGGTGTGTGAAGTCCCAGAATTGAGGTGTGTGAACTCAGAATGGAGGCGTGTAAAGTCACAGAATGGAGGTGTGTGAAGTCATAGAATGGAAGTGTGTGAAGTCATAAAATGGAGGTGTGTGAAGTCACAGAATGGACGGTTTCAAATCATAGAATGGAGGTGTGTGAAGTCACAGAATTGAGGTGTTTGAAGTCATATATTGGAGGTGTGTGAAGTCAAAATGGATGTGTGAAGTCATAGAATGGAAGTGTGTGAAATCATAGAATGAGGGTGTGTGAGGTCATAGAATGGAGGTTTGTGAAGTCACAGAATGGAGGTGTGTCAAATCATAGAATGAAGGTGTGTGAAGGCATAGAATGGAGGTGTGTGAAGTCATAGAATGGAGGTGTGTGAAGTCATAGAATGGAGGTGTGTGAAGTCACAGAATGGAGGTGTGTGAAGTCAGAATGGAGGTGTGAAGTCATAGAATGGAGTTGGGTGAAGTCCTAGAAAGGAGGTGTGTGAAGTCATAGAATGCAGGTGTGTGAAGTCACAGAATGGAGGTGTGTGAAGTCAGAATGGAGGTGTGTAGTCCTAGATTGGAGGTGGGTGAAGTCATAGAAAGAGGTGTGGGTAGTCATAGAGTGCAGGTGAGTGAAGTCACAGATTCGAGGTCTATGAAATCATGGAATGGAGGTGTGTGATGTAAGATTGGAGGTGTGTGAAGTCAAAGAATGTAGATGTGTGAAGTCATTGAATGGAGGTGTGTGAAGTCACAGAATGGAGGTGTGTGAAATCAGAAGAGAGGTGTGCGAAGTCATAGAATGGAGGTGTGTGAAGTCAGAATGGGGGTGTATGAAGTCATAGAATGGAGGTGTGTGAAGTCAGAATAGAGGTGTGTGAAGTCATAGAATGGAGGTGTGTGAAGTCACAGAATGGAGGTGTGGGAAGTGACAGAATAGAGGTGTGTGACGTCACAGAATTGAGGTGTGTGAACTCAGAATGGAGGTGTGTAAAGGCACAGAATGGAGGTGTGTGAAGTCATAGAATGGAAGTGTGTGAAGTCATAGAATGGAGCTGTGTGAAGTCACAGAATGGACATTATGAAGTCATAGAATGGAGCTGTGTGAAGTCACAGAATTGAGGTGTTTGAAGTCATATATTGGAGGTGTGTGAAGTCAAAATGCATGTGTGAAGTCACAGAATGGAGGTTTGTGAAGTCATAGAATGGAGGTGTGTGAATGTTTCTGAAGTAAAAATGAAGGTGTGTGAAGTCATGGAATGGAGGTGTGTGAAGTCACAGAATGGAGGTGTGTGAAGTCAGAATGGAGGTGTGTAGTCATAGATTGGAGGTGGGTGAAGTCATAGAAAGGAGGTGTGGGAAGTCATAGAATGGAGGAGTGTGAAGTCATAAAGTGCATGTGAGTGAAATCACAGATTCGAGGTCTGTGAAGTCATAGAATGGAGGTGTGTGATGTCAGAATGGAGGTGTGCGAAGTCATAGAATAGAGGTGTGTGAAGTCAGAATGGAGGTGTGTGAAGTCATAGATGGAGTTGTGTGAAGTCATAGTATGGAGTTGTGTGAAATCATAGAATAGAATTTTGTGAAGGCACAGAATGGAGCTGTGTGAATTCAGAATGGAGGTGTGTGAAGTCATAGAATGGAGGTGTGTGAAGTCAGAATGGAGGTGTATGAAGTCACTGAATGGAGGTGTGTGAAGTCATAGAATGGAGGTGTGTGAAGTTATAGAATGGATGTTTTAAAGTAAAAATGAAGGTGTGTGAAGTCATAGAATGGAGATGTGTGAAGTCAGAATGGAGGTGTGTGAAGTCACAGAATGGAGATGTGTCAACTCAGAATTTAGGTGTGTGAAGTGAAAGAATGGAGGTGTGTGAAGACATAGAATGGAGGTGTGTGAAGTCAAAGAATGGAGGTGTGTGAAGTCATAGAATATATGTTTGTGAAGTAAGAATGAAGGTGTGTGAAGGCATAGAATGGAGGTGTGTGAAGTCACAGAATGGAGGTGTGTGAAGGCATAGAATGGAGGTGTGTGAAGTCATAGAATGGAGGTGTGTGAAGTCATATAATGGAGCTGTGTGAAGTCACAGAATGGAGGTGTGTGAAGTCAGAATGGAGGTGTGAAGTTATAGAATGGAGTTGGGTGAAGTCATAGAAAGGATGTGTGTGAAGTCATAGAATGGAGTTGTGTGAAGTGATAGAGTGGAGATGTGTGAGGTCAGAATGGAGGTGTGTGAACTCATAGAATGGTAGTGTGTGTAGTCACAATGGAGGTGTGTGAAGTCATAGAATGGAGGTGTGTGAAGTCACAGAATGGACGTGTGTGAAGTCATAGAATGGAGGTGTGTGAAGTCACAGAATAGAGGTGTGTGAAGTCACAGAATGGAGGTGGGGGAAGGCACAGATTGGAGGTGTGTGAAGTACCAGAATTGAGGTGTGTGAACTGATAATGGAGGTGTGGAAAGTCAGAATGGAGGTGTGTGAAGTCATAGAATGGAAGTGTGTGAAGTCATAAATTGGAGGTGTGTGAAGTCACAGAATGGACGGTTTGAAATCATAGAATGGAGGTGTGTGAAGTCACAGAATTGAGGTGTTTGAAGTCATATATTGGAGGTGTGTGAAGTCAAAATGGATGTGTGAAGTCATAGAATGGAGGTGTGTGAAATCATAGAATGAGGGTGTGTGAGGTCATAGAATGGAGGTTTGTGAAGTCACAGAATGGAGGTGTGTGAAATCATAAAATGAAGGTGTGTGAAGTCATAGAATGGAAGTGTGTGAAGTCACAGAATGGAGGTGTGTGAAGTCACAAGATGGAGATGTGTGAAATCACAGAATAGAGGTGTGTGAACTCAGAATGGAAGTGTGTGAAGTCAGAGAATGGAGTTGTGTGAAGTCATAGAATGGAAGTGTGTGAATTCATAGAATGGAGGTGTGTGAAGTCATAGATGGAGTTGTGTGAAGTTATAGTATGGAGGTGTGTGAAATCATAGAATGGAGTTTTGTGAAGTCACAGAATGGAGCTGTGTGAATTCAGAATGGAGATGTGTGAAGTCATAGAATGCAGGTGTGTGAAGTCAGAATGGAGGTGTGTGAACTCATAGAATGGAGGTGTGTGACGTCACAATGGAAGTCTGTGAAGTCATAGAATGGAGGTGTGTGAAGTCACAGAATGGAGGTGGGGGAAGGCACAGATTGGAGGTATGTAAAGTCACAGAATGGAGGTGTGTGAACTGAGAATGGAGGTGTGTAAAGTCACAGAATGGAGGTGTGTGAAGTCATAGAATGGAAGTGTGTGAAGTCATAAATTGGAGGTGTGTGAAGTCACAGAATGGACGGTTTGAAATCATAGAATGGAGGTGTGTGAAGTCACAGAATTGAGGTGTTTGAAGTCATATATTGGAGGTGTGTGAAGTCAAAATGGATGTGTGAAGTCATAGAATGGAGGTGTGTGAAATCATAGAATGAGGGTGTGTGAGGTCATGGAATGGAGGTTTGTGAAGTCACAGAATGGAGGTGTGTGAAATCATAAAATGAAGGTGTGTGAAGTCATAGAATGGAAGTGTGTGAAGTCACAGAATGGAGGTGTGTGAAGTCACAAGATGGAGATTTGTGAAATCACAGAATAGAGGTGTGTGAACTCAGAATGGAAGTGTGTGAAGTCAGAGAATGGAGGTGTGTGAAGTCATAGAATGGAAGTGTGTGAAGTCATAGAATGGAGGTGTGTGAAGTCATAGATGGAGTTGTGTGAAGTTATAGTATGGCGGTGTGTGAAATCATAGAATGGAGTTTTGTGAAGTCACAGAATGGAGCTGTGTGAATTCAGAATGGAGATGTGTGAAGTCATAGAATGCAGGTGTGTGAAGTCAGACTGGAGGTGTGTGAACTCATAGAATGGAGGTGTGTGACGTCACAATGGAAGTCTGTGAAGTCATAGAATGGAGGTGTGTGAAGTCATAGAATATATGTTTGTGAAGTAAGAATGAAGGTGTGTGAAGGCATAGAATGGAGGTGTGTGAAGTCACAGAATGGAGGTGTGTGAAGTCATAGAATGGAAGTGTGTGAAGTCAGAATGGAGGTGTGTGAAGTCAGAATGGAGGTGTGTGAACTCATAGAATGGTAGTGTGTGTAGTCACAATGGAGGTGTGTGAAGTCATAGAATGGAGGTGTGTGAAGTCACAGAATGGACGTGTGTGAAGTCATAGAATGGAGGTGTGTGAAGTCATAGAATGGAGGTGTGTGAAGTCACAGAATGGAGGTGGGGGAAGTCACAGACTGGAGGTGTGTGAAGTCCCAGAATTGAGGTGTGTGAACTCAGAATGGAGGCGTGTAAAGTCACAGAATGGAGGTGTGTGAAGTCATAGAATGGAAGTGTGTGAAGTCATAAAATGGAGGTGTGTGAAGTCACAGAATGGACGGTTTGAAATCATAGAATGGAGGTGTGTGAAGTCACAGAATTGAGGTGTTTGAAGTCATATATTGGAGGTGTGTGAAGTCAAAATGGATGTGTGAAGTCATAGAATGGAGGTGTGTGAAATCATAGAATGAGGGTGTGTGAGGTCATAGAATGGAGGTTTGTGAAGTCACAGAATGGAGGTGTGTGAAATCATAAAATGAAGGTGTGTGAAGTCATAGAATGGAAGTGTGTGAAGTCACAGAATGGAGGTGTGTGAAGTCACAAAATGGAGATGTGTGAAATCACAGAATAGAGGTGTGTGAACTCAGAATGGAAGTGTGTGAAGTCAGAGAATGGAGGTGTGTGAAGTCATAGAATGGAAGTGTGTGAAGTCATAGAATGGAAGTGTGTGAAGTCAGAATGGAGGTGTGAGAAGTCACAGAATGGAGGCTTGTTAAGTCATAGAATGGAGGTGTGTGAAGTCAGAATGGAGGTGTGTAGTCATAGATTGGAGGTGAGTGAAGTCGTAGAAAGAGGTGTGGGTAGTCAGAGAGTGCAGGTGAGTGAAGTCACCGATTCGAGGTCTGTGAAATCATGGAATGGAGGTGTGTGATGTAAGATTGGAGGTGTGTGAAGTCAAAGAATGTAGGTGTGTGAAGTCATTGAATGGAGGTGTGTGAAGTCACAGAATGGAGGTGTGTGAAATCAGAAGAGAGGTGTGCGAAGTCATAGAATGGAGGTGTGTGAAGTAAGAATGGAGGTGTATGAAGTCATAGAATGGAGGTGTGTGAAGTCAGAATAGAGGTGTGTGAAGTCATAGAATGGAGGTGTGTGAAGTCACAGAATGGAGGTGTGGGAAGTGACAGAATAGAGGTGTGTGAGGTCACAGAATGGAGGTGTGTGAACTCAGAATGGAGGTGTGTAAAGGCACAGAATGGAGGTGTGTGAAGTCATAGAATGGAAGTGTGTGAAGTCATAGAATGGAGCTGTGTGAAGTCACAGAATGGACGTTATGAAGTCATAGAATGGAGCTGTGTGAAGTCACAGAATTGAGGTGTTTGAAGTCATATATTGGAGGTGAGTGAAGTCAAAATGCATGTGTGAAGTCACAGAATGGAGGTTTGTGAAGTCATAGAATGGAGGTGTGTGAATGTTTCTGAAGTAAAAATGAAGGTGTGTGAAGTCATGGAATGGAGGTGTGTGAAGTCACAGAATGGAGGTGTGTGAAGTCAGAATGGAGGTGTGTAGTCATAGATTGGAGGTGGGTGAAGTCATAGAAAGGAGGTGTGGGAAGTCATAGAATGGAGGAGTGTGAAGTCATAAAGTGCATGTGAGTGAAATCACAGATTCGAGGTCTGTGAAGTCATAGAATGGAGGTGTGTGATGTCAGAATGGAGGTGTGCGAAGTCATAGAATAGAGGTGTGTGAAGTCAGAATGGAGGTGTGTGAAGTCATAGATGGAGTTGTGTGAAGTCATAGTATGGAGTTGTGTGAAATCATAGAATAGAATTTTGTGAAGGCACAGAATGGAGCTGTGTGAATTCAGAATGGAGGTGTGTGAAGTCATAGAATGGAGGTGTGTGAAGTCAGAATGGAGGTGTATGTAGTCACTGAATGGAGGTGTGTGAAGTCATAGAATGGAGGTGTGTGAAGTTATAGAATGGATGTTTGTAAAGTAAAAATGAAGGTGTGTGAAGTCATAGAATGGAGATGTGTGAAGTCAGAATGGAGGTGTGTGAAGTCACAGAATGGAGATGTGTCAACTCAGAATTTAGGTGTGTGAAGTGAAAGAATGGAGGTGTGTGAAGACATAGAATGGAGGTGTGTGAAGTCAAAGAATGGAGGTGTGTGAAGTCATAGAATATATGTTTGTGAAGTAAGAATGAAGGTGTGTGAAGGCATAGAATGGAGGTGTGTGAAGTCACAGAATGGAGGTGTGTGAAGGCATAGAATGGAGGTGTGTGAAGTCATAGAATGGAGGTGTGTGAAGTCATTTAATGGAGCTGTGTGAAGTCACAGAATGGAGGGGTGTGAAGTCAGAATGGAGGTGTGAAGTCATAGAATGGAGTTGGGTGAAGTCATAGAAAGGATGTGTGTGAAGTCATAGAATGGAGTTGTGTGAAGTCATAGAATGGAGATGTGTGAGGTCAGAATGGAGGTGTGTGAACTCATAGAATGGTAGTGTGTGTAGTCACAATGGAGGTGTGTGAAGTCATAGAATGGAGGTGTGTGAAGTCACAGAATGGACGTGTGTGAAGTCATAGAATGGAGGTGTGTGAAGTCATAGAATGGAGGTGTGTGAAGTCACAGAATGGAGGTGGGGGAAGGCACAGATTGGAGGTGTGTGAAGTACCAGAATTGAGGTGTGTGAACTGAGAATGGAGGTGTGTAAAGTCACAGAATGGAGGTGTGTGAAGTCATAGAATGGAAGTGTGTGAAGTCATAAATTGGGGGTGTGTGAAGTCACAGAATGGACGGTTTGAAATCATAGAATGGAGGTGTGTGAAGTCACAGAATTGAGGTGTTTGAAGTCATATATTGGAGGTGTGTGAAGTCAAAATGGATGTGTGAAGTCATAGAATGCAGGTGTGTGAAATCATAGAATGAGGGTGTGTGAGGTCATAGAATGGAGGTTTGTGAAGTCACAGAATGGAGGTGTGTGAAATCATAAAATGAAGGTGTGTGAAGTCATAGAATGGAAGTGTGTGAAGTCACAGAATGGAGGTGTGTGAAGTCACAAGATGGAGATGTGTGAAATCACAGAATAGAGGTGTGTGAACTCAGAATGGAAGTGTGTGAAGTCAGAGAATGGAGGTGTGTGAAGTCATAGAATGGAAGTGTGTGAAGTCATAGAATGGAGGTGTGTGAAGTCATAGATGGAGTTGTGTGAAGTTATAGTATGGCGGTATGTGAAATCATAGAATGGAGTTTTGTGAAGTCACAGAATGGAGCTGTGTGAATTCAGAATGGAGATGTGTGAAGTCATAGAATGCAGGTGTGTGAAGTCAGAATGGAGGTGTGTGAACTCATAGAATGGAGGTGTGTGACGTCACAATGGAAGTCTGTGAAGTCATAGAATGGAGGTGTGTGAAGTCATAGAATATATGTTTGTGAAGTAAGAATGAAGGTGTGTGAAGGCATAGAATGGAGGTGTGTGAAGTCACAGAATGGAGGTGTGTGAAGTCATAGAATGGAGGTGTGTGAAGTCATAGAATGGAGGTGTGTGAAGTCATAGAATGGAGGTGTGTGAAGTCACAGAATGGAGGTGTGTGAAGTCAGAATGGAGGTGTGAAGTCATAGAATGGAGTTGGGTGAAGTCATAGAAAGGAGGTGTGTGAAGTCATAGAATGGAGGTGTGTGAAGTCATAGAATGGAGGTGTGTGAAGTCAGAATTGAGGTGTGTGAACTCATAGAATGGTAGTGTGTGTAGTCACAATGGAGGTGTGTGAAGTCATAGAATGGAGGTGTGTGAAGTCACAGAATGGACGTGTGTGAAGTCATAGAATGGAGGTGTGTGAAGTCACAGAATGGAGGTGTGTGAAGTCACAGAATGGAGGTGGGGGAAGTCACAGATTGAAGGTGTGTGAAGTCCCAGAATTGAGGTGTGTGAACTCAGAATGGAGGCGTGTAAAGTCACAGAATGGAGGTGTGTGAAGTCATAGAATGGAAGTGTGTGAAGTCATAAATTGGAGGTGTGTGAAGTCACAGAATGGACGGTTTCAAATCATAGAATGGAGGTGTGTGAAGTCACAGAATTGAGGTGTTTGAAGTCATATATTGGAGGTGTGTGAAGTCAAAATGGATGTGTGAAGTCATAGAATGGAAGTGTGTGAAATCATAGAATGAGGGTGTGTGAGGTCATAGAATGGAGGTTTGTGAAGTCACAGAATGGAGGTGTGTCAAATCATAGAATGAAGGTGTGTGAAGGCATAGAATGGAGGTGTGTGAAGTCATAGAATGGAGGTGTGTGAAGTCATAGAATGGAGGTGTGTGAAGTCACAGAATGGAGGTGTGTGAAGTCAGAATGGAGGTGTGAAGTCATAGAATGGAGTTGGGTGAAGTCCTAGAAAGGAGGTGTGTGAAGTCATAGAATGCAGGTGTGTGAAGTCACAGAATGGAGGTGTGTGAAGTCAGAATGGAGGTGTGTAGTCCTAGATTGGAGGTGGGTGAAGTCATAGAAAGAGGTGTGGGTAGTCATAGAGTGCAGGTGAGTGAAGTCACAGATTCGAGGTCTATGAAATCATGGAATGGAGGTGTGTGATGTAAGATTGGAGGTGTGTGAAGTCAAAGAATGTAGATGTGTGAAGTCATTGAATGGAGGTGTGTGAAGTCACAGAATGGAGGTGTGTGAAATCAGAAGAGAGGTGTGCGAAGTCATAGAATGGAGGTGTGTGAAGTCAGAATGGGGGTGTATGAAGTCATAGAATGGAGGTGTGTGAAGTCAGAATAGAGGTGTGTGAAGTCATAGAATGGAGGTGTGTGAAGTCACAGAATGGAGGTGTGGGAAGTGACAGAATAGAGGTGTGTGACGTCACAGAATTGAGGTGTGTGAACTCAGAATGGAGGTGTGTAAAGGCACAGAATGGAGGTGTGTGAAGTCATAGAATGGAAGTGTGTGAAGTCATAGAATGGAGCTGTGTGAAGTCACAGAATGGACATTATGAAGTCATAGAATGGAGCTGTGTGAAGTCACAGAATTGAGGTGTTTGAAGTCATATATTGGAGGTGTGTGAAGTCAAAATGCATGTGTGAAGTCACAGAATGGAGGTTTGTGAAGTCATAGAATGGAGGTGTGTGAATGTTTCTGAAGTAAAAATGAAGGTGTGTGAAGTCATGGAATGGAGGTGTGTGAAGTCACAGAATGGAGGTGTGTGAAGTCAGAATGGAGGTGTGTAGTCATAGATTGGAGGTGGGTGAAGTCATAGAAAGGAGGTGTGGGAAGTCATAGAATGGAGGAGTGTGAAGTCATAAAGTGCATGTGAGTGAAATCACAGATTCGAGGTCTGTGAAGTCATAGAATGGAGGTGTGTGATGTCAGAATGGAGGTGTGCGAAGTCATAGAATAGAGGTGTGTGAAGTCAGAATGGAGGTGTGTGAAGTCATAGATGGAGTTGTGTGAAGTCATAGTATGGAGTTGTGTGAAATCATAGAATAGAATTTTGTGAAGGCACAGAATGGAGCTGTGTGAATTCAGAATGGAGGTGTGTGAAGTCATAGAATGGAGGTGTGTGAAGTCAGAATGGAGGTGTATGAAGTCACTGAATGGAGGTGTGTGAAGTCATAGAATGGAGGTGTGTGAAGTTATAGAATGGATGTTTTAAAGTAAAAATGAAGGTGTGTGAAGTCATAGAATGGAGATGTGTGAAGTCAGAATGGAGGTGTGTGAAGTCACAGAATGGAGATGTGTCAACTCAGAATTTAGGTGTGTGAAGTGAAAGAATGGAGGTGTGTGAAGACATAGAATGGAGGTGTGTGAAGTCAAAGAATGGAGGTGTGTGAAGTCATAGAATATATGTTTGTGAAGTAAGAATGAAGGTGTGTGAAGGCATAGAATGGAGGTGTGTGAAGTCACAGAATGGAGGTGTGTGAAGGCATAGAATGGAGGTGTGTGAAGTCATAGAATGGAGGTGTGTGAAGTCATATAATGGAGCTGTGTGAAGTCACAGAATGGAGGTGTGTGAAGTCAGAATGGAGGTGTGAAGTTATAGAATGGAGTTGGGTGAAGTCATAGAAAGGATGTGTGTGAAGTCATAGAATGGAGTTGTGTGAAGTGATAGAGTGGAGATGTGTGAGGTCAGAATGGAGGTGTGTGAACTCATAGAATGGTAGTGTGTGTAGTCACAATGGAGGTGTGTGAAGTCATAGAATGGAGGTGTGTGAAGTCACAGAATGGACGTGTGTGAAGTCATAGAATGGAGGTGTGTGAAGTCACAGAATAGAGGTGTGTGAAGTCACAGAATGGAGGTGGGGGAAGGCACAGATTGGAGGTGTGTGAAGTACCAGAATTGAGGTGTGTGAACTGATAATGGAGGTGTGGAAAGTCAGAATGGAGGTGTGTGAAGTCATAGAATGGAAGTGTGTGAAGTCATAAATTGGAGGTGTGTGAAGTCACAGAATGGACGGTTTGAAATCATAGAATGGAGGTGTGTGAAGTCACAGAATTGAGGTGTTTGAAGTCATATATTGGAGGTGTGTGAAGTCAAAATGGATGTGTGAAGTCATAGAATGGAGGTGTGTGAAATCATAGAATGAGGGTGTGTGAGGTCATAGAATGGAGGTTTGTGAAGTCACAGAATGGAGGTGTGTGAAATCATAAAATGAAGGTGTGTGAAGTCATAGAATGGAAGTGTGTGAAGTCACAGAATGGAGGTGTGTGAAGTCACAAGATGGAGATGTGTGAAATCACAGAATAGAGGTGTGTGAACTCAGAATGGAAGTGTGTGAAGTCAGAGAATGGAGTTGTGTGAAGTCATAGAATGGAAGTGTGTGAATTCATAGAATGGAGGTGTGTGAAGTCATAGATGGAGTTGTGTGAAGTTATAGTATGGAGGTGTGTGAATTCATAGAATGGAGTTTTGTGAAGTCACAGAATGGAGCTGTGTGAATTCAGAATGGAGATGTGTGAAGTCATAGAATGCAGGTGTGTGAAGGCAGAATGGAGGTGTGTGAACTCATAGAATGGAGGTGTGTGACGTCACAATGGAAGTCTGTGAAGTCATAGAATGGAGGTGTGTGAAGTCCCAGAATGGAGGTGTGTGAAGTCATAGAATGGAGGTATGTGAACTCACAGAATGGAGGTGTGTAAAGTAAGAATGAAGGGGTGTGAAGTCATAGAATGGAGGTGTGTGATGTCAAAGAATGGAGGTTTGTGAAGTCATAGAATGGAGCTGTGTGAAGTCAAAATGGAGGTGTGTGAAGTCACAGAATGGAGGTGTGTCAACTCAGAATTTAGGTGTGTGAAGTCAAAGAATGGAGGTGTGTGAAGTCATTGAATGGAGGTGTGTGAAGTCACAGAATGGAGGTGTGTGAAATCAGAAGAGAGGTGTGCGAAGTCATAGAATGGAGATGTGTGAAGTCAGAATGGAGGTGTATGAAGTCATAGAATGGAGGTGTGTGAAGTCAGAATAGAGGTGTGCGAAGTCATAGAATGGAGGTGTGTGAAGTCAGAATGGAGGTGTATGAAGTCATAGAATGGAGGTGTGTGAAGTCAGAATAGAGGTGTGTGAAGTCATAGAATGGAGGTGTGTGAAGTCACAGAATGGAGGTGTGAGAAGTGAAAGAATAGAGGTGTGTGACGTCACAGAATGGAGGTGTGTGAACTCAGAATGGAGGTGTGTAAAGGCACAGGATGGAGGTGTGTGAAGTCATAGAAAGGAAGTGTGTGAAGTCATAGAATGGAGCTGTGTGAAGTCACAGAATGGACTTTATGAAGTCATAGAATGGAGCTGTGTGAAGTCACAGAATTGAGGTGTTCGAAGTCATGTATTGGAGGTGTGTGAAGTCAAAATGCATGTGTGAAGTCACAGAATGGAGGTTTGTGAAGTCATAGAATGGAGGTGTGTGAATGTTTCTGAAGTAAAAATGAAGGTGTGTGACTCATGGAATGGAGGTGTGTGAAGTCACAGAATGGAGGTGTGTGAAGTCAGAATGGAGGTGTGTAGTCATAGATTGGAGGTGGGTGAAGTCATAGAAAGGAGGTGTGGGAAGTCATAGAATGGAGGAGTGTGAAGTCATAAAGTGCATGTGAGTGAAATCACAGATTCGAGGTCTGTGAAGTCATAGAATGGAGGTGTGTGATGTCAGAATGGAGGTGTGCGAAGTCATAGAATAGAGGTGTGTGAAGTCAGAATGGAGGTGTGTGAAGTCATAGATGGAGTTGTGTGAAGTCATAGTATGGAGTTGTGTGAAATCATAGAATAGAATTTTGTGAAGGCACAGAATGGAGCTGTGTGAATTCAGAATGGAGGTGTGTGAAGTCATAGAATGGAGGTGTGTGAAGTCAGAATGGAGGTGTATGAAGTCACTGAATGGAGGTGTGTGAAGTCATAGAATGGAGGTGTGTGAAGTTATAGAATGGATGTTTGTAAAGTAAAAATGAAGGTGTGTGAAGTCATAGAATGGAGATGTGTGAAGTCAGAATGGAGGTGTGTGAAGTCACAGAATGGAGATGTGTCAACTCAGAATTTAGGTGTGTGAAGTGAAAGAATGGAGGTGTGTGAAGACATAGAATGGAGGTGTGTGAAGTCAATGAATGGAGGTGTGTGAAGTCATAGAATATATGTTTGTGAAGTAAGAATGAAGGTGTGTGAAGGCATAGAATGGAGGTGTGTGAAGTCACAGAATGGAGGTGTGTGAAGGCATAGAATGGAGGTGTGTGAAGTCATAGAATGGAGGTGTGTGATGTCATATAATGGAGCTGTGTGAAGTCACAGAATGGAGGTGTGTGAAGTCAGAATGGCGGTGTGAAGTCATAGAATGGAGTTGGGTGAAGTCATAGAAAGGATGTGTGTGAAGTCATAGAATGGAGGTGTGTGAAGTCATAGAATGGAGATGTGTGAGGTCAGAATGGAGGTGTGTGAACTCATAGAATGGTAGTGTGTGTAGTCACAATGGAGGTGTGTGAAGTCATAGAATGGAGGTGTGTGAAGTCACAGAATGGACGTGTGTGAAGTCATAGAATGGAGGTGTGTGAGGTCATAGAATGGAGGTGTGTGAAGTCACAGAATGGAGGTGGGGGAAGGCACAGATTGGAGGTGTGTGAAGTACCAGAATTGAGGTGTGTGAACTGAGAATGGAGGTGTGTAAAGTCACAGAATGGAGGTGTGTGAAGTCATAGAATGGAAGTGTGTGAAGTCATAAATTGGAGGTGTGTGAAGTCACAGAATGGACGGTTTGAAATCATAGAATGGAGGTGTGTGAAGTCACAGAATTGAGGTGTTTGAAGTCATATATTGGAGGTGTGTGAAGTCAAAATGGATGTGTGAAGTCATAGAATGCAGGTGTGTGAAATCATAGAATGAGGGTGTGTGAGGTCATAGAATGGAGGTTTGTGAAGTCACAGAATGGAGGTGTGTGAAATCATAAAATGAAGGTGTGTGAAGTCATAGAATGGAAGTGTGTGAAGTCACAGAATGGAGGTGTGTGAAGTCACTAGATGGAGATGTGTGAAATCACAGAATAGAGGTGTGTGAACTCAGAATGGAAGTGTGTGAAGTCAGAGAATGGAGGTGTGTGAAGTCATAGAATGGAAGTATGTGAAGTCATAGAATGGAGGTGTGTGAAGTCATAGATGGAGTTGTGTGAAGTTATAGTATGGAGGTGTGTGAAATCATAGAATGGAGTTTTGTGAAGTCACAGAATGGAGCTGTGTGAATTCAGAATGGAGATGTGTGAAGTCATAGAATGCAGGTGTGTGAAGGCAGAATGGAGGTGTGTGAACTCATAGAATGGAGATGTGTGACTTCACAATGGAAGTCTGTGAAGTCATAGAATGGAGGTGTGTGAAGTCACAGAATGGAGGTGTGTGAAGTCATAGAATGGAGGTATGTGAACTCACAGAATGGAGGTTTGTAAAGTAAGAATGAAGGTGTGTGAAGTCATAGAATGGAGGTGTGTGATGTCAAAGAATGGAGGTTTGTGAAGTCATAGAATGGAGCTGTGTGAAGTCAAAATGGAGGTGTGTGAAGTCACAGAATGGAGGTGTGTCAACTCAGAATTTAGGTGTGTGAAGTCAAAGAATGGAGGTGTGTGAAGTCATTGAATGGAGGTGTGTGAAGTCACAGAATGGAGGTGTGTGAAATCAGAAGAGAGGTGTGCGAAGTCATAGAATGGAGATGTGTGAAGTCAGAATGGAGGTGTATGAAGTCATAGAATGGAGGTGTGTGAAGTCAGAATAGAGGTGTGCGAAGTCATAGAATGGAGGTGTGTGAAGTCAGAATGGAGGTGTATGAAGTCATAGAATGGAGGTGTGTGAAGTCAGAATAGAGGTGTGTGAAGTCATAGAATGGAGGTGTGTGAAGTCACAGAATGGAGGTGTGAGAAGTGAAAGAATAGAGGTGTGTGACGTCACAGAATGGAGGTGTGTGAACTCAGAATGGAGGTGTGTAAAGGCACAGGATGGAGGTGTGTGAAGTCATAGAAAGGAAGTGTGTGAAGTCATAGAATGGAGCTGTGTGAAGTCACAGAATGGACGTTATGAAGTCATAGAATGGAGCTGTGTGAAGTCACAGAATTGAGGTGTTCGAAGTCATGTATTGGAGGTGTGTGAAGTCAAAATGCATGTGTGAAGTCACAGAATGGAGGTTTGTGAAGTCATAGAATGGAGGTGTGTGAATGTTTCTGAAGTAAAAATGAAGGTGTGTGAAGTCATGGAATGGAGGTGTGTGAAGTCACAGAATGGAGGTGTGTGAAGTCAGAATGGAGGTGTGTAGTCATAGATTGGAGGTGGGTGAAGTCATAGAAAGGAGGTGTGGGAAGTCATAGAATGGAGGAGTGTGAAGTCATAAAGTGCATGTGAGTGAAATCACAGATTCGAGGTCTGTGAAGTCATAGAATGGAGGTGTGTGATGTCAGAATGGAGGTGTGCGAAGTCATAGAATAGAGGTGTGTGAAGTCAGAATGGAGGTGTGTGAAGTCATAGATGGAGTTGTGTGAAGTCATAGTATGGAGTTGTGTGAAATCATAGAATAGAATTTTGTGAAGGCACAGAATGGAGCTGTGTGAATTCAGAATGGAGGTGTGTGAAGTCATAGAATGGAGGTGTGTGAAGTCACAGAATGGAGGTGTGGGAAGTGACAGAATAGAGGTGTGTGACGTCACAGAATTGAGGTGTGTGAACTTAGAATGGAGGTGTGTAAAGGCACAGAATGGGGGTGTGTGAAGTCATAGAATAGAAGTGTGTGAAGTCATAGAATGGAGCTGTGTGAGGTCACAGAATGGACGTTATGAAGTCATAGAATGGAGCTGTGTGAAGTCACAGAATTGAGGTTTGAAGTCATATATTGGAGGTGTGTGAAGTCAAAATGCATGTGTGAAGTCACAGAATGGAGGTTTGTGAAGTCATAGAATGGAGGTGTGTGAATGTTTCTGAAGTAAAAATGAAGGTGTGTGAAGTCATGGAATGGAGGTGTGTGAAGTCACAGAATGGAGGTGTGTGAAGTCAGAATGGAGGTGTGTAGTCATAGATTGGAGGTGGGTGAAGTCATAGAAAGGAGGTGTGGGAAGTCATAGAATGGAGGAGTGTGAAGTCATAAAGTGCATGTGAGTGAAATCACAGATTCGAGGTCTGTGAAGTCATAGAATGGAGGTGTGTGATGTCAGAATGGAGGTGTGCGAAGTCATAGAATAGAGGTGTGTGAAGTCAGAATGGAGGTGTGTGAAGTCATAGATGGAGTTGTGTGAAGTCATAGTATGGAGTTGTGTGAAATCATAGAATAGAATTTTGTGAAGGCACAGAATGGAGCTGTGTGAATTCAGAATGGAGGTGTGTGAAGTCATAGAATGGAGGTGTGTGAAGTCAGAATGGAGGTGTATGAAGTCACTGAATGGAGGTGTGTGAAGTCATAGAATGGAGGTGTGTGAAGTTATAGAATGGATGTTTTAAAGTAAAAATGAAGGTGTGTGAAGTCATAGAATGGAGATGTGTGAAGTCAGAATGGAGGTGTGTGAAGTCACAGAATGGAGATGTGTCAACTCAGAATTTAGGTGTGTGAAGTGAGAGAATGGAGGTGTGTGAAGACATAGAATGGAGGTGTGTGAAGTCAAAGAATGGAGGTGTGTGAAGTCATAGAATATATGTTTGTGAAGTAAGAATGAAGGTGTGTGAAGGCATAGAATGGAGGTGTGTGAAGTCACAGAATGGAGGTGTGTGAAGGCATAGAATGGAGGTGTGTGAAGTCATAGAATGGAGGTGTGTGAAGTCATATAATGGAGCTGTGTGAAGTCACAGAATGGAGGTGTGTGAAGTCAGAATGGAGGTGTGAAGTCATAGAATGGAGTTGGGTGAAGTCATAGAAAGGATGTGTGTGAAGTCATAGAATGGAGTTGTGTGAAGTCATAGAATGGAGATGTGTGAGGTCAGAATGGAGGTGTGTGAACTCATAGAATGGTAGTGTGTGTAGTCACAATGGAGGTGTGTGAAGTCATAGAATGGAGGTGTGTGAAGTCACAGAAGGGACGTGTGTGAAGTCATAGAATGGAGGTGTGTGAAGTCAAAGAATAGAGGTGTGTGAAGTCACAGAATGGAGGTGGGGGAAGGCACAGATTGGAGGTGTGTGAAGTACCAGAATTGAGGTGTGTGAACTGAGAATGGAGGTGTGTAAAGTCACAGAATGGAGGTGTGTGAAGTCACAGAATTGAGGTGTTCGAAGTCATGTATTGGAGGTGTGTGAAGTCAAAATGCATGTGTGAAGTCACAGAATGGAGGTTTGTGAAGTCATAGAATGGAGGTGTGTGAATGTTTCTGAAGTAAAAATGAAGGTGTGTGACTCATGGAATGGAGGTGTGTGAAGTCACAGAATGGAGGTGTGTGAAGTCAGAATGGAGGTGTGTAGTCATAGATTGGAGGTGGGTGAAGTCATAGAAAGGAGCTGTGTGAAGTCACAGAATTGAGGTGTTCGAAGTCATGTATTGGAGGTGTGTGAAGTCAAAATGCATGTGTGAAGTCACAGAATGGAGGTTTGTGAAGTCATAGAATGGAGGTGTGTGAATGTTTCTGAAGTAAAAATGAAGGTGTGTGACTCATGGAATGGAGGTGTGTGAAGTCACAGAATGGAGGTGTGTGAAGTCAGAATGGAGGTGTGTAGTCATAGATTGGAGGTGGGTGAAGTCATAGAAAGGAGGTGTGGGAAGTCATAGAATGGAGGAGTGTGAAGTCATAAAGTGCATGTGAGTGAAATCACAGATTCGAGGTCTGTGAAGTCATAGAATGGAGGTGTGTGATGTCAGAATGGAGGTGTGCGAAGTCATAGAATAGAGGTGTGTGAAGTCAGAATGGAGGTGTGTGAAGTCATAGATGGAGTTGTGTGAAGTCATAGTATGGAGTTGTGTGAAATCATAGAATAGAATTTTGTGAAGGCACAGAATGGAGCTGTGTGAATTCAGAATGGAGGTGTGTGAAGTCATAGAATGGAGGTGTGTGAAGTCAGAATGGAGGTGTATGAAGTCACTGAATGGAGGTGTGTGAAGTCATAGAATGGAGGTGTGTGAAGTTATAGAATGGATGTTTGTAAAGTAAAAATGCAGGTGTGTGAAGTCATAGAATGGAGATGTGTGAAGTCAGAATGGAGGTGTGTGAAGTCACAGAATGGAGATGTGTCAACTCAGAATTTAGGTGTGTGAAGTGAAAGAATGGAGGTGTGTGAAGACATAGAATGGAGGTGTGTGAAGTCAATGAATGGAGGTGTGTGAAGTCATAGAATATATGTTTGTGAAGTAAGAATGAAGGTGTGTGAAGGCATAGAATGGAGGTGTGTGAAGTCACAGAATGGAGGTGTGTGAAGGCATAGAATGGAGGTGTGTGAAGTCATAGAATGGAGGTGTGTGAAGTCATATAATGGAGCTGTGTGAAGTCACAGAATGGAGGTGTGTGAAGTCAGAATGGCGGTGTGAAGTCATAGAATGGAGTTGGGTGAAGTCATAGAAAGGATGTGTGTGAAGTCATAGAATGGAGGTGTGTGAAGTCATAGAATGGAGATGTGTGAGGTCAGAATGGAGGTGTGTGAACTCATAGAATGGTAGTGTGTGTAGTCACAATGGAGGTGTGTGAAGTCATAGAATGGAGGTGTGTGAAGTCACAGAATGGACGTGTGTGAAGTCATAGAATGGAGGTGTGTGAAGTCATAGAATGGAGGTGTGTGAAGTCACAGAATGGAGGTGGGGGAAGGCACAGATTGGAGGTGTGTGAAGTACCAGAATTGAGGTGTGTGAACTGAGAATGGAGGTGTGTAAAGTCACAGAATGGAGGTGTGTGAAGTCATAGAATGGAAGTGTGTGAAGTCATAAATTGGAGGTGTGTGAAGTCACAGAATGGACGGTTTGAAATCATAGAATGGAGGTGTGTGAAGTCACAGAATTGAGGTGTTTGAAGTCATATATTGGAGGTGTGTGAAGTCAAAATGGATGTGTGAAGTCATAGAATGGAGGTGTGTGAAATCATAGAATGAGGGTGTGTGAGGTCATAGAATGGAGGTTTGTGAAGTCACAGAATGGAGGTGTGTGAAATCATAAAATGAAGGTGTGTGAAGTCATAGAATGGAAGTGTGTGAAGTCACAGAATGGAGGTGTGTGAAGTCACTAGATGGAGATGTGTGAAATCACAGAATAGAGGTGTGTGAACTCAGAATGGAAGTGTGTGAAGTCAGAGAATGGAGGTGTGTGAAGTCATAGAATGGAAGTATGTGAAGTCATAGAATGGAGGTGTGTGAAGTCATAGATGGAGTTGTGTGAAGTTATAGTATGGAGGTGTGTGAAATCATAGAATGGAGTTTTGTGAAGTCACAGAATGGAGCTGTGTGAATTCAGAATGGAGATGTGTGAAGTCATAGAATGCAGGTGTGTGAAGGCAGAATGGAGGTGTGTGAACTCATAGAATGGAGATGTGTGACTTCACAATGGAAGTCTGTGAAGTCATAGAATGGAGGTGTGTGAAGTCACAGAATGGAGGTGTGTGAAGTCATAGAATGGAGGTATGTGAACTCACAGAATGGAGGTGTGTAAAGTAAGAATGAAGGTGTGTGAAGTCATAGAATGGAGGTGTGTGATGTCAAAGAATGGAGGTTTGTGAAGTCATAGAATGGAGCTGTGTGAAGTCAAAATGGAGGTGTGTGAAGTCACAGAATGGAGGTGTGTCAACTCAGAATTTAGGTGTGTGAAGTCAAAGAATGGAGGTGTGTGAAGTCATTGAATGGAGGTGTGTGAAGTCACAGAATGGAGGTGTGTGAAATCAGAAGAGAGGTGTGCGAAGTCATAGAATGGAGATGTGTGAAGTCAGAATGGAGGTGTATGAAGTCATAGAATGGAGGTGTGTGAAGTCAGAATAGAGGTGTGCGAAGTCATAGAATGGAGGTGTGTGAAGTCAGAATGGAGGTGTATGAAGTCATAGAATGGAGGTGTGTGAAGTCAGAATAGAGGTGTGTGAAGTCATAGAATGGAGGTGTGTGAAGTCACAGAATGGAGGTGTGAGAAGTGAAAGAATAGAGGTGTGTGACGTCACAGAATGGAGGTGTGTGAACTCAGAATGGAGGTGTGTAAAGGCACAGGATGGAGGTGTGTGAAGTCATAGAAAGGAAGTGTGTGAAGTCATAGAATGGAGCTGTGTGAAGTCACAGAATGGACGTTATGAAGTCATAGAATGGAGCTGTGTGAAGTCACAGAATTGAGGTGTTCGAAGTCATGTATTGGAGGTGTGTGAAGTCAAAATGCATGTGTGAAGTCACAGAATGGAGGTTTGTGAAGTCATAGAATGGAGGTGTGTGAATGTTTCTGAAGTAAAAATGAAGGTGTGTGACTCATGGAATGGAGGTGTGTGAAGTCACAGAATGGAGGTGTGTGAAGTCAGAATGGAGGTGTGTAGTCATAGATTGGAGGTGGGTGAAGTCATAGAAAGGAGGTGTGGGAAGTCATAGAATGGAGGAGTGTGAAGTCATAAAGTGCATGTGAGTGAAATCTCAGATTCGAGGTCTGTGAAGTCATAGAATGGAGGTGTGTGATGTCAGAATGGAGGTGTGCGAAGTCATAGAATAGAGGTGTGTGAAGTCAGAATGGAGGTGTGTGAAGTCATAGATGGAGTTGTGTGAAGTCATAGTATGGAGTTGTGTGAAATCATAGAATAGAATTTTGTGAAGGCACAGAATGGAGCTGTGTGAATTCAGAATGGAGGTGTGTGAAGTCATAGAATGGAGGTGTGTGAAGTCAGAATGGAGGTGTATGAAGTCACTGAATGGAGGTGTGTGAAGTCATAGAATGGAGGTGTGTGAAGTTATAGAATGGATGTTTGTAAAGTAAAAATGAAGGTGTGTGAAGTCATAGAATGGAGATGTGTGAAGTCAGAATGGAGGTGTGTGAAGTCACAGAATGGAGATGTGTCAACTCAGAATTTAGGTGTGTGAAGTGAAAGAATGGAGGTGTGTGAAGACATAGAATGGAGGTGTGTGAAGTCAATGAATGGAGGTGTGTGAAGTCATAGAATATATGTTTGTGAAGTAAGAATGAAGGTGTGTGAAGGCATAGAATGGAGGTGTGTGAAGTCACAGAATGGAGGTGTGTGAAGGCATAGAATGGAGGTGTGTGAAGTCATAGAATGGAGGTGTGTGAAGTCATATAATGGAGCTGTGTGAAGTCACAGAATGGAGGTGTGTGAAGTCAGAATGGCGGTGTGAAGTCATAGAATGGAGTTGGGTGAAGTCATAGAAAGGATGTGTGTGAAGTCATAGAATGGAGGTGTGTGAAGTCATAGAAAGGAGATGTGTGAGGTCAGAATGGAGGTGTGTGAACTCATAGAATGGTAGTGTGTGTAGTCACAATGGAGGTGTGTGAAGTCATAGAATGGAGGTGTGTGAAGTCACAGAATGGACGTGTGTGAAGTCATAGAATGGAGGTGTGTGAAGTCATAGAATGGAGGTGTGTGAAGTCACAGAATGGAGGTGGGGGAAGGCACAGATTGGAGGTGTGTGAAGTACCAGAATTGAGGTGTGTGAACTGAGAATGGAGGTGTGTAAAGTCACAGAATGGAGGTGTGTGAAGTCATAGAATGGAAGTGTGTGAAGTCATAAATTGGAGGTGTGTGAAGTCACAGAATGGACGGTTTGAAATCATAGAATGGAGGTGTGTGAAGTCACAGAATTGAGGTGTTTGAAGTCATATATTGGAGGTGTGTGAAGTCAAAATGGATGTGTGAAGTCATAGAATGGAGGTGTGTGAAATCATAGAATGAGGGTGTGTGAGGTCATAGAATGGAGGTTTGTGAAGTCACAGAATGGAGGTGTGTGAAATCATAAAATGAAGGTGTGTGAAGTCATAGAATGGAAGTGTGTGAAGTCACAGAATGGAGGTGTGTGAAGTCACTAGATGGAGATGTGTGAAATCACAGAATAGAGGTGTGTGAACTCAGAATGGAAGTGTGTGAAGTCAGAGAATGGAGGTGTGTGAAGTCATAGAATGGAAGTATGTGAAGTCATAGAATGGAGGTGTGTGAAGTCATAGATGGAGTTGTGTGAAGTTATAGTATGGAGGTGTGTGAAATCATAGAATGGAGTTTTGTGAAGTCACAGAATGGAGCTGTGTGAATTCAGAATGGAGATGTGTGAAGTCATAGAATGCAGGTGTGTGAAGGCAGAATGGAGGTGTGTGAACTCATAGAATGGAGATGTGTGACTTCACAATGGAAGTCTGTGAAGTCATAGAATGGAGGTGTGTGAAGTCACAGAATGGAGGTGTGTGAAGTCATAGAATGGAGGTATGTGAACTCACAGAATGGAGGTGTGTAAAGTAAGAATGAAGGTGTGTGAAGTCATAGAATGGAGGTGTGTGATGTCAAAGAATGGAGGTTTGTGAAGTCATAGAATGGAGCTGTGTGAAGTCAGAATGGAGGTGTGTGAAGTCACAGAATGGAGGTGTGTCAACTCAGAATTTAGGTGTGTGAAGTCAAAGAATGGAGGTGTGTGAAGTCATTGAATTTAGGTGTATGAAGTCACAGAATGGAGGTGTGTGAAATCAGAAGAGAGGTGTGCGAAGTCATAGAATGGAGATGTGTGAAGTCAGAATGGAGGTGTATGAAGTCATAGAATGGAGGTGTGTGAAGTCAGAATAGAGGTGTGCAAAGTCATAGAATGTAGGTGTGTGAAGTCAGAATGGAGGTGTATGAAGTCATAGAATGGAGGTGTGTGAAGTCAGAATAGAGGTGTGTGAAGTCATAGAATGGAGGTTTGTGAAGTCACAGAATGGAGGTGTGGGAAGTGACAGAATAGAGGTGTGTGACGTCACAGAATGGAGGTGTGTGAACTCAGAATGGAGGTGTGTAAAGGCACAGAATGGAGGTGTGTGAAGTCATAGAATGGAAGTGTGTGAAGTCATAGAATGGAGCTGTGTGAAGTCACAGAATGGACGTTATGAAGTCATAGAATGGAGCTGTGTGAAGTCACAGAATTGAGGTGTTTGAAGTCATATATTGGAGGTGTGTGAAGTCAAAATGCATGTGTGAAGTCACAGAATGGAGGTTTGTGAAGTCATAGAATGGAGGTGTGTGAATGTTTCTGAAGTAAAAATGAAGGTGTGTGAAGTCATGGAATGGAGGTGTGTGAAGTCACAGAATGGAGGTGTGTGAAGTCAGAATGGAGGTGTGTAGTCATAGATTGGAGGTGGGTGAAGTCATAGAAAGGAGGTGTGGGAAGTCATAGAATGGAGGAGTGTGAAGTCATAAAGTGCATGTGAGTGAAATCACAGATTCGAGGTCTGTGAAGTCATAGAATGGAGGTGTGTGATGTCAGAATGGAGGTGTGCGAAGTCATAGAATAGAGGTGTGTGAAGTCAGAATGGAGGTGTGTGAAGTCATAGATGGAGTTGTGTGAAGTCATAGTATGGAGTTGTGTGAAATCATAGAATAGAATTTTGTGAAGGCACAGAATGGAGCTGTGTGAATTCAGAATGGAGGTGTGTGAAGTCATAGAATGGAGGTGTGTGAAGTCACAGAATGGAGGTGTGGGAAGTGACAGAATAGAGGTGTGTGACGTCACAGAATTGAGGTGTGTGAACTTAGAATGGAGGTGTGTAAAGGCACAGAATGGGGGTGTGTGAAGTCATAGAATAGAAGTGTGTGAAGTCATAGAATGGAGCTGTGTGAGGTCACAGAATGGACGTTATGAAGTCATAGAATGGAGCTGTGTGAAGTCACAGAATTGAGGTTTGAAGTCATATATTGGAGGTGTGTGAAGTCAAAATGCATGTGTGAAGTCACAGAATGGAGGTTTGTGAAGTCATAGAATGGAGGTGTGTGAATGTTTCTGAAGTAAAAATGAAGGTGTGTGAAGTCATGGAATGGAGGTGTGTGAAGTCACAGAATGGAGGTGTGTGAAGTCAGAATGGAGGTGTGTAGTCATAGATTGGAGGTGGGTGAAGTCATAGAAAGGAGGTGTGGGAAGTCATAGAATGGAGGAGTGTGAAGTCATAAAGTGCATGTGAGTGAAATCACAGATTCGAGGTCTGTGAAGTCATAGAATGGAGGTGTGTGATGTCAGAATGGAGGTGTGCGAAGTCATAGAATAGAGGTGTGTGAAGTCAGAATGGAGGTGTGTGAAGTCATAGATGGAGTTGTGTGAAGTCATAGTATGGAGTTGTGTGAAATCATAGAATAGAATTTTGTGAAGGCACAGAATGGAGCTGTGTGAATTCAGAATGGAGGTGTGTGAAGTCATAGAATGGAGGTGTGTGAAGTCAGAATGGAGGTGTATGAAGTCACTGAATGGAGGTGTGTGAAGTCATAGAATGGAGGTGTGTGAAGTTATAGAATGGATGTTTTAAAGTAAAAATGAAGGTGTGTGAAGTCATAGAATGGAGATGTGTGAAGTCAGAATGGAGGTGTGTGAAGTCACAGAATGGAGATGTGTCAACTCAGAATTTAGGTGTGTGAAGTGAGAGAATGGAGGTGTGTGAAGACATAGAATGGAGGTGTGTGAAGTCAAAGAATGGAGGTGTGTGAAGTCATAGAATATATGTTTGTGAAGTAAGAATGAAGGTGTGTGAAGGCATAGAATGGAGGTGTGTGAAGTCACAGAATGGAGGTGTGTGAAGGCATAGAATGGAGGTGTGTGAAGTCATAGAATGGAGGTGTGTGAAGTCATATAATGGAGCTGTGTGAAGTCACAGAATGGAGGTGTGTGAAGTCAGAATGGAGGTGTGAAGTCATAGAATGGAGTTGGGTGAAGTCATAGAAAGGATGTGTGTGAAGTCATAGAATGGAGTTGTGTGAAGTCATAGAATGGAGATGTGTGAGGTCAGAATGGAGGTGTGTGAACTCATAGAATGGTAGTGTGTGTAGTCACAATGGAGGTGTGTGAAGTCATAGAATGGAGGTGTGTGAAGTCACAGAAGGGACGTGTGTGAAGTCATAGAATGGAGGTGTGTGAAGTCAAAGAATAGAGGTGTGTGAAGTCACAGAATGGAGGTGGGGGAAGGCACAGATTGGAGATGTGTGAAGTACCAGAATTGAGGTTTGTGAACTGAGAATGGAGGTGTGTAAAGTCACAGAATGGAGGTGTGTGAAGTCATAGAATGGAAGTGTGTGAAGTCATAAATTGGAGGTGTGTGAAGTCACAGAATGGACGGTTTGAAATCATAGAATGGAGGTGTGTGAAGTCACAGAATTGAGGTGTTTGAAGTCATATATTGGAGGTGTGTGAAGTCAAAATGGATGTGTGAAGTCAATGAATGGAGGTGTGTGAAATCATAGAATGAGGTTGTGTGAGGTCATAGAATGGAGGTTTGTGAAGTCACAGAATGGAGGTGTGTGAAATCATAAAATGAAGGTGTGTGAAGTCATAGAATGGAAGTGTGTGAAGTCACAGAATGGAGGTGTGTGAAGTCAGAAGATGGAGATGTGTGAAATCACAGAATAGAGGTGTGTGAACTCAGAATGGAAGTGTGTGAAGTCAGAGAATGGAGGTGTGTGAAGTCATAGAATGGAAGAGTGTGAAGTCATAGAATGGAGGTGTGTGAAGTCATAGATGGAGTTGTGTGAAGTTATAGTATGGAGGTGTGTGAAATCATAGAATGGAGTTTTGTGAAGTCACAGAATTGAGCTGTGTGAATTCAGAATGGAGATGTGTGAAGTCATAGAATGCAGGTGTGTGAAGTTAGACTGGAGGTGTGTGAACTCATAGAATGGAGGTGTGTGACGTCACAATGGAAGTCTGTGAAGTCATAGAATGGAGGTGTGTGAAGTCACAGAATGGAGGTGTGTGAAGTCATAGAATGGAGGTATGTGAACTCACAGAATGGAGGTGTGTAAAGTAAGAATGAAGGTGTGTGAAGTCATAGAATGGAGGCGTGTGATGTCAAAGAATGGAGGTTTGTGAAGTCATAGAATGGAGCTGTGTGAAGTCAGAATGAAGGTGTGTGAAGTCACAGAATGGAGGTGTGTGAAGTCATTGAATGGAGGTGTGTGAAGTCACAGAATGGAGGTGTGTGAAATCAGAAGAGAGGTGTGCCAAGTCATAGAATGGAGATGTGTGAAGTCAGAATGGAGGTGTATGAAGTCATAGAATGGAGGTGTGTGAAGTCAGAATAGAGGTGTGCGAAGTCATAGAATGGAGGTGTGTGAAGTCACAGAATGGAGGTGTGGGAAGTGACAGAATAGAGGTGTGTGACGTCACAGAATGGAGGTGTGTGAACTCAGAATGGAGGTGTGTAAAGGCACAGAATGGAGGTGTGTGAAGTCATAGAATGGAAGTGTGTGAAGTCATAGAATGGAGCTGTGTGAAGTCACAGAATGGACGTTATGAAGTCATAGAATGGAGCTGTGTGAAGTCACAGAATTGAGGTGTTCGAAGTCATATATTGGAGGTGTGTGAAGTCAAAATGCATGTGTGAAGTCACAGAATGGAGGTTTGTGAAGTCATAGAATGGAGGTGTGTGAATGTTTCTGAAGTAAAAATGAAGGTGTGTGAAGTCATGGAATGGAGGTGTGTGAAGTCACAGAATGGAGGTGTGTGAAGTCAGAATGGAGGTGTGTAGTCATAGATTGGAGGTGGGTGAAGTCATAGAAAGGAGGTGTGGGAAGTCATAGAATGGAGGAGTGTGAAGTCATAAATTGCATGTGAGTGAAATCACAGATTCGAGGTCTGTGAAGTCATAGAATGGAGGTGTGTGATGTCAGAATGGAGGTGTGCGAAGTCATAGAATAGAGGTGTGTGAAGTCAGAATGGAGGTGTGTGAAGTCATAGATGGAGTTGTGTGAAGTCATAGTATGGAGTTGTGTGAAATCATAGAATAGAATTTTGTGAAGGCACAGAATGGAGCTGTGTGAATTCAGAATGGAGGTGTGTGAAGTCATAGAATGGAGGTGTGTGAAGTCAGAATGGAGGTGTATGAAGTCACTGAATGGAGGTGTGTGAAGTCATAGAATGGAGGTGTGTGAAGTTATAGAATGGATGTTTGTAAAGTAAAAATGAAGGTGTGTGAAGTCATAGAATGGAGATGTGTGAAGTCAGAATGGAGGTGTGTGAAGTCACAGAATGGAGATGTGTCAACTCAGAATTTAGGTGTGTGAAGTGAAAGAATGGAGGTGTGTGAAGACATAGAATGGAGGTGTGTGAAGTCAATGAATGGAGGTGTGTGAAGTCATAGAATATATGTTTGTGAAGTAAGAATGAAGGTGTGTGAAGGCATAGAATGGAGGTGTGTGAAGTCACAGAATGGAGGTGTGTGAAGGCATAGAATGGAGGTGTGTGAAGTCATAGAATGGAGGTGTGTGAAGTCATATAATGGAGCTGTGTGAAGTCACAGAATGGAGGTGTGTGAAGTCAGAATGGAGGTGTGAAGTCATAGAATGGAGTTGGGTGAAGTCATAGAAAGGATGTGTGTGAAGTCATAGAATGGAGGTGTGTGAAGTCATAGAATGGAGATGTGTGAGGTCAGAATGGCGGTGTGTGAACTCATAGAATGGTAGTGTGTGTAGTCACAATGGAGGTGTGTGAAGTCATAGAATGGAGGTGTGCGAAGTCATAGAATAGAGGGGTGTGAAGTCAGAATGGAGGTGTGTGAAGTCATAGATGGAGTTGTGTGAAGTCATAGTATGGAGTTGTGTGAAATCATAGAATAGAATTTTGTGAAGGCACAGAATGGAGCTATGTGAATTCAGAATGGAGGTGTGTGAAGTCATAGAATGGAGGTGTGTGAAGTCAGAATGGAGGTGTATGAAGTCACTGAATGGAGGTGTGTGAAGTCATAGAATGGAGGTGTGTGAAGTTATAGAATGGATGTTTTAAAGTAAAAATGAAGGTGTGTGAAGTCATAGAATGGAGATGTGTGAAGTCAGAATGGAGGTGTGTGAAGTCACAGAATGGAGACGTGTCAACTCAGAATTTAGGTGTGTGAAGTGAAAGAATGGAGGTGTGTGAAGACATAGAATGGAGGTGTGTGAAGTCAAAGAATGGAGGTGTGTGAAGTCATAGAATATATGTTTGTGAAGTAAGAATGAAGGTGTGTGAAGGCATAGAATGGAGGTGTGTGAAGTCACAGAATGGAGGTGTGTGAAGGCATAGAATGGAGGTGTGTGAAGTCATAGAATGGAGGTGTGTGAAGTCATATAATGGAGCTGTGTGAAGTCACAGAATGGAGTTGTGTGAAGTCAGAATGGAGGTGTAAAGTCATAGAATGGAGTTGGGTGAAGTCATAGAATGGAGGTGTGTGAAGTCATAGAATGGAGATGTATGAGGTCAGAATGGAGGTGTGTGAACTCATAGAATGGTAGTGTGTGTAGTCACAATGGAGGTGTGTGAAGTCATAGAATGGAGGTGTGTGAAGTCACAGAATGGACGTGTGTGAAGTCATAGAATGGAGGTGTGTGAAGTCATAGAATGGAGGTGTGTGAAGTCACAGAATGGAGGTGGGGGAAGGCAGAGATTGGAGGTGTGTGAAGTACCAGAATTGAGGTGTGTGAACTGAGAATGGAGGTGTGTAAAGTCACAGAATGGAGGTGTGTGAAGTCATAGAATGGAAGTGTGTGAAGTCATAAATTGGAGGTGTGTGAAGTCACAGAATGGAAGGTTTGAAATCATAGAATGGAGGTGTGTGAAGTCACAGAATTGAGGTGTTTGAAGTCATATATTGGAGGTGTGTGAAGTCAAAATGGATGTGTGAAGTCATAGAATGGAGGTGTGTGAAATCATAGAATGAGGGTGTGTGAGGTCATAGAATGGAGGTTTGTGAAGTCACAGAATGGAGGTGTGTGAAATCATAAAATGAAGGTGTGTGAAGTCACAGAATGGAAGTGTGTGAAGTCACAGAATGGAGGTGTGTGAAGTCACAAGATGGAGATGTGTGAAGTCACAGAATAGAGGTGTGTTAACTCAGAATGGAAGTGTGTGAAGTCAGAGAATGGAGGTGTGCGAAGTCATAGAATGGAAGTGTGTGAAGTCATAAAATGGAGGTGTGTGAAGTCATAGATGGAGTTGTGTGAAGTTATAGTATGGAGGTGTGTGAAATCATAGAATGGAGTTTTGTGAAGTCACAGAATGGAGCTGTGTGAATTCAGAATGGAGATGTGTGAAGTCATAGAATGCAGGTGTGTGAAGTCAGAATGGAGGTGTGCGAACTCATAGAATGGAGGTGTGTGACGTCACAATGGAAGTCTGTGAAGTCATAGAATGGAGGTGTGTGAAGTCACAGAATGGAGGTGTGTGAAGTCATAGAATGGAGGTATGTGAACTCACAGAATGGAGGTGTGTAAAGTAAGAATGAAGGTGTGTGAAGTCATAGAATGGAGGTGTGTGATGTCAAAGAATGGAGGTTTGTGAAGTCATAGAATGGAGCTGTGTGAAGTCAGAATGGAGGTGTGTGAAGTCACAGAATGGAGGTGTGTCAACTCAGAATTTAGGTGTGTGAAGTCAAAGAATGGAGGTGTGTGAAGTCAAAGAATGGAGGTGTGTGAAGTCATTGAATGGAGGTGTGTGAAGTCACAGAATGGAGGTGTGTGAAATCAGAAGAGAGGTGTGAGAAGTCATAGAATGGAGGTGTGTGAAGTCAGAATGGAGGTGTATGAAGTCATAGAATGGAGGTGTGTGAAGTCAGAATAGAGGTGTGTGAAGTCATAGAATGGAGGTGTGTGGAGTCACAGAACGGAGGTGTGGGAAGTGACAGAATAGAGGTGTGTGACGTCACAGAATGGAGGTGTGTGAACTCAGAATGGAGGTGTGTAAAGGCACAGAATGGAGGTGTGTGAAGTCATAGAATGGAAGTGTGTGAAGTCATAGAATGGAGCTGTGTGAAGTCACAGAATGGACGTTATGAAGTCATAGAATGGAGCTGTGTGAAGTCACAGAATTGAGGTGTTTGAAGTCATATATTGGAGGTGTGTGAAGTCAAAATGCATGTGTGAAGTCACAGAATGGAGGTTTGTGAAGTCATAGAATGGAGGTGTGTGAATGTTTCTGAAGTAAAAATGAAGGTGTGTGAAGTCATGGAATGGAGGTGTGTGAAGTCACAGAATGGAGGTGTGAGAAGTCAGAATGGAGGTGTGTAGTCATAGATTGGAGGTGGGTGAAGTCATAGAAAGGAGGTGTGGGAAGTCATAGAATGGAGGAGTGTGAAGTCATAAAGTGCACGTGAGTGAAATCACAGATTCGAGGTCTGTGAAGTCATAGAATGGAGGTGTGTGACATCATAGAATGAAGGTGTGTGAAGTCATAGAATGGAAATGTGTGAAGTCACAGAATGGAGGTGTGTGAAGTCACAGAATGGAGATGTGTGAAATCACAGAATAGAGGTGTGTGAACTCAGAATGGAAGTGTGTGAAATCAGAGAATGGAGGTGTGTGAAGTCATAGAATGGAAGTGTGTGAAGTCATAGAATGGAAGTGTGTGAAGTCATAGAATGGATGTTTCTGAAGTAAGAATGAAGGTGTGTGAAGTCACAGAATGGAGGTGTGTGAAGTCATAGAATGGAGGTGTGTAGTCACAGAATGGAGGTGTGTGAAGTCAGAATGTAGGTGTGTAGTCATAGATTGGAGGTGGGTGAAGTCATAGAAAGAGGTGTGGGTAGTCATAGAGGGCAGGTGAGGGAAGTCACAGATTCGAGGTCTGTGAAATCATAGAATGGAGTTGTGTGATGTCAGATTGGAGGTGTGTGAAGTCAAAGAATGTAGGTGTGTGAAGTCATTGAATGGAGGTGTGTGAAATCACAGAATGGAGGTGTGTGAAATCAGAAGAGGGGTGTGCGAAGTCAGAGAATGGAGGTGTGTGAAGTCAGAATGGAGGTGTATGAAGTCATAGAATGGAGGTGTGTGAAGTCAGAATAGAGGTGTGTGAGTCATAGAATGGAGGTGTGTGAAGTCACAGAATGGAGGTGTTTGACGTCACAGTATGGAGGTGTGTGAAATCAGAAGAGAGGTGTGCGAAGTCAGAATGGAGGTGTATGAAGTCATGGAATGGAGGTGTGTGAAGTCACAGAATGGAGGTGTGTGAAGTCAGAATGGAGGTGTGCAGTCATAGATTGGAGGTGGGTGAAGTCATAGAATGGAGGTGTGGGAAGTCATAGAATGGAGGAGTGTGAAGTCACAGAGTGCAGGTGAGTGAAGTCACAGATTCGAGGTCTGTGAAGTCATAGAATGGAGGTGTGTGATGTCAGAATGGAGGTGTGCGAAGTCATAGAATAGAGGTGTGTGAAGTCAGAATGGAGGTGTGTGAAGTCATAGATGGAGTTGTGTGAAGTCACAGTATGGAGGTGTGTGAAATCATAGAATGGAGTTTTGTGAAGTCACAGAATGGAGCTGTGTGAATTCAGAATGGAGGTGTGTGAAGTCATAGAATGGAGGTGTGTAACGTCAGAATGGAGGTGTGTGAACTCATAGATTGGAGGTGTGTGACGTCACAATGGAAGTGTGTGAAGTCATAGAATGGTGGTGTGTGAAGTCAGAGAATGGAGGTGTGTGAAGTCATAGAATGGAGGTATATGAACTCACAGAATGGAGGTGTGTAAAGTAAGAATGAAGGTGTGTGAAGTCATAGAATGGAGGTGTGCGATGTCAAAGAATGGTGGTTTGTGAAGTCATAGAATGGAGCTGTGTGAAGTCAGAATGGAGTTGTGTGAAGTCACAGAATGGAGATGTGTCAACTCAGAATTTAGGTGTGTGAAGTCAAAGAATGGAGGTTTGTGAAGTCATAGAATGGAGGTGTGTGAAGTCATTGAATGGAGGTGTGTGAAGTTATAGAATGGAGGTGTGTGAAGTCACAAAATGGAGGTGTGTGAAGTCAGAATGGAGGTGTGTAGTCATAGATTGGAGGTGGGTGAATTCATAGAAAGGAGGTGTGGGAAGTCATAGAATGGAGGAGTGGGAAGTCATAGAGTGCAGGTGAGTGAAGTCACAGATTCTTGGTCTGTGAAATCATAGAATGGAGGTGTGTGATGTCAGATTTGAGGTGTGTGAAGTCAAAGAATGTAGGTGTGTCAAGTCATTGAATGGAGGTGTGTGAAGTCACAGAAAGAAGGTGTGTGAAGTCAGAATGCAGGTGTGTGAAGTCATATAATGGAGGTGTGTGAAGTCAGAATGGAGGTGTGTGAACTCATAGAATGGAGGTGTGTGAAGTCACAGAATGGAGGTGTGTAAAGTCATGGAATGGAGGTGGGTGACGTTATAGAATGGATGTTTGTAAAGTAAGAATGAAGGTCTGTGATGTCAAAGAATGGAGGTGTGTGAAGTCATAGAATGGAGCTGTGTGAAGTCAGAATGGAGGTGTGTGAAGTCACAGAATGGAGGTGTGTCAACTCAGAATTTAGGTGTGTGAAGTCAAAGAATGGAGGTGTGTGGAGTCATAGAATGGTGGTGTGTGAAGTCATAGAATGGAGCTGTGTGAAGTTATAGAATGGAGCTGTGTGAAGTCATAGAATGGAAGTGTATGAAGTCATGGAATGGAGGTGTCTGAAGTCACAGAATGGAGGTGTGTGATGTCATAGAATGGAGGTGTGTGAAGCCACTGAATGGAGGTGTGTGAAGTCTTGGAATGGAGGTGTGTGAAGTCAGAATGGAGGTGTGTGAAGTCACATAATGGAGATGTGTGAACTCAGAATTTAGGTGTGTGAAGTCAAAGAATGGAGGTGTGTGAAGACATAGAATGGAGGTGTGTGAAGTCAAAGAATGGTGGTGTGTGAAGGCATAGAATGGAGGTGTGTGAAGGCATAGAATGGAGGTGTGTAAAGTCAAAGAATGGAGCTGGGTGAAGTCAGAATGGAGGTGTGTGAAGTCACAGAATGGAGGTGTGTCAACTCAGAATTTAGGTGTGTGAAGTCAAAGAATGGAGGTGTGTGAAGTCGTAGAATGGAGGTGTGTGAAGTCATAGAATGGAGGTGTGTGAAGTCAGAATGGAGCTGTGTGAACTCATAGAATGGAGGTGTGTGATGTAACAATGGAAGTGTGTGAAGTCATAGAATGGAGGTGTGTGAAGTCACAGAATGGAGGATTGTGAAGTCATAGAATGGAGGTATGTGAAGTCACAGAATGGAGGTCTGTGAAGTCATGGATTGGAGGTGGGTGAAGTTATAGAATGGATGTTTGTAAAGTAAGAATGAAGGTGTGTGAAGTCATAGAATGGAGGTCTGTCATGCCAAAGAATGGAGGTGTGTGAAGTCATAGAATGGAGCTGGGTGAAGTCAGAATGGAGGTGTGTGAAGTCACAGAATGGAGGTGTGTCAACTCAGAATTTAGGTGTGTGAAGTCAAAGAATGGAGGTGTGTGGAATCATAGAATGGTGGTGTGTGAAGTCATAGAATGGAGCTGTTTGAAGTTATAGAATGGAGCTGTGTGAAGTCATAGAATGGAAGTGTGTGAAGTCATAGAATGGAGCTGTGAGGTCACAGAATGGACGTTATGAAATCATAGAATGGAGCTGTGTGAAGTCACAGAATTGAGGTGTTTGAAGTCATATATTGGAGGTGTGTGAAGTCAAAATGCATGTGTGAAGTCACAGAATGGAGGTTTGTGAAGTCATAGAATGGAGGTGTGTGAATGTTTCTGAAGTAAAAATGAAGGTGTGTGAAGTCAGGGAATGGAGGTGTGTGAAGTCACAGAATGGAGGTGTGTGAAGTCAGAATGGAGGTGTGTAGTCATAGATTGGAGGTGGGTGAAGTCATAGAAAGGAGGTGTGGGAAGTCATAGAATGGTGGAGTGTGAAGTCATAGAGTGCATGTGAGTGAAATCACAGATTCGAGGTCTGTGAAGTCATAGAATGGAGGTGTGTGATGTCAGAATGGAGGTGTGCGAAGTCATAGAATAGAGGTGTGTGAAGTCAGAATGGAGGTGTGTGAAGTCATAGATGGAGTTGTGTGAAGTCATAGTATGTAGTTGTGTGAAATCTTAGAATCGAGTTTTGTGAAGTCACAGAATGGAGCTGTGTGAATTTAGAATGGAGGTGTGTGAAGTCATAGAATGGAGGTGTGTGAAGTCAGAATGGAGGTGTGTGAACTCATAGAATGGAGGTGTGTGACGTCACAATGGAAGTGTGTGAAGTCATAAAATGGAGGTGTGTGAAGTCACAGAATGGAGGTGTGTGAAGTCATAGAATGGAGGTGTGTGAAGTCACTGAATGGAGGTGTGTGAAGTCATAGAATGGAGGTGTGTGAAGTTATAGAATGGATGTTTGTAAAGTAAAAATGAAGGTGTGTGAAGTCATAGAATGGAGATGTGTGAAGTCAGAATGGAGGTGTGTGAAGTCACAGAATGGAGATGTGTCAACTCAGAATTTAGGTGTGTGAAGTCAAAGAATGGAGGTGTGTGAAGACATAGAATGGAGGTGTGTGAAGTCAAAGAATGGAGGTGTGTGAAGTCATAGAATATATGTTTGTGAAGTAAGAATGAAGGTGTGTGAAAGCATAGAATTGAGGTGTGTGAAGTCACAGAATGGAGGTGTGAGAAGGCATAGAATGGAGGTGTGTGAAGTCATAGAATGGAGGTGTGTGAAGTCATATAATGGAGGTGTGTGAAGTCACAGAATGGAGGTGTGTGAAGTCAGAATGGAGGTATGAAGTCATAGAATGGAGTTCGGTGATGTCATAGAAAGGAGGTGTGTAAAGACATAGAATGGAGGTGTGTGAAGTCATAGAATGGAGGTGTGTGAAGTCAGAATGGAGGTGTGTGAACTCATAGAATGGTAGTGTGTGTAGTCACAATGGAGGTGTGTGAAGTCATAGAATGGAGGTGTGTGAAGTCACAGAATGGACGTGTGTGAAGTCATAGCATGGAGGTGTGTGAAGTCATAGAATAGAGGTGTGTGAAGTCACAGAATGGAGGTGGGGGAAGTCACAGATTGGAGGTGGGTTTAGTCCAAGAATTGAGGTGTATGAACTCAGAATGGAGGGGTGTAAAGTCACAGAATGGAGGTGTGTGAAGTCATAGAATGGAAGTGTGTGAAGTCATAAAATGGAGGTGTGTGAAGTCAAAGAATGGACGGTTTGAAATCATAGAATGGAGGTGTGTGAAGTCAAAGAATTGAGGTGTTTGAAGTCATACATTGGAGGTGTGTGAAGTCAAAATGGAGGTGTGTGAAGTCACAGAATGGAGGTTTGTGAAGACATAGAATGGAGGTGTGTGAAGTCACAGAATGGAGGTGTGTGAAGGCATAGAATGGAGGTGTGTGAAGCCATAGAATGGAGGTGTGTGAAGTCATATAATGGAGGTGTGTGAAGTCATAGATGGAGTTGTGTGAAGTCATAGTATGGAGGTGTGTGAAATCATAGAATGGAGTTTTGTGAAGTCACAGAATGGAGCTGTGTGAATTCAGAATGGAGGTGTGTGAAGTCATAGAATGGAGGTGTGTGAAGTCAGAATGGAGGTGTGTGAAATCATAGAATGGAGGTGTGTGACGTCACAATGGAAGTGTGTGAAGTCATAGAATGGAGGTGTGTGAAGTCACAGAATGGAGGTGTGTGAAGTCATAGAATGGAGGTATGTGAACTCACAGAATGGAGGTGTGTAAAGTAAGAATGAAGGTGTGTGAAGGCATAGAATGGAGGTGTGTGATGTCAAAGAATGGAGGTTTGTGAAGTCATAGAATGGAGCTGTGTGAAGTTAGAATGGAGGTGTGTGAAGTCACAGAATGGAGGTGTGTGAAGTCATAGAATGGAGGAGTGGGAAATCATAGAGTGCAGGTGAGTGAAGTCACAGATTCGAGGTCTGTGAAATCATAGAATGGAGGTGTGTGATGTCAGATTTGAGGTGTGTGAAGTCAAAGAATGTAGGTGTGTCAAGTCATTGAATGGTGGTGTGTGAAGTCACAGAAAGAAGGTGTGTGAAGTCAGAATGGAGGTATGTGAAGTCATAGAATGGAGGTGTGTGATGTCAGAATGGAGGTGTGTGATCTCATAGAATGGAGGTGTGTGACGTAACAATGGAAGTGTGTGAAGTCATAGAATGGAGGTGTGTGAAGTCACAGAATGGAGGTTTGTGAAGTCATAGAATGGAGGTATGTGAAGACACAGAATGGAGTTGTGTAAAGTCATGGAATGGAGGTCGGTGAAGTTATAGAATGGATGTTTGTAAAGTCAGAATGAAGGTGTGTGAAGTCATAGAATGGAGGTCTGTGATGTCAAAGAATGGAGGTGTGTGAAGTCATAGAATGGAGCTGTGTGAAATCAGAATGGAGGTGTGTGAAGTCACAGAATGGAGGTGTGTCAACTCAGAATTTAGGTGTGTGAAGTCAAAGAATGGAGGTTTGTGGAGTCATAGAATGGTGGTGTGTGAAGTCATAGAATGGAGCTGTGTGAAGTTATAGAATGGAGCTGTGTGAAGTCATAGAATGGAAGTGTGTGAAGTCATAGAATGTAGCTGTGTGAAGTCACAGAATGGACGTTATGAAGTCGTAGAATGGAGGTGTGTGAATGTTTCTGAAGTAAAAATGAAGGTGTGTGAAGTGATGGAATGGAGGTGTGTGAAGTCACAGAATGGAGGTGTATGAAGTCAGAATGGAGGTGTGTAGTCATAGATTGGAGGTGGGTGAAGTCATAGAAAGGAGGTGTGGGAGGTCATGGAATGGAGGAGTGTGAAGTCATAGAGTGCATGTGAGTGAAATCACAGATTCGAGGTCTGTGAAGTCATAGAATGGAGGTGTGTGATGTCAGAATGTAGGTGTGCGAAGTCATAGAATAGAGATGTGTGAAGTCAGAATGGAGGTGTGTGAAGTCATAGATGGAGTTGTGTGTAGTCATAGTATGGAGTTGTGTGAAAGCATAGAATAGAGTTTTGTGAAGGCACAGAATGGAGTTGTGTGAATTCATAGAATGGAGGTGAGTGAAGTCAGAATGGAGGTGTGTGAACTCATAGAATGGAGGTGTGTGACGTCACAATGGAAGTGTGTGAAGTCATAGAATGGAGGTGTGTGAAGTCACCGAATGGAGGTGTGTGAAGTCACTGAATGGAGGTGTGTGAAGTCATAGAATGGAGGTGTGTGAAGTTATAGAATGGATGTTTGTAAAGTAAAAATGAAGGTGTGTGAAGTCATAGAATAGAGATGTGTGTAGTCAGAATGGAGGTGTGTGAAGTCACAGAATGGAGATGTGTCAACTCAGAATTTAGGTGTGTGAAGTCAAAGAATGGAGGTGTGTGAAGACATAGAATGGAGGTGTGTGAAGTCAAAGAATGGAGGTGTGTGAAGTCATAGAATATATGTTTATGAAGTAAGAATGAAGGTGTGTGAAGGCATACAATGGAGGTGTGAAGTCACAGAATGGAGGTGTGTGAAGGCATAGAATGGAGGTGTGTGAAGTCATAGAATGGAGGTGTGTGAAGTCATATAATTCAGGTGTGTGAAGTCATAGATGGATTTGTGTGAAGTCATATTATGGAGGTGTGTGAAATCATAGAATGGAGTTTTGTTAAGTCACAGAATGGAGCTGTGTGAATTCAGAATGGAGGTGTGTGAAGTCATAGAATGGAGGTGTGTGAAGTCAGAATGGAGGTGTGTAGTCATAGATTGGAGGTGGGTGAAGTCATAGAAAGGAGGTGTGGGAAGTCATAGAATGGAGGAGTGTGAAGTCATAGAGTGCATGTGAGTGAAATCAAAGATTCGAGGTCTGTGAAGTCATAGAATGGAGGTGTGTGATGTCAGAATGGAGGTGTGCGAAGTCATAGAATAGAGGTGTGTGAAGTCAGAATGGAGGTGCGTGAAGTCATAGATGGAGTTGTGTGAAGTCATAGTATGGAGTTGTGTGAAATCATAGAATAGAGTTTTGTGAAGGCACAGAATGGAGCTGTGTGAAGTCATAGAATGGAGGTGTGTGAAGTCAGAATGTAGGTGTGTGAACTCATAGAATGGAGGTGTGTGACGTCACAATGTAAGTGTGTGAAGTCATAGATTGGAGGTGTGTGAAGTCACAGAATGGAGGTGTGTGAAGTCACTGAATGGAGGTGTGTGAAGTCATAGAATGGAGAGTGTGTGAAGTTGTAGAATGGATGTTTGTAAAGTAAAAATGAAGGTGTGTGAAGTCATAGAATGGAGATGTGTGAAGTCAGAATGGAGGTGTATGAAGTCACAGAATGGAGATGTGTCAACTCAGAATTTAGGTGTGTGAAGTCAAAGAATGGAGGTGTGTGAAGACATAGAATGGACGTGTTTGAAGTCAAAGAATGGAGGTGTGTGAAGTCATAGAATATATGTTTGTGAAGTAAGAATGAAGGTGTGTGAAGGCATAGAATTGAGGTGTGTGAAGTCACAGAATGGAGGTGTGTGAAGGCATAGAATGGAGGTGTGTGAAGTCATATAATGGAGGTGTGTGAAGTCATAGATGGAGTTGTGTGAAGTCATAGTATGGAGGTGTGTGAAATCATAGAATGGAGTTTTGTGAAGTCACAGAATGGAGCTGTGTGAATTCAGAATGCAGGTGTGTGAAGTCATAGAATGGAGGTGTGTGAAGTCAGAATGGAGGTGTGTGAACTCATAGAATGGAGGTGTGTGACGTCACAATGGAAGTGTGTGAAGTCATAGAATGGAGGTGTGTGAAGTCACAAAATGGAGGTGTGTGAAGTCATAGAATGGAGGTATGTGAACTCACAGAACGGAGGTGTGAAAAGTAAGAATGAAGGTGTGTGAAGTCATAGAATGGAGGTGAGTGATGTCAAAGAATGGAGGTTTGTGAAGTCATAGAATGGAGCTGTGTGAAGTCAGAATGGAGGTGTGTGAAGTCACAGAATGGAGGTGTGTCAACTCAGAATTTAGGTGTGTGAAGTCAAAGAATGGAGGTGTGTGAAGTCCGAATGGAGGTGTGTAGTCATAGATTGGAGGTGGGTGAAGTCATAGAAAGGAGGTGTGGGAAGTCATAGAATGGAGGAGTGTGAAGTCATAGAGTGCATGTGAGTGAAATCACAAATTCGAGGTCTGTGAAGTCATAGAATGGAGGTGTGTGATGTCAGAATGGAGGTGTGCGAAGTCATAGAATAGAGGTGTGTGAAGTCAGAATGGAGGTGTGTGAAGTCAAAGATGGAGTTGTGTGAAGTCATAGAATAGAGTTTTGTGAAGGCACAGAATGGAGCTGTGTGAAGTCATAGAATGGAGGTGTGTGAAGTGAGAATGGAGGTGTGTGAACTCATAGAATGGAGGTGTGTGAAGTTATAGAATGGATGTTTGTAAAGGAAAAATGAAGGTGTGTGAAGTCATAGAATGGAGATGTGTGAAGTCAGAATGGAGGTGTGTGAAGTCACAGAATGGAGATGTGTCAAATCAGAATTTAGGTGTGTGAAGTCAAAGAATGGAGGTGTGTGAAGACATAGAATGGAGGTGTGTGAAGTCAAAGAATGGAGGTGTGTAAAGTCATAGAATATATGTTTGTGAAGTAAGAATGAAGGTGTGAGAAGTCATAGAATGGAGGTGTGAAGTCACAGAATGGAGGTGTGTGAAGGCATAAAATGGAGGTGTGTGAAGTCATAGAATGGAGGTGTGTGAAGTTATATAATGGAGGTGTGTGAAGTCATAGATGGAGATGTGTGAAGTCATAGTATGGAGGTGTGTGAAATCATAGAATGGAGTTTTGTGAAGTCACAGAATGGAGCTGTGTGAATTCAGAATCGAGGTGTGTGAAGTCATTAAATGGAGGTGTGTGAAGTCAGAATGGAGGTGTGTGAAGTCATAGAATGGAGGTGTGTGAATTCAGAATGGAGGTGTGTGAACTCATAGAATGGAGGTGTGTGACGTAACAATGGAAGTGTGTGAAGTCATAGAATGGAGGTGTGTGAAGTCACAGAATGGAGGTTTGTGAAGTCATAGAATGGAGGTATGTGAAGTCACAGAATGGAGGTGTGTAAAGTCATGGAATGGAGGTGGGTGAAGTTATAGAATGGATGTTTGTAAAGTAAGAATGAAGATGTGTGAAGTCATAGAATGGAGGTCTGTGATGTCAAAGAATGGAGGTGTGTGAAGTCATAGAATGGAGGTGTGTCAACTCAGATTTTAGGTGTGTGAAGTCAAAGAATGGAGGTGTGTGGAGTCATAGAATGGTGGTGTGTGAAGTGATAGAATGGAGCTGTGTGAAGTCAGAATGGAGGTGTGTGAAGTCACAGAATGGAGGTGTGTCAACTCAGATTTTAGGTGTGTGAAGTCAAAGAATGGAGGTGTGTGGAGTCATAGAATGGTGGTGTGTGAAGTGATAGAATGGAGCTGTGTGAAGTTACAGAATGGAGCTGTGTGAAGTCATAGAATGGAAGTGTGTGAAGTCATAGAATGGAGCTGTGTGAAGTCACAGAATGGACGTTATGAAGTCATAGAATGGAGGTGTGTGAAGTCACAGAATTGAGGTGTTTGAAGTCATATATTGAAGGTGTGTGAAGTCAAAATGCATGTGTAAAGTCACAGAATGGAGGTTTGTGAAGTCATAGAATGGAGGTGTGTGAATGTTTCTGAAGTAAAAATGAAGGTGTGTGAAGTCATGGAATGGAGGTGTGTGAAGTCACAGAATGGAGGTGTGTGAAGTCAGAATGGAGGTGTGTAGTCATAGATTGTAGGTGGGTGAAGTCATAGAAAGGAGGTGTGGGAAGTCATAGAATGGAGGAGTGTGAAGTCATAGAGTGCATGTGAGTGAAATCACAGATTCGAGGTCTGTGAAGTCATAGAATGGAGGTGTGTGATGTCAGAATGGAGGTGTGCGAAGTCATAGAATAGAGGTGTGTGAAGTCAGAATGGAGGTGTGTGAAGTCATAGATGGAGTTGTGTGAATTCATAGTATGGAGTTGTGTGAAATCATAGAATAGAGTTTTGTGAAGGCACAGAATGGAGCTGTGTGAAGTCATAGAATGGAGGTGTGTGAAGTCAGAATGGAGGTGTGTGAACTCATAGAATGGAGGTGTGTGACGTCTCAATGGAAGTGTGTGAAGTCATAGAATGGAGGTGTGTGAAGTCACAGAATGGAGGTGTGTGAAGTCACTGAATGGAGGTGTGTGAAGTCATAGAGGGAGGTGTGTGAAGTTATAGAATGGATGTTTGTAAAGTAAAAATGAATGTGTGTGAAGTCATAGAATGGAGATGTGTAGTCAGAATGGAGGTGTGTGAAGTCACAGAATGGAGATGTGTCAACTCAGAATTTAGGTGTGTGAAGTCAAAGAATGGAGGTGTGTGAAGACATAGAATGGAGGTGTGTGAAGTCAAAGAATGGAGGTGTGTGAAGTCATAGAATATATGTTTGTGAAGTAAGAATGAAGGTGTGTGAAGGCATACAATGGAGGTGTGAAGTCACAGAATGGAGGTGTGTGAAGGCATAGAATGGAGGTGTGTGAAGTCATAGAATGGAGGTGTGTGAAGTCATATATTGGAGGTGTGTGAAGTCATAGATGGAGTTGTGTGAAGTCATATTATGGAGGTGTGTGAAATCATAGAATGGAGTTTTGTGAAGTCACAGAATGGAGCTGTGTGAATTCAAAATGGAGGTGTGTGAAGTCATAGAATGGAGGTGTGTGAAGTCCGAATGGAGGTGTGTAGTCATAGATTGGAGGTGGGTGAAGTCATAGAAAGGAGGTGTGGGAAGTCATAGAATGGAGGAGTGTGAAGTCATAGAGTGCATATGAGTGAAATCACAAATTCGAGGTCTGTGAAGTCATAGAATGGAGGTGTGTGATGTCAGAATGGAGGTGTGTGAAGTCAAAGATGGAGTTGTGTGAAGTCATAGAATAGAGTTTTGTGAAGGCACAGAATGGAGCTGTGTGAAGTCATAGAATGGAGGTGTGTGAAGTGAGAATGGAGGTGTGTGAACTCATAGAATGGAGGTGTGTGAAGTTATAGAATGGATGTTTGTAAAGGAAAAATGAAGGTGTGTGAAGTCATAGAATGGAGATGTGTGAAGTCAGAATGGAGGTGTGTGAAGTCAAAGATGGAGTTGTGTGAAGTCATAGAATAGAGTTTTGTGAAGGCACAGAATGGAGCTGTGTGAAGTCATAGAATGGAGGTGTGTGAAGTGAGAATGGAGGTGTGTGAACTCATAGAATGGAGGTGTGTGAAGTTATAGAATGGATGTTTGTAAAGGAAAAATGAAGGTGTGTGAAGTCATAGAATGGAGATGTGTGAAGTCAGAATGGAGGTGTGTGAAGTCACAGAATGGAGATGTGTCAAATCAGAATTTAGGTGTGTGAAGTCAAAGAATGGAGGTGTGTGAAGACATAGAATGGAGGTGTGTAAAGTCATAGAATATATGTTTGTGAAGTAAGAATGAAGGTGTGAGAAGTCATAGAATGGAGGTGTGAAGTCACAGAATGGAGGTGTGTGAAGGCATAAAATGGAGGTGTGTGAAGTCATAGAATGGAGGTGTGTGAAGTTATATAATGGAGGTGTGTGAAGTCATAGATGGAGATGTGTGAAGTCATAGTATGGAGGTGTGTGAAATCATAGAATGGAGTTTTGTGAAGTCACAGAATGGAGCTGTGTGAATTCAGAATCGAGGTGTGTGAAGTCATTAAATGGAGGTGTGTGAAGTCAGAATGGAGGTGTGTGAAGTCATAGAATGGAGGTGTGTGAAGTCAGAATGGAGGTGTGTGAACTCATAGAATGGAGGTGTGTGACGTAACAATGGAAGTGTGTGAAGTCATAGAATGGAGGTGTGTGAAGTCACAGAATGGAGGTTTGTGAAGTCATAGAATGGAGGTATGTGAAGTCACAGAATGGAGGTGTGTAAAGTCATGGAATGGAGGTGGGTGAAGTTATAGAATGGATGTTTGTAAAGTAAGAATGAAGATGTGTGAAGTCATAGAATGGAGGTCTGTGATGTCAAAGAATGGAGGTGTGTGAAGTCATAGAATGGAGCTGTGTGAAGTCAGAATGGAGGTGTGTGAAGTCACAGAATGGAGGTGTGTCAACTCAGATTTTAGGTGTGTGAAGTCAAAGAATGGAGGTGTGTGGAGTCATAGAATGGTGGTGTGTGAAGTGATAGAATGGAGCTGTGTGAAGTTACAGAATGGAGCTGTGTGAAGTCATAGAATGGAAGTGTGTGAAGTCATAGAATGGAGCTGTGTGAAGTCACAGAATGGACGTTATGAAGTCATAGAATGGAGGTGTGTGAAGTCACAGAATTGAGGTGTTTGAAGTCATATATTGAAGGTGTGTGAAGTCAAAATGCATGTGTAAAGTCACAGAATGGAGGTTTGTGAAGTCATAGAATGGAGGTGTGTGAATGTTTCTGAAGTAAAAATGAAGGTGTGTGAAGTCATGGAATGGAGGTGTGTGAAGTCACAGAATGGAGGTGTGTGAAGTCAGAATGGAGGTGTGTAGTCATAGATTGTAGGTGGGTGAAGTCATAGAAAGGAGGTGTGGGAAGTCATAGAATGGAGGAGTGTGAAGTCATAGAGTGCATGTGAGTGAAATCACAGATTCGAGGTCTGTGAAGTCATAGAATGGAGGTGTGTGATGTCAGAATGGAGGTGTGCGAAGTCATAGAATAGAGGTGTGTGAAGTCAGAATGGAGGTGTGTGAAGTCATAGATGGAGTTGTGTGAATTCATAGTATGGAGTTGTGTGAAATCATAGAATAGAGTTTTGTGAAGGCACAGAATGGAGCTGTGTGAAGTCATAGAATGGAGGTGTGTGAAGTCAGAATGGAGGTGTGTGAACTCATAGAATGGAGGTGTGTGACGTCTCAATGGAAGTGTGTGAAGTCATAGAATGGAGGTGTGTGAAGTCACAGAATGGAGGTATGTGAAGTCACTGAATGGAGGTGTGTGAAGTCATAGAATGGAGGTGTGTGAAGTTACAGAATGGATGTTTGTAAAGTAAAAATGAATGTGTGTGAAGTCATAGAATGGAGATGTGTAGTCAGAATGGAGGTGTGTGAAGTCACAGAATGGAGATGTGTCAACTCAGAATTTAGGTGTGTGAAGTCAAAGAATGGAGGTGTGTGAAGACATAGAATGGAGGTGTGTGAAGTCAAAGAATGGAGGTGTGTGAAGTCATAGAATATATGTTTGTGAAGTAAGAATGAAGGTGTGTGAAGGCATACAATGGAGGTGTGAAGTCACAGAATGGAGGTGTGTGAAGGCATAGAATGGAGGTGTGTGAAGTCATAGAATGGAGGTGTGTGAAGTCATATATTGGAGGTATGTGAAGTCATAGATGGAGTTGTGTGAAGTCATATTATGGAGGTGTGTGAAATCATAGAATGGAGTTTTGTGAAGTCACAGAATGGAGCTGTGTGAATTCAAAATGGAGGTGTGTGAAGTCATAGAATGGAGGTGTGTGAAGTCCGAATGGAGGTGTGTAGTCATAGATTGGAGGTGGGTGAAGTCATAGAAAGGAGGTGTGGGAAGTCATAGAATGGAGGAGTGTGAAGTCATAGAGTGCATGTGAGTGAAATCACAGATTCGAGGTCTGTGAAGTCATAGAATGGAGGTGTGTGATGTCAGAATGGAGGTGTGCGAAGTCATAGAATAGAGGTGTGTGAAGTCAGAATGGAGGTGTGTGAAGTCAAAGATGGAGTTGTGTGAAGTCATAGAATAGAGTTTTGTGAAGGCACAGAATGGAGCTGTGTGAAGTCATAGAATGGAGGTGTGTGAAGTGAGAATGGAGGTGTGTGAACTCATAGAATGGAGGTGTGTGAAGTTATAGAATGGATGTTTGTAAAGGAAAAATGAAGGTGTGTGAAGTCATAGAATGGAGATGTGTGAAGTCAGAATGGAGGTGTGTGAAGTCACAGAATGGAGATGTGTCAAATCAGAATTTAGGAGTGTGAAGTCAAAGAATGGAGGTGTGTGAAGACATAGAATGGAGGTGTGTGAAGTCAAAGAATGGAGGTGTGTAAAGTCATAGAATATATGTTTGTGAAGTAAGAATGAAGGTGTGAGAAGTCATAGAATGGAGGTGTGAAGTCACAGAATGGAGGTGTGTGAAGGCATAAAATGGAGGTGTGTGAAGTCATAGAATGGAGGTGTGTGAAGTTATATAATGGAGGTGTGTGAAGTCATAGATGGAGATGTGTGAAGTCATAGTATGGAGGTGTGTGGAATCATAGAATGGAGTTTTGTGAAGTCACAGAATGGAGCTGTGTGAATTCAGAATCGAGGTGTGTGAAGTCATTAAATGGAGGTGTGTGAAGTCAGAATGGAGGTGTATGAAGTCATAGAATGGAGGTGTGTGAAGTCAGAATGGAGGTGTGTGAACTCATAGAATGGAGGTGTGTGACGTAACAATGGAAGTGTGTGAAGTCATAGAATGGAGGTGTGTGAAGTCACAGAATGGAGGTTTGTGAAGTCATAGAATGGAGGTATGTGAAGTCACAGAATGGAGGTGTGTAAAGTCATGGAATGGAGGTGGGTGAAGTTATAGAATGGATGTTTGTAAAGTAAGAATGAAGATGTGTGAAGTCATAGAATGGAGGTCTGTGAAGTCAGAATGGAGGTGTGTGAAGTCACAGAATGGAGGTGTGTCAACTCAGATTTTAGGTGTGTGAAGTCAAAGAATGGAGGTGTGTGGAGTCATAGAATGGTGGTGTGTGAAGTGATAGAATGGAGCTGTGTGAAGTTATAGAATGGAGCTGTGTGAAGTCATAGAATGGAAGTGTGTGAAGTCATAGAATGGAGCTGTGTGAAGTCACAGAATGGACGTTATGAAGTCATAGAATGGAGATGTGTGAAGTCACAGAATTGAGGTGTTTGAAGTCATATATTAGAGGTGTGTGAAGTCAAAATGCATGTGTGAATTCACAGAATGGAGGTTTGTGAAGTCATAGAATGGAGGTGTGTGAATGTTTCTGAAGTAAAAATGAAGGTGTGTGAAGTCATGGAATGGAGGTGTGTGAAGACACAGAATGGAGGTGTGTGAAGTCAGAATGGAGGTGTGTAGTCATAGAATGGAGTTGTGTGAAGTCATAGAATGGAGGTGTGTGAAGTCAGAATGGAGTTGTGAAGTCATAGAATGGAGGTGTGTGAAGTCATAGAATGGAGGTGTGTGAAGTCCGAATGGAGGTGTGAAGTCATAGAATGGAGGAGTGTGAAGTCATAGAGTGCATGTGAGTGACATCACAGATTCGAGGTCTGTGAAGTCATAGAATGGAGGTGTGTGATGTCAGAATGGAGGTGTGCGAAGTCATAGAATAGAGGTGTGTGAAGTCAGAATGGAGGTGTGTGAAGTCATAAATGGAGTTGTGTGAAGTCATAGTATGGAGTTGTGTGAAATCATAGAATATAGTTTTGTGAAGGCACAGAATGGAGCTGTGTGAAGTCATAGAATGGAGGTGTGTGAAGTCAGAATGGAGGTGTGTGAACTCATAGAATGGAGGTGTGTGACGTCACAATGGAAGTGTGTGAAGTCATAGAATGGAGGTGTGTGAAGTCACAGAATGGAGGTGTGTGAAGTCATAGAATGAAGCTGTGTCAAGTTATAGAATGGATGTTTGTAAAGTAAAAATGAAGGTGTGTGAAGTCATAGAATGGAGATGTGTGTAGTCAGAATGGAGGTGTGTGAAGTCACAGAATGGAGATGTGTCAACTCAGAATTTAGGTGTGTGAAGTCAAAGAATGGAGGTGTGTGAAGACATAGAATGGAGGTGTGTGAAGTCAAAGAATGGAGGTGTGTGAAGTCATAGAATATATGTTTGTGAAGTAAGAATGAAGGTGTGTGAAGGCATAGAATGGAGGTGTGAAGTCACAGAATGGAGGTGTGTGAAGGCATAGAATGGAGGTGTGTGAAGTCATAGAATGGAGGTGTGTGAAGTCATATAATGGAGGTGTGTGAAGTCATAGAATGGAGCTGTGTGAAGTTATACAATGGAGCTGTGTGAAGTCATAGAATGGAAGTGTGTGAAGTCATAGAATGGAGCTGTGTGAAGTCACAGAATGGACGTTATGAAGTCATAGAATGGAGGTGTGTGAAGTCACAGAATTGAGGTGTTTGAAGTCATATATTGAAGGTGTGTGAAGTCAAAATGCATGTGCAAAGTCACAGAATGGAGGTTTGTGAAGTCATAGAATGGAGGTGTGTGAATGTTTCTGAAGTAAAAATGAAGGTGTGTGAAGTCATGGAATGGAGGTGTGTGAAGTCACAGAATGGAGGTGTGTGAAGTCAGAATGGAGGTGTGTAGTCATAGATTGGAGGTGGGTGAAGTCATAGAAAGGAGGTGTGGGAAGTCATAGAATGGAGGAGTGTGAAGTCATAGAGTGCATGTGAGTGAAATCAAAGATTCGAGGTCTGTGAAGTCATAGAATGGAGGTGTGTGATGTCAGAATGGAGGTGTGCGAAGTCATAGAATAGAGGTGTGTGAAGTCAGAATGGAGGTGTGTGAAGTCATAGATGGAGTTGTGTGAATTCATAGTATGGAGTTGTGTGAAATCATAGAATAGAGTTTTGTGAAGGCACAGAATGGAGCTGTGTGAAGTCATAGAATGGAGGTGTGTGAAGTCAGAATGGAGGTGTGTGAACTCATAGAATGGAGGTGTGTGACGTCACAATGGAAGTGTGTGAAGTCATAGAATGGAGGTGTGTGAAGTCACAGAATGGAGGTGTGTGAAGTCACTGAATGGAGGTGTGTGAAGTCATAGAATGGAGGTGTGTGAAGTTATAGAAAGGAGGTGTGTGAAGTCACAGAATGGAGGTGTGTGAAGTCAGAATGGAGGTGTGTAGTCATAGATTGGAGGTGGGTGAAATCATAGAGAGGAGGTGTGGGAAGTCATAGAATGGAGGAGTGGGAAGTCATAGAGTGCAGGTGAGTGAAGTCACAGATTCGAGGTCTGTAAAATCATAGAATGGAGGTGTGTGATGTCAGATTTGAGGTGTGTGAAGTCAAAGAATGTAGGTGTGTGAAGTCATTGAATGGAGGTGTGTGAAGTCACAGAAAGAAGGTGTGTGAAGTCAGAATGGAGGTGTGTGAAGTCATAGAATGGAGGTGTGTGAAGTCAGAATGGAGGTGTGTGAACTCATAGAATGGAGGTGTGTGACGTAACAATGGAACTGTGTGAAGTCATAGAATGGAGGTGTGTGAAGTCACAGAATGGAGGTTTGTGAAGTCATAGAATGGAGGTATGTGAAGTCACAGAATGGAGGTGTGTAAAGTCATGGAATGGAGGTGGGTGAAGTTATAGAATGGATGTTTGTAAAGTAAGAATGAAGATGTGTGAAGTCATAGAATGGAGGTCTGTGATGTCAAAGAATGGAGGTGTGTGAAGTCATAGAATTGAGCTGTGTGAAGTCAGAATGGAGGTGTGTGAAGTCACAGAATGGAGGTGTGTCAACTCAGAATTTAGGTGTGTGAAGTCAAAGAATGGAGGTGTGTGGAGTCATAGAATGGTGGTGTGTGAAGTGATAGAATGGAGCTGTGTGAAGTTATAGAATGGAGCTGTGTGAAGTCATAGAATGGAAGTGTGTGAAGTCATAGAATGGAGCTGTGTGAAGTCACAGAATGGACGTTATGAAGTCATAGAATGGAGATGTGTGAAGTCACAGAATTGAGGTGTTTGAAGTCATATATTGGAGGTGTGTGAAGTCAAAATGCATGTGTGAAGTCACAGAATGGAGGTTTGTGAAGTCATAGAATGGAGGTGTGTGAATGTTTCTGAAGTAAAAATGAAGGTGTGTGAAGTCATGGAATGGAGGTGTGTGAAGACACAGAATGGAGGTGTGTGAAGTCAGAATGGAGGTGTGTAGTCATAGAATGGAGTTGTGTGAAGTCATAGAATGGAGGTGTGTGAAGTCAGAATGGAGTTGTGAAGTCATAGAATGGAGGAGTGTGAAGTCATAGAGTGCATGTGAGTGACATCACAGATTCGAGGTCTGTGAAGTCATAGAATGGAGGTGTGTGATGTCAGAATGGAGGTGTGCGAAGTCATAAAATAGAGGTGTGTGAAATCAGAATGGAGGTGTGTGAAGTCATAAATGGAGTTGTGTGAAGTCATAGTATGGAGTTGTGTGAAATCATAGAATATAGTTTTGTGAAGGCACAGAATGGAGCTGTGTGAAGTCATAGAATGGAGGTGTGTGAAGTCAGAATGGAGGTGTGTGAACTCACAGAATGGAGGTGTGTGACGTCACAATGGAAGTGTGTGAAGTCATAGAATGGAGGTGTGTGAAGTCACAGAATGGAGGTGTGTGAAGTCATAGAATGCAGGTGTGTCAAGTTATAGAATGGATGTTTGTAAAGTAAAAATGAAGGTGTGTGAAGTCATAGAATGGAGATGTGTGTAGTCAGAATGGAGGTGTGTGAAGTCACAGAATGGAGATGTGTCAACTCAGAATTTAGGTGTGTGAAGTCAAAGAATGGAGGTGTGTGAAGACATAGAATGGAGGTGTGTGAAGTCATATAATGGAGGTGTGTGAAGTCATAGATGGACTTGTGTGAAGTCACAGAATGGAGGTGTGTGAAGGCAAAGAATGGAGGTGTGTGAAGTCATAGAATGGAGGTGTGTGAAGTCATATAATGGAGGTGTATGAAGTCACAGAATGGAGGTTTGTGAAGTCAGAATGGAGGTGTGAAGTCATAGAATGGAGTTGGGAGAAGTCATAGAAAGGAGGTGTGTGAAGTCATAGAATGGAGCTGTGTGAAGTCATTTAATGGAGGTGTGTGAGGTCAGAATGGAGGTGTGTGAACTCATAGAATGGTAGTGTGTGTAGTCACAATGGAGTTGTGTGAAGTCATAGAATGGAGGTGTGTGAAGTCACAGAATGGACGTGTGTGAAGTCATAGAATGGAGGTGTGTGAAATCATAGAATGGAGGTGTGTGAAGTCACAGAATGGAGGTGGGGGAAGTCATAGAATGGAAGTGTGTGAAGTCATAAAATGGAGGTGTGTGAAGTCACAGAATGGACGGTTTGAAATCATAGAATGGAGGTGTGTGAAGTCACAGAATTGAGATGTTTGAAGTCATATATTGGAGGTGTGTGAAGTCAAAATGGATGTGTGAAGTCATAGAATGGAGGTGTGTGAAATCATAGAATGAGGGTGTGTGAGGTCATAGAATGGAGGTTTGTGAAGTCACAGAATGGAGGTGTGTGACATCATAGAATGAAGGTGTGTGAAGTCATAGAATGGAAGTGTGTGAAGTCCAAGAATGGAGGTGTGTGAAGTCACAGAATGGAGATGTGTGAAATCACAGAATAGAGGTGTGTGAACTCAGAATGGAAGTGTGTGAAGTCAGAATGGAGGTGTGTGAAGTCACAGAATGGAGGTTTGTGAAGTCATAGAATGGAAGTGTGTGAAGTCATAGAATGGATGTTTCTGAAGTAAGAATGAAGGTGTGTGAAGTCATACAATGGAGGTGTGTGAAGTCATAGAATGGAGGTGTGTGAAGTCACAGAATGGAGGTGTGTGAAGTCAGAATGGAAGTGTGTAGTCATAGATTGGAGGTGGGTGAAGTCATAGAAAGAGGTGTGGGTAGTCATAGAGTGCAGGTGAGTGAAGTCACAGATTCGAGGTCTGTGAAGTCATAGAATGGAAGTGTGTGATGTCAAAGAATGGAGATGTGTGAAGTCACAGAATGGAGCTGTGTGAAGTCAGAATGGAGGTGTGTGAAGTCACAGAATGGAGGTGTGTCAACTTAGAATTTAGGTGTGTGAAGTCAAAGAATGGAGGTCTGTGATGTCAAAGAATGGAGATGTGTGAAGTCATAGAATGGAGCTGTGTGAAGTCAGAATGGAGGTGTGTGAAGTCACAGAATGGAGGTGTGTCAACTCAGAATTTAGGTGTGTGAAGTCAAAGAATGGAGGTGTGTGGAGTCATAGAATGGTGGTTTGTGAAGCCATAGAATGGACCTGTGTGAAGTTATAGAATGGAGGTGTGTGAAGTCACAGAATGGAGGTGTGTGAAGTCAGAATGAAGGTGTGTAGTCATAGATTGGAGGTGGGTGAATTCATAGAAAGGAGGTGTGGGAAGTCATAGAATGGAGGTGTGTGAAGTCACAGAATGGAGGTGTGTGAAGTCATAGTATGGAGATATGTGAAATCATAGAATGGAGTTTTGTGAAGTCACAGAATGGAGTTGTGTGAGTCAGAATTGAGGTGTGTGAAGTCATGGAATGTAGATGTGTGAAGTCATAGAATGGAGTATTGTGAAGTCACCGAAGGGAGGTTTGTGAAGTCATAGAATGGAGGTATGAGAAATCAAATTAGAGGGGTGTGAAGTCGGGGAATGGAGGTGTGTGAAGTCATAGAATGGAGGAGGGTGAAGTCATAGAATGGAGGTGTGTGAATTCAGATTGGAGGTGTGTGAAGTCATAGAATGGAGGTGTGTGACGTCACAATGGAAGTGTATGAAGTCACAGAATGGACCTGTGTGAATACATAAAATGGAGGTGTGTGAAGTCAGAATGGAATTTTGTGAAGTCACAGAATTGAGCTTTGTGAATTCAGAATGGAGGTGTGTGAAGTCATAGAATGGAGGTGTGTGACGTCACAATGGAAGTTTGTGAAGTCATAGAATGGAGGTGTGTGAAGTGACAGAATGGAGGTGTGTGAAGTCATACAATGGAGGTGTGTGAAGTCAGAATGGAGGTGTGTGAAATCACAGAATGGAGGTGTGTGAACTCAGAATGGAGGTGTGTGAAGTCATAGATGGAGGTGTGTGAAGTCATAGTATGGAGATATGTGAAATCATAGAATGGAGTTTTTGAAGTCACAGAATGCAGTTGTGTGAGTCAGAATTGAGGTGTGTGAAGTCATAGAATGTAGATGTGTGAAGTCATAGAATGGAGTATTGTGAAGTCACCGAAGGGAGGTTTGTGAAGTCCCAGAATTGAGATGTGTGAACTCAGAATGGAGGTGTGTAAAGTCACAGAATGGACGGTTTGAAGTCATAGAATGGAGGTGTGTGAAGTCACAGAATGGACGGTTTGAAGTCATAGAATGGAGGTGTGTGAACTCACAGAATTGAGGTGTTTGAAGTCATAAATTGGAGGTGTGTGAAGTCAAAATGGATGTGTGAAATCATAGAATGGAGGTGTGTGAAATCATAGAATGAGGGTGTGTGAGGTCATAGAATGGAGGTTTGTGAAGTCACAGAATGGAGGTGTGTGAAATCATAGAATGAATGTGTGTGAAGTCATAGAATGGAGGTGTGGGAAGTCACAGAATGGAGGTGTGTGAAATCACAGAATAGAGGTGTGTGAACTCAGAATGGAGGTGTGTGAAGTCAGAGAATGGAGGTGTGTGAAGTCATAGAATGGAAGTGTGTGAAGTCATAGAATGGATGTGTGTGAAGTCAGAATGGAGGTGTGTGAAGTCACAGAATGGAGGTTTGTGAAGTCATAGAGTGGAAGTGTGTGAAGTCATAGAATGGATGTTTCTGAAGTAAGAATGAAGGTGTGTGAAGTCATAGAATGGAGGTGTGTGAAGTCATAGAATGGAGGTTTGTGAAATCATAGAATGGAGGTGTGTCAAGTCAGAATGGAGGTGTGTGAAGTCATAGAATGGAGGTGTGTGAAGTCATAGAATGGAGGTGTGTGAACTCATAGAATGGAGGTGTGTGAAGTCACAGAATGGACGTGTGTGAAGTCATAGAATGGAGGTATGTGAAGTCACAAAATGGAGGTGTGTAAAGTCAAAGAATGGAGGTGTGTGAAAATATAGAATGGATGTTTGTAATGTAAGAATGAAGGTGTGTGAAGTCATAGAATGGAGGTGTGTGATGTCAAAGAATTTAGGTTTGTGAAGTCATAGAATGGAGCTGTGTGAAGTCAGAATGGAGGTGTGTGAAGTCACAGAATGGAGGTGTGTCAACTCAGAATTTAGGTGTGTGAAGTCAAAGAATAGAGGTGTGTGAAGTCATAGAATGGAGTTGTGTGAAGTCATAGAATGGAGGTGTGTGAAGTTATAGAATGGAGGTGTGTGAAGTCACAGAAAGAAGGTGTGTGAAGTCAGAATGGAGGTCTGTGAAATCATAGAATGGAGGTGTGTGATGTCAGATTGGAGGTTTGTGAAGTCAAAGGATGTAGGTGTGTGAAGTCATTGAATGGAGTTGTGTGAAGCCACAGAATGGAGGTGTGTGAAGTCAGAATGGAGGTGTGTGAAGTCATAGAATGGAGGTGTGTGAAGTCAGAATGGAGGTGTGTGAACTCATAGAATGGAGGTGTGTGACGTAACAATGGAAGTGTGTGAGGTCATAGAATGGAGGTGTGTAAAGTCATGGAATGGAGGTGTGTGAAGTCATAGAATGGAGTTGTGTGATGTCACAGAATGGAGGTTTGTGAAGTCATAGAATGGAGGTATGTGAAGTCACAGATTGGAGGTGTGTAAAGTCATGGAATGGAGGTGTGTGAAGTCATAGAATGGAGTTGTGTGATGTCAAAGAATGGAGGTGTGTGAAGTCATAGAATGGAGCTGTGTGAAGTCAGAATGGAGGTGTGTGAAGCCACAGAATGGAGGTGTGTCAACTCAGAATTTAGGTGTGTGAGGTCAAAGAATGGAGGTGTGTGAAGTCAAAGAATGGAGGTGTGTGAAGTCATAGAATGGAGGTGTGTGAAGTCATAGAATGTATGTTTGTGAAGTAAGAATTAAAGTGTGTGAAGTCATAGAATGGAGGTGTGTGTAGTCACAGAATGGAAGTGTGTGAAGTCACAGAATGGATGTGTGAAGTCAGAATGGAGGTGTGAAGTCATAGAATGGAGTTGGGTGAAGTCATAGAAAGGAGGTGTGGGAAGTCATAGAATGGAGGTGTGTGAAGTCATAGAATGGAGGTGTGTGAAGTCAGAATGGAGGTGTGTGAACTAATAGCATGGTAGTGTGTGTAGTCACAATGGAGGTGTGTGAAGTCATAGAATGGAGGTGTGTGAAGTCACAGAATGGAGGTGTGTGAAGTCATAGAATGGAGGTGTGTGAAGTCACAGAATGGAGGTGTGTGAAGTCAGAATGGATGTGTATGAAGACATAGAATGGAGGTGTGTGAAGTCAGAATGGAGGTGTGTGAACTCATAGAATGGAGGTGTGTGACGTAACAATGGAAGTGTGTGAGGTCATAGAATGGAGGTGGGTGAAGTCATAGAACTTAGGTGTGGGAAGTCATAGAATGGAGAAGTTTGAGGTCATAGAGTGGAGGTGTGTGAAGTCAGAACGTAGGTGTTCGAAGTCATAGAACAGAGGTGTGTGAAGTCAGAATGGAGGTGTGTGAAGTCATAGAATGGAGGTGTGTTAACTCATAGAATGGAGGTGTGTGACGTCACAATGGCAGTTTGTGAAGTCATAGAATGGAGGTGTGTGAAGTCACAGAATGGAGGTGTGTGAAGTCATACAATGGAGGTGTGTCAAGTCAGAATGGAGGTGTGTGAAGTCACAGAATGGAGGTGTGTGAACTCAGAATGGAGGTGTGTGAAGTAATAGATGGAGGTATGTGAAGTCATAGTATGGAGATATGTGAAATCATAGAATGGAGTTTTTGAAGTCACAGAATGGAGGTTTGTGAAGTAATAGAATGGAGGTGTGTGAATTCATACAATGGAGGTGTGTGAAGTCAGAATGGAATTTTGTGAAGTCACAGAATTGAGCTTGTGAATTCAGAATGGAATGGAGGTGTGTGATGTCAAAAAATTTAGGTTTGTGAAGTCATAGAATGGAGCTGTGTGAAGTCAGAATGGAGGTGTGTGAAGTCACAAAATGGATGTGTGTCAACTCAGAATTTAGGTGTGTGAAGTCAAAGAATAGAGGTGTGTGAAGTCATAGAATGGAGGTGTGTGAAGTCATAGAATGGAGGTGTGTGAAGTTATAGAATGGAGGTGTGTGAAGTCACAGAATGGAGGTGTGTGAAGTCAGAATGGAGGTGAGTAGTCATAGATTGGAAGTGGGTGAATTCATAAAAAGGACGTGTGGGAAGTCAAAGAATGGAGGAGTGGGGGAAGTCATAGAGTGCAGGTGAGTGAAGTCACAGATTCGAGGTCTGTGAAATCATAGAATGGAGGTGTGTGATGTCAGATTGGAGGTGTGTAAAGTCATAGAATGGAAGTGTGTGAAGTCACAGAATGGAGGTGTGTGAAGTCAAAGAATGTAGGTGTGTGAAGTCATTGAATGGAGGTGTGTGAAGCCACAGAATGGAGGTGTGTGAAGTCAGAATGGAGGTGTGTGAAGTCATAGAATGAAGGTGTGTGAAGTCAGAATGGAGGTGTGTGAACTCATAGAATGGAGGTGTGTGACGTAACAATGGAAGTGTGTGAGGTCATAGAATGGAGGTGTGTGAAGTCACAGAATGGAGGTTTGTGAAGTCATAAAATGGAGGTATGTGAAGTCACAGAATGGAGGTGTGTAAAGTCATGGAATGGAGGTGTGTGAAGTTATAGAATGGATGTTTGTAAAGTAAGAATGAAGGTGTGTGAAGTCATAGAATGGAGCTGTGTGATGTCAAAGAATGGAGGTGTGTGAAGTCATAGAATGGAGCTGTGTGAAGTCAGAATGGAGGTGTGAAGTCATAGAATGGAGTTGGGTGAAGTCATAGAAAGGAGGTGTGGGAAGTCATAGAATGGAGAAGTGTGAAGTCATAGAGTGCAGGTGAGTGAAGTCACAGATTCGAGGTCTGTGAAATCATAGAATGGAGGTGTGTGATGTCAGATTGGAGGTGTGTGAAGTCAAAGAATGTAGGTGTGTGAAGTCAGTGAATGGAGGTGTGTAAAGTCACAGAATGGAGGTGTGTGAAGTCAGAATAGAGGTGTGCGAAGTCATAGAAGGAAGGTGTGTGAAGTCAGAATAGAGGGATATGAAGTCATAGAATGGAGGTCTGTGAAGTCACAGAATGGAGGTGTAGGAAGTCACAGAATGGAGGTGAGTTACGTCACAGAAAGGAGGTGTGTGAACTCAGAATGGAGGTGTGTAAAGTCACAGAATGGAGGTGTGTGAAGTCATAGAATGGAAGTGTGTGAAGTCATAGAATGGAGCTGTGTGAAGTCACAGAATGGACGGTATGAAGTCATAGAATGGAGGTGTGTGAAGTCACAGAATTGAGGTGTTTGAAGTCATATATTGGAGGTGTGTGAAGTCAAAATGCATGTCTGAAGTCACAGAATGGAAGTTTGTGAAGTCATAGAATGGAGGTGTGTGAACTCATAGAATGGATGTTTCTGAAGTAAAAATGAAGGTGAGTGAAGTCATATAATGGAGGAGTGTGAAGTCACATAATGGAGGTGTGTAAAGTCATAGAATGGAGGTGTGTGCAGATATAGAATGGATGTTTGTAAAGTAAGAATGAAGGTGTGTGAAGTCATAGAATGGAGGTGTGTGATGTCAAAAAATTTAGGTTTGTGAAGTCATAGAATGGAGCTGTGTGAAGTCAGAATGGAGGTGTGTGAAGTCACAAAACGGATGTGTGTCAACTCAGAATTTAGGTGTGTGATGTCAAAGAATAGAGGTGTGTGAAGTCATAGAATGGAGGTGTGTGAAGTCATAGAATGGAGGTGTGTGAAGTTATAGAATGGAGGTGTGTGAAGTCACAGAATGGAGGTGTGTGAAGTCAGAATGGAGGTGAGTAGTCATAGATTGGAAGTGGGTGAATTCATAAAAAGGACGTGTGGGAAGTCATAGAATGGAGGAGTGGGAAGTCATAGAGTGCAGGTGAGTGAAGTCACAGATTCGAGGTCTGTGAAATCATAGAATGGAGGTGTGTGATGTCAGATTGGAGGTGTGTAAAGTCATAGAATGGAAGTGTGTGAAGTCACAGAATGGAGGTGTGTGAAGTCAAAGAATGTAGGTGTGTGAAGTCATTGAATGGAGGTGTGTGAAGCCACAGAATGGAGGTGTGTGAAGTCAGAATGGAGGTGTGTGAAGTCATAGAATGGAGGTGTGTGAAGTCAGAATGGAGGTGTGTGAACTCATAGAATGGAGGTGTGTGACGTAACAATGGAAGTGTGTGAGGTCATAGAATGGAGGTGTGTGAAGTCACAGAATGGAGGTTTGTGAAGTCATAAAATGGAGGTATGTGAAGTCACAGAATGGAGGTGTGTAAAGTCATGGAATGGAGGTGTGTGAAGTTATAGAATGGATGTTTGTAAAGTAAGAATGAAGGTGTGTGAAGTCATAGAATGGAGCTGTGTGATGTCAAAGAATGGAGGTGTGTGAAGTCATAGAATGGAGCTGTGTGAAGTCAGAATGGAGGTGTGTGAAGTCACAGAATGGAGGTGTGTCAACTCAGAATTTAGGTGTGTGAGGTCAAAGAATGGAGGTGTGTGAAGTCAAAGAATGGAGGTGTGTGAAGTCATAGAATGGAGGTGTGTGAAGTCATAGAATGTATGTTTGTGAAGTAAGAATGAAGGTGTGTGAAGTCATAGAATGGAAGTGTGTGTAGTCACAGAAAGGAAGTGTGTGAAGTCACAGAATGGATGTGTGTGAAGTCAGAATGGAGGTGTGAAGTCATAGAATGGAGTTGGGTGAAGTCATAGAAAGAAGGTGTGGGAAGTCATAGAATGGAGGTGTGTGAAGTCATAGAATGGAGGTGTGTGAAGTCAGAATGGAGGTGTGTGAACTCATAACATGGTAGTGTGTGTAGTCACAATGGAGGTGTGTGAAGTCATAGAATGGAGGTGTGTGAAGTCACAAAATGTAGGTGTGTGAAGTCATAGAATGGAGGTGTGTGAAGTCATAGAATGAGGTGTGTGAAGTCACAGAATGGAGGTGTGGGAAGTCACAGATTGGAGGTGTGTGAAGTCCCAGAATGTAGGTGTGTGAACTCAGAATGGAGGTGTGTAAAGTCACAGAATGGAGGTGTGTGAAATCATAGAATGTAAGTGTGTGAAGTCATAGAATGGAGGTGTGTGAATTCACAGAATGGACGGTTTGAAGTCATAGAATGGGGGTGTGTGAAGTCACAGAATTGAGGTGTTTGAAGTCATATATTGGAGGTGTGTGAAGTCAAAATGGATATGTGAAGTCATAGAATGGACGTGTGTAAAATCATAGAATGAGGGTGTGTGAGGTCATAGAATGGAGGTTTGTAAAGGCACAGAATGGAGGTGTGTGAAATCATAGAATGAAGGTGTGTGAAGTCATAGAAGGGAAGTGTGTGAAGTCACAGAATGGAGGTCTGTGAAGTCACAGAATGGAGGTGTGTGAAGTCACAGAATACAGGTGTGTGAACTCAGAATGGAGGTGTGTGAAATCAGAGAATGGAGGTGTGTGAAGTCAGAGAATGGAAGTGTGTGAAGTCATAGAATGGAGGTGTGTGAAGTCAGAATGGAGGTGTGTGAAGTCACTGAATGGACTTGTGTGAACTCAGAATGGAGGTGTGTGTAGTCACAGAAAGGAGGTTTGTGAAGTCCTAGAATGGAGGTGTGTGAAGTCATAGAATGGATGTTTCTGAAGTAAGAATGAAGGTTTTGTGAAGTCATAGAATGGAGGTGTGTGAAGTCAAAGAATGGAGGTGTGTGAAGTCACAGAATAGAGGGGTGTGAAGTCATAATGGAGGTGTGTAATCATAGATTGGAGGTGGGTGAAGTCATAGAAAGGAGGTGTGGGAAGTCATAGAATGGAGGAGTGTGATGTCATAGAGTGCAGGTGAGTGAAGTCACAGATTCGAGGTCTGTGAAATCATAGAATGGAGGTGTGTGATGTCAGATTGGAGGTGTGTGAAGTCAAAGAATGCAGGTGTGTGAAGTCATTGAATGGAGGTGTGTGAAGTTACAGAATGGAGGTGTGTGAAGTCAAAATGGAGGTGTGCGAAGTCATAGAAGGAAGGTGTGTGAAGTCAGAATAGAGGTGTGTGAAGTCATAGAATGGAGGTCTGTGAAGTCACAGAATGGAGGTGTAGGAAGTCACAGAATGAAGGTGAGTTACGTCACAGAAAGAAGGTGTGTGAACTCAGAATGGAGGTGTGTAAAGTCACAGAATGGAGGTGTGTGAAGTCATAGAATGGAAGTGTGTGAAGTCATAGAATGGAGCTGTGTGAAGTCACAGAATGGACGGTATGAAGTCATAGAATGGAGGTGTGTGAAGTCACAGAATTGAGGTGTTTGAGGTCATATATTGGAGGTGTGTGAAGTCAAAATGCATGTCTGAAGTCACAGAATGGAAGTTTGTGAAGTCATAGAATGGAGGTGTGTGAACTCATAGAATGGATGTTTCTGAAGTAAAAATGAAGGTGTGTGAAGTCATATAATGGAGGAGTGTGAAGTCAAAGAATGGAGGTGTGTGAAGTCATAGAATGGAGGTGTGTGAAGTCATAGAATGTATGTTTGTGAAGTAAGAATCAAGGTGTGTGAAATCATAGAATGGAGGTGTGTGTAGTCACAGAATGGAAGTGTGTGAAGTCACAGAATGGATGTGTGAAGTCAGAATGGAGGTGTGACCTCTTAGAATGGAGTTGGGTGAAGTCATAGAAAGGAGGTGTGGGAAGTCATAGAATGGAGGTGTGTGAAGTCATAGAATGGAGGTGTGTGAAGTCAGAATGGAGGTGTGTGAACTAATAGCATGGTAGTGTGTGTAGTCACAATGGAGGTGTGTGAAGTCAGAGAATGGAGGTGTGTGAAGTCACAGAATGGAGGTATGTGAAGTCATAGAATGCAGGTGTGTGAAGTCATAGAATGGAGGTGTGTGAAGTCACAGAATGGAGGAGAAGGAAGTCACAGATTGGAGGTGTGTGAAGTCCCAGAATGTAGGTGTGTGAACTCAGAATGGAGGTGTGTAAAGTCACAGAATGGAGGTGTGTGAAATCATAGAATGGAAGTGTGTGAAGTCATAGAATGGAGGTGTGTGAAGTCACAGAATGGACGGTTTGAAGTCATAGAATGGAGGTGTGTGAAGTCACAGAATTCAGGTGTTTGAAGTCATGTATTGGAGGTGTGTGAAGTCAAAATGGATGTGTGAAGTCATAGAATGGATGTGTGTAAAATCTTAGAATGAGGGTGTGTGAGGTCATAGAATGGAGGTTTGTGAAGGCACAGAATGGAGGTGTGTGAAATCATAGAATGAAGGTGTGTGAAGTCATAGAAGGGAAGTGGGTGAAGTCACAGAATGGAGGTCTGTGAAGTCACAGAATGGAGGTGTGTGAAGTCACAGAATACAGGTGTGTGTACTCAGAATGGAGGTGTGTGAAGTCAGAGAATGGAGGTATGTGAAGTCATAGAATGGAAGTGTGTGAAGTCATAGAATGGAGGTGTGTGAAGTCAGAATGGAGGTGTGTTAAGTCACTGAATGGAGTTGTGTGAACTCAGAATGGAGGTGTGTGTAGTCACAGAAAGGAGGTTTGTGAAGTCCTAGCATGGAGGTGTGTGAAGTCATAGAATGGAGGTGTGGGAAGTCATAGAATGGGTGTTTCTGAAGTAAGAATGAAGGTGTGTGAAGTCATAGAATGGAGGTGTGTGAAGTCATAGAATGGAGGTGTGTGAAGTCACAGAATGGAGGTGTGTGAAGTCAGAATGGAGGTGTGTAGTCATAGATTGGAGATGGGTGAAGTCATAGAAAGGAGGTGTGGGAAGTCATAGAATGGAGAAGTGTGAAGTCATAGAGTGCAGGTGAGTGAAGTCACAGATTCGAGGTCTGTGAAATCATAGAATTGAGGTGTGTGATGTCAGATTGGAGGTGTGTGAAGTCAAAGAATGTAGGTGTGTGAAGTCAGTGAATGGAGGTGTGTAAAGTCACAGAATGGAGGTGTGTGAAGTCAGAATAGAGGTGTGCGAAGTCATAGAAGGAAGGTGTGTGAAGTCAGAATAGAGGTATATGAAGTCATAGAATGGAGGTCTGTGAAGTCACAGAATGGAGGTGTAGGAAGTCACAGAATGGAGGTGAGTTACGTCACAGAAAGGAGGTGTGTGAACTCAGAATGGAGGTGTGTAAAGTCACAGAATGGAGGTGTGTGCAGTCATAGAATGGAAGTGTGTGAAGTCATAGAATGGAGCTGTGTGAAGTCACAGAATGGACGGTATGAAGTCATAGAATGGAGGTGTGTGAAGTCACAGAATTGAGGTGTTTGAAGTCATATATTGGAGGTGTGTGAAGTCAAAATGCATGTCTGAAGTGACAGAATGGAAGTTTGTGAAGTCATAGAATCGAGGTGTGTGAACTCATAGAATGGATGTTTCTGAAGTAAAAATGAAGGTGTGTGAAGTCATATAATGGAGGAGTGTGAAGTCACATAATGGAGGTGTGTTAAGTCAGAATGGAGGTGTGTAGTCATAGATTGGAGGTGGGTGAAGTCATAGAAAGGAGGAGTGTGAAGTCATAGAGTGCAGGTGAGTGAAGTCACAGACTCGAGGTCTGTGAATTCATAGAATGGAGGTATGTGATGTCAGAATGGAGTTGTGCGAAGTCATAGAATAGAGGTGTGTGTAGTCAGAATAGAGGTTTGAGAAGTCATAGAATGGAGGTGTGTGAAGTCAGAATGGAGGTATATGAAGTCATAGAATGGAGGTGTGTGAATTCAGAATAGAGGTGTGTGAAGTCACAGAATGGAGGTGTGTGAAGTCACAGAATGGAGGTGTGGGAAGTCACAGAATGGAGGTGTGTGACGTCAAAGAATGGAGGTGTGTCAACTCAGAATGGAGGTGTGTAAAGTCACAGAATGTAGGTGTGTGAAGTCATAGAATGGAAGTGTGTGAAGTCATAGAATGGAGGTGTGTGAAGTCACAGAATGGACGGTATGAAGTCATAGAATGGAGGTGTGTGAAGTTACAGAATTGAGGTGTTTGAAGTCATATATTGGAGGGGTGTGAATTCAAAATGGATGTGTGAAGTCATAGAATGGAGGTGTGTGAAATCATAGAGTGAGGGTGTGTGAGGTCATAGAATGGAGGTGTGTGAAGTCACAGGATGGAGATGTGTGAAGTCAAAAAATGGAGGTGTGTGAAGTCATAGAATGGAAGTGTGTGAAGTCACACAATGGAGGTGTGTGAAGTCACCGAATGGAGGTTTGTGAAGTCATAGAATGGAGGAGTGTGAAGTCATAGAATGGATGTTTCTGAAGTAAAAATGAAGGTGTGTGAAGTCATAGAATGGAGGTGTGTGACGTCACAGAATGGAGGTGTGTGAAGTCAGAATAGAGGTGAGTAGTCGTAGATTGGAGGTGGGTGAAGTCATAGAAAGAAGGTGTGGGAAGTCATAGAATGGAGGAGTATGAAGTCATAGAGTGCAGGTGAGTGAAGTCACAGATTCGAGGTCTCTGAAGTCATAGAATGGAGTTGTGTGATGTCAGAATGGAGGTGTGCGAAGTCATAGAATAGAGGTGTGTGAAGTCAGAATGGAGGTGTGTGAAGTCATAGATGAAGTTGTGTTAAGTCATAGTATGGAGGTGTGTGAAATCATAGAATGGAGTTTTGTGAAGTCACAGAATGGAGCTGTGTGAATTCAGAATGGGGGTGTGTGAAGTCATAGAATGGAGGTGTGTGAAGTCACAAAATGGGAGTGTGTGAAGTCATAGAATGGAGGTATGTGAAGTCACAGAATGGAATTGTGTGAAGTCATAGAATTGAGGTATGTGAAGTCTCAGAATGGAGGTGTGTAAAGTCATAGAATGAAGGTGTGTGAAGTTATAGAATGGATGTTTGTAAAGTAAGAATATAGTTGTGTGAAGTCATATAATGGAGGTGTGTGACGTCAAACAATGGAGGTGTGCAAAGTCATAGAATGGAGCTGTGTGAAGTCAGAATGGAGGTGTGTGAAGACACAGAATGGAGGTTTGTCAACTCAGAATTTAGGTGTGTGAAGTCAAAGAATGGAGGTGTGTGAAGTCATAGAATGCAAGTGTGTGAAGTCATAGAATGGAGGTGTATGAAGTCAGAATGGAGGTGTGTGAAGTCACAGAATTGAGGTGTGTGAACACAGAATGGAGGTGTGTGAAGTCAAAGAATGGAGGTGTGTGAAGTCATAGAATGAAGGTGTGTGAAGTCATAGAATGTATGTTTGTGAAGTAAGAATGAAGGTGTGTGAAGTCACAGAATGGAGGTGTGTGAAGTCACAGAATGGAGGTGTGTGAAGTTATAGAATGGAATGTGTGAAGTCATAGAATGGAGGTGTGTGAAGTCATATAATGGAGGTGTGTGAAGTAACAGAATGGAGGTGTGTGAAATCAGAATGGAGGTATGAAGTCATAGAATGGAGATGGGTGAAGTCACAGAATGGAGGTGTGTGACGTCACAGAATGGAGGTGTGTGAACTGAGAATGGAGGTGTGTAAAGTCACAGAATGGAGGTGTGTGAACTCAGAATGGAGGTGTGTAAAGTCACAGAATTGAGGTGTTTGAAGTCATATATTGGAGGTGTGTGAAGTCATAGAATGGAAGTGTGTGAAGTCATAGAATGGAGGTGTGTGCAGTCACAGAATGGAGGGTATGAAGGCATAGAATGGAGGTGTGTGAAGTCACAGAATTGAGGTGTTTGAAGTAATATATTGGAGGTGTGTGAAGTAAAAATGGATGTGTGCAGTCATAGAATGGAGGTGTGTGAAATCATAGAATGAGGGTGTGTGATGTCATAGAATAGATGTGTGTGAAGTCACAGAATGGAGGTGTGTGAAGTCAGAATGGAGGTGTGTGAAGTCATAGAATGGAGGTGTGTGAACTCATAGAATGGAGGTGTGTGACGTCACAATGGAAGTGTGTCAAGTCATAGAATGGAGGTGTGTGAAGTCACAGAATGGAGGTGTGAGAAGTCAAAATGGAGGTGTGTGACGTCATAAAATGGAGGTGTGTGAAGTCATAGAATGGAGGTGTGTGAAATCATAGAATGGAGGTTTGTGAAGACACAGAATGGAGGTTTGTAAACTCAGAATGGAGGTGTGTGAAGTCACAGAATGGAGGTGTGTGAAGTCATAGCATGGAGGTATGTGAAATCATAGAATGTAAGTGTGTGAAGTCATAGAATGGAGGTGTGTGAAGTCACAGAATTGAGGTGTTTGAAGTCATATATTAGAGGTGCGTGAAGTCAAAATGGATGTGTGAAGTCATAGAATGGAGGTGTGTGAAATCATAGAATGAGGGTGTGTGAGGTCATAGAATGGAGGTGTGTGAAGTCACAGAATGGAGGTGTGTGAAGTTATAAAATGGAGGTGTGTGAAGTCATAGAATGGAAGTGTGTGAAGTCATAGAATGGAGGTGTGTGAGGTCACAGAATGGACGGTATTAAGTCATAGAATGGAGGTGTGTGAAGTTACAGAATTGAGGTGTTTGAAGTCATATATCGGAGGTGTGTGAATTCAAAATGGATGTGTGAAGTTATAGAATGGAGGTGTGTGAAATCATAGAGTGAGGGTGTGTGAGGTCATAGAATGGAGGTGTGTGAAGTCACAGAATGAAGATGTGTGAAGTCATAAAATGGAGGTGTGTGAAGTCATAGAATGGAAGTGTGTGAAGTCACACATTGGAGGTGTGTGAAGTCACAGAATGGAGGTTTGTGAAGTCACGGAATGGAGGTGTGTGACTCAGAATGGAGGTTTGTGAAGTCACAGAATGGAGGTGTGTGAAGTCATAGAATGGAGGTGTGTGAAGTCACAATGGAGATGTGTGAAGTCAGAATGGGGGTGTGCAGTCATAGATTGGAGGTGGGTGAAGTCATAGAAAGGAGGTGTGGGAAGTCATAGAATGGAGGAGTGTGAAGTCATCGAGTGCAGGTGAGTGAAGTCACAGATTCGAGGTCTGTGAAGTCATAGAATGGAGGTGTGTGATGTCAGAATTGAGGTGTGCGAAGTCATAGAATAGAGGTGTGTGAAGTCAGAATGGAAGTGTGTGAAGTCACAGAATGGATGTTTGCGAAGTCATAGAATGCAGGTGTGTCAAGACAAAATTGTGGTGTGTGAACTCATAGTATGGATGTGTGTGAACTAATAGAATGCAGGTGTGTGAAGTCGTGGAATGGAGGTATGTGAAGTCAAAGAATGGAGGTGTGTGAAGTCAAACAAGGGTGGTATGTGAAGTCACAGAATGGAGGTGTGTGAAGTCACAGAACTGAAGTGTGTGAAGTCAAAACGGAGGTGTGTGAAGTCAAAGAATAAAGGTGTGTGACGTCACAGAATGGAGGTGTGTGAAATCAAAATAGTGGTGTGTGAAGTCACAAATGGAGGTGTGTGAAGTCACAGAATGTAGGTGTGTGAAGTCAAAATGGAGGTGTGTGAAGTCAAATAATGGAGGTGTGCGAACTCATAGAATGGAGGTGTGTGAAGTCATGGAATGGAGGTTTGTGAAGTCAAACATTGGAAGTGTGGGAAGTTACAGAAAGAAGATGTGTGAAGTCCTAGAATGGAGGTGTGTGAAGTCAGAATGCAGGTGTGGGAAGTCATAGAATGGAGGTGTGTGAAGTCATAGAATGGAGGTGTGTGAAGTCATAGAATGGAAGTGTGTGAAGTCATAGAATGGAGGTGTGTGATGTCACAGAATGGAGGTGTGTGAAGTCAGAATGGAGGTGTGAAGTCATAGAATGGCGGTGGGTGAATTTATAGAATGGAATTGTGTGAAGTCATAGAATGGAGGTGTGTGAAGTCACAGAATTGAGGTGTGGGAAGTCACAGAATGGAGGTGTGTGATGTCACAGAATGGAGGTGTGTGAACTCAGAATGGAGGTGTGTAAAGTCATAGAATGTAGGTGTGTGAAGTCATAGAATGGAAGTGTGTGAAGTCATAGAATGGAGGTGTATGAGGTCACAGAATGGACGGTATTAAGTCATAGAATGGAGGTGTGTGAAGTTACAGAATTGAGGTGTTTGAAGTCATATATTGGAGGTGTGTGAATTCAAAATGGATGTGTGAAGTCATAGAATGGAGGTGTGTGAAATCATAGAGTGAGGGTGTGTGAGGTCATAGAATGGAGGTGTGTGAAGTCACAGAATGAAGATGTGTGAAGTCATAAAATGGAGGTGTGTGAAGTCATAGAATGGGAGTGTGTGAAGTCACAAAATGGAGGTTTGTGAAGTCACAGAATGGAGGTTTGTGAAGTCACAGAATGGAGGTGTGTGACTCAGAATGGAGGTTTGTGAAGTCACAGAATGGAGGTGTGTGAAGTCATAGAATGGACGTGTGTGAAGTCATAGAATGGAGGTGTGTGAAGTCAGAATGGAGATATGTGAAGTCACCGAATGGAGGTTTGTGAAGTCATAGAATGGAGGTGTGTGAAATCATAGAATGGATGTTTCTGAAGTAAAAATGAAGGTGTGTGAAGTCGTAGAATGGAGGTGTGTGAAGTCACAGAATGGAGGTGTGTGAAGTCAGAATGGAGGTGTGTAGTCATAGATTGGAGGTGGGTTAAGTCATAGAAAGAAGGTGTGGGAAGTCATAGAATGGAGGAGTATGAAGTCATAGAGTGCAGGTGAGTGAAGGCACAGATTCGAGGTCTGTGAAGTCATAGAATGGAGGTGTGTGAAGTCAGAATGGAGGTGTGTGAAGTCATAGATGGAGTTGTGTGAAGTCATAGTATGGAGGTGTGTGAAATCATAGAATGGAGTTTTGTGAAGTCACAGAATGAAGCTGTGTGAATTCAGAATGGAGGTGTGTGAACTCATAGAATGGAGGTGTGTGAAGTCACAGAATGGAAGTGTGTGAAGTCATAGAATGGAGGTGTGTGAAGTCACAGAATGGAGGTGTGTGAAGTTATAAAATGGAGGTGTGTGAAGTCATAGAATGGAAGTGTGTGAAGTCACACAATGGAGGTGTGTGAAGTCACAGAATGGAGGTGTGTGAAGTCACAGAATGGAGGTGTGTGAACTCAGAATGGAGGTTTGTGAAGTCACAGAATGGAGGTGTGTGAAGTCACAGAATATAAGTGTGTGAAGTCATAGAATGGAATTGTGTGAATTCAGAATGGTGATGCGTGAAGTCACCGAATGGAGTTGTGTGAAGTCAGAATGGAGGTGTGTGAAGTCACAGAATGGAGGTTTGTGAAGTCATAGAATGGAGGTGTGTGAGGTCATAGAATGGATGTTTCTGAAGGAAAAATTAAGGTGTGTGAAGTCATAGAATGGAGGTGTGTGAAGTCACAGAATGGAGGTGTGTGAAGTCAGAATGGAGGTGTGTAGTCACAGATTGGAGGTGGGTGAAGTCATAGAAAGGAGGTGTGGGAAGTCATAGAATGGAGGAGTGTGAAGTCATCGAGTGCAGTTGAGTGAAGCCACAGATTCCAGGTCTGTGAAGTCATAGAATGGAGGTGTGTGAATCACAGAACGTAGGTGTGTGAAGTCATAGAATGGAGGTATGTGAAGTTATAGAATGGATGTTTGTAATGTAATAATATAGGTGTGAAGACATAGAATGGAGGTGTGTGACCTCAAAGAATGGAGGTGTGCAAAGTCATAGAATGGAGCTTTGTGAAGTCAGAAGGGAGGTGTGCGAAGTCACAGAATGGAGGTGTGTCAACTCAGAATTTAGGTGTGTGAAGTCAAAGAATGGAGGTGTGTGAAGTCATAGAATGCAGGTGTGTGAAGTCATAGAATGGAGGTGTGTGAAGTCAGAATGGAGGTGTGTAGTCATAGATTGGAGGTGGGTGAAGTCATAGAAAGGAGGTGTGGAAAGTCATAGAATGGAGGAGTGTGAAGTCATAGAGTGCAGGTGAGTGAAGTCACAGATTCGAGGTCTGTGAAGCCATAGAATGGAGGTGTGTGATGTCAGAATTGAGGTGTGCGAAGTCATAGAATAGAGGTGTGTGAAGTCAGTATGGAGGTGTGTGAAGTCATAGATGGAGTTGTGTGAAGTCATAGTATGGAGGTGTGTGAAATCATAGAATGGAGTTTTGTGAAGTCACAGAATTGAGCTGTGTGAATTCAGAATGGAGGTGTGTGAAGTAATAGAATGGAGGTGTGTGAAGTCAGAATGGAGGTGTGTGAACTCATAGAAAGGAGGTGTGTGACGTCACAATGGAAGTGTGTGAAGTCATAGAATAGAGGTGTGTGAAGTCACAGAATGGAGGTGGGTGAAGTCACAGAATGGAGGTTTGTGAAGTCAGAGAATGGAGGTATGTGAAGTCAAATTGGAGGGGTGTGAAGTCGGAGAATGGAGGTGTGTGAAGTCACAGAATGGAGGTGGGTGAAGTCACAGAATGGAGGTGTGTGAAGTCATAGAATGGAAGTGTGTGAAGTCATAGAATTGAGGTGTGTGAAGTCAGAATGGAGGTGTGTGAAGTCACAGAATGGAGGTTTGCGAAGTCATAGAATGGAGGTGTGTGAAGACAAAATTGTGGTGTGTGAACTCATAGAATGGAAGTGTGTGAACTAATAGAATGGAGGTGTGTGAAGTCGTGGAATGGAGGTGTGTGAAGTCACATAATGGAGGTGTGTGAAGTCATGGAATGGAGGTTCATGAAGTCAAACATTGGAAGTGTGGGAAGTTACAGAAAGAAGATGCTTGAAGTCATAGAATGGAGGTGTGTGAAGTCAGAATGCAGGTGTGGGAAGTCATAGAATGGAGGTGTGTGAAGTCATAGAATGGAGGTGTGTGAAATCATAGAAAGGAGGTTTGTGAAGCCACAGAATGGAGGTGAGTGAACTCAGAATGGAGGTGTGTCAAGTCACAGAATGGAGGTGTGTGAAGTCATAGCATGGAGGTATGTGAAATCATAGAATGGAAGTGTGTGAAGTCATAGAATGGAGGTGTGTGAAATCACAGAATTGAGGTGTTGAAGTCATATATTAGAGGTGTGTGAAGTCAAAATGGATGTTTGAAGTCATAGAATGGAGGTCTGTGAAATCATAGAATGAGGGTGTGTGAGGTCATAGAATGGAGGTGTGTGAAGTCACAGAATGGAGGTGTGTGAAGTTATAAAATGGAGGTGTGTGAAGTCACAGAATGGAGGAGTGTGAAGTCATAGAGTGGAGGTGAGTGAAGTCACGTATTCGAGGTCTGTGAAGTCATAGAATGGAGGTGTGTGAACTCATAGAATGGAGGTGTGTGACGTGACAATGGAAGTGTGTGAAGTCACAGAATGGAGGTGTGTGAAGTCACAGAATGGAGGTGTGTGAAGTCATAGAATGTAGGTAGGTGAAGTCATAGAATGGAGGTGTGTAAAGTCATAGAATGGAGGTGTGTGAAGTTATAGAATGGATGTTTGTAAAGTAAGAATTGAGGTGTGTGAAGTCATAGAATGGAGCTGTGTGAAGTCAGAATGGAGGTGTGTGAAGTCACAGAATGGAGGTGTGTGAAGTCACAGAATGGAAGTGTGTGAAGTCATAGAATTGAGGTGTGTGAAGTCAGAATGGAGGTGTGTGAACTCATAGAATGGATGTGTGTGAACTAATAGAATGGAGGTGTGTGAAGTCGTGGAATGTAGGTGGGTGAAGTCAAAGAATGGAGGTGTGTGAAGTCAAACAATGGTGGTGGGTGAAGTCACAGAATGGAGGTGTGTGAAGTCACAGAATGGAGGTGTGTGATGTTATAAAATGGAGGTGTGTGAAGTCATAGAATGGAAGTGTGTGAAGTCACACAATGGAGGTGTGTGAAGTCACAATATGGAGGTGTGTGAAGTCACAGAATGGAGGTGTGTGAACTCAGAATGGAGGTTTGTGAAGTCCCAGAATGGAGGTGTGTGAAGTCATAGAATGGAAGTGTGTAAAGTCATAGAATGGAGGTGTGTGAACTCAGAATGGAGATGTGTGACATCACCGAATGGAGTTGTGTCAACTCAGAATGGAGGTGTGTGAAGTCACAGAATGGAGGTTTGTGAAGTCATAGAATGGAGGTGTGTGAAGTAATAGAATGGATGTTTCTGAAGGAAAAATGAAGGTGTGTGAAGTCAAAGAATGGAGGTGGGTAGTCATAGATTGGAGGTGGGTGACGTCATAGAAAGGAGGTGTGGTAAGTTATAGAATGGAGGAGGGTGAAGTCATAGTGTGCAGGTGAGTGAAGTCACAGATTCGAGGTCTGTGAAGTCATAGAATGGAGTTGTGTGATGTCAGAATGGTGGTGTGCGAAGTCATAGAATAGAGGTGTGTGATGTCAGAATGGAGGTGTGTGAAGACATAGATGGAGTTGTGTGAAGTCGTAGTATGGAGGTGTGTGAAACCATAGAATGGAGATTTGTGAAGTCACAGAATGGAGCTGTGTGAATTCAGAATGGAGGTGTGTGAAGTAATAGAATGGAGGTGTGTGAAGTCAGAATGGAGGTGTGTGAACTCATAGAATGGAGGTGTGTGACGTCACAATGGAAGTGTGTGAAGTCATAGAATGGAGGTGTGTGAAGTCACAGAATGGAGGTGTGTGAAGTCATACAATGGAGGTATGTGAAGTCACAGAATGGAGGTGTGTAAAGTCATAGAATGGCGGTGTGTGAAGTTATAGAATGGATGATTGTAAAGTAAGAATGGAGGTGTGTGAAGTCATAGAATGGAGCTGTGTGAAGTCAGAATGGATGTGTGTGAAGTCACAGAATGGAGGTGTGTGAAGTCACAGAATGGAAGTGTGTGAAGTCATAGAATTGAGGTGTGTGAAGTCAGAATGGAGGTGTGTGAAGTCACCGAATGCAGATGTGTGAACTCCGAATGGACGTGTGTGAAGTCACAGAATGGAGGTTTGCGAAGTCATAGAATGGAGGTGTGTGAAGAAAAATTGTGGTGTGTGAACGCATAGGATGGATGTGTGTGAACTAATAGAATGGAGGTGTGTGAAGTCGTGGAATGGAGGTGTGTGAAGTCAAAGAATGAAGGTGTGTGAAGTCAAACAATGGTGGTGTGTGAAGTCACAGAATGGAGGTGTGTGAAGTCACAGAATGGAAGTGTGTGAAGTCAAAACAGAGGTGTGTGAACTCAGAGAATGGAGGTGTGTGAAGTCACAGAATGGAGGTGTGTGAAATCAAAATGGTGGTGTGTGAAGTCACAAGTGGAGGTGTGTGAAGTCACAGAATGTAGGTGTGTGAAGTCAAAATGGAGGTGTGTGAAGTCAAAGAATAGAGGTGTGTGAACACATAGAATGGAGGTGTGTGAAGTCATGGAATGCAGGTTTGTGAAGTGAAATATTGGAAGTGTGGGAAGTTACAGAAAGAAGATGTGTGAAGTCATAGAATGGAGGTGTGTGAAGTCAGAATGCAGGTGTGGGAAGTCATAGAATGGAGGTGTGTGAAGTCATAGAATGGAGGTGTGTGAAGTCATAGAATGGAAGTGTGTGAAGTCATAGAATGGAGATGTGTGATGTCACAGAATGGAGGTGTGTGAAGTCATAGATTGGAATTGTGTGAAGTCATACAATGGAGGTGTGTGAAGTCACAGAATAGAGGTGTGTGACATCAGAGAATGGAGGAGTGTGAACTCACAATGGAGGTGTGTAAAGCCACAGAATAGAGGTGTGTGAAGTCATAGAATGGAAGTGTGTGAAGTCATAGAATGGAGGTGTGTGGAGTCACAGAATGGAGGGTATGAGGTCATAGAATGGAGGTGTGTGAAGTCACAGAATTGAGGTGTTTGAAGTCATATATTGGAGGTGTGTGAAGTCAAAATGGATGTGTGAAGTCATAGAATGGAGTTGTGTGAAATCATAGAATGAGGGTGTGTGAGGTCATAGAATGGAGGTGTGTGAAGTCACAGAATGGAGGTGTGTGAAGTCATAAAATGGAGGTGGGTGAAGTCATAGAAAGGAGGTGTGGGAAGTCATAGAATGGAGGAGTGTGAAGTCATATAGTGGAGGTGAGTGAAGTCACATATTCGAGGTCTGTGAAGTCATAGAATGGAGGTGTGTGAAGTCAGAATGGAGGTGTGAGAAGTCAAAATGGAGGTGTGTGACGTCATAAAATGGAGGTGTGTGAAGTCATAGAATGGAGGTGTGTGAAATCATAGAATGGAGGTGTGTGATGTCACAATGGAAGTGTGTGAAGTCATAGAATGGAGGTGTGTGAAGTCACAGAATGGAGGTGTGAGAAGTCAAAATGGAGGTGTGTGACGTCATAAAATGGAGCTGTGTGCAGTCATAGAATGGAGGTGTGTGAACTCAGAATGGAGGTGTGTGAAGTCACAGAATGGAGGTGTGTGAAGTCATAGCATGGAGGTATGTGAAATCATAGAATGGAAGTGTGTGAAGTCATAGAATGGAGGTGTGTGAAATCACAGAATTGAGGTGTTTGAAGTCATATATTAGAGGTGTGTGAAGTAAAAATGGATGTTTGAAGACATAGAATGGAGGTCTGTGAAATCATAGAATGAGGATGTCTGAGGTCATAGAATGGAGGTGTATGAAGTCAGAATGGAGGTGTGTGAAGTCACAGAATTGAGGTGTGTGAACACAGAATGGAGGTGTGTGAAGTCAAAGAATGGAGGTGTGTGAAGTCATAGAATGAAGGTGTGTGAAGTCATAGAATGTATGTTTGTGAAGTAAGAATGAAGGTGTGTGAAGTCACAGAATGGAGGTGTGTGAAGTCACAGAATGGAGGTGTGTGAAATTATAGAATGGAGGTGTGTGAAGTCATAGAATGGAGGTGTGTGAAGTCATATAATGGAGGTGTGTGAAGTAACAGAATGGAGGTGTGTGAAATCAGAATGGAGGTATGAAGTCATAGAATGGAGATGGGTGAAGTCACAGAATGGAGGTGTGTGACGTCACAGAATGGAGGTGTGTGAACTGAGAATCGAGGTGTGTAAAGTCACAGAATGGAGGTGTGTGAACTCAGAATGGAGGTGTGTAAAGTCACAGAATTGAGGTGTTTGAAGTCATATATTGGAGGTGTGTGAAGTCATAGAATGGAAGTGTGTGAAGTCATAGAATGGAGGTGTGTGCAGTCACAGAATGGAGGGTATGAAGGCATAGAATGGAGGTGTGTGAAGTCACAGAATTGAGGTGTTTGAAGTCATATATTGGAGGTGTGTGAAGTAAAAATGGATGTGTGAAGTCATAGAATGGAGGTGTGTGAAATCATAGAATGAGGTTGTGTGATGTCATAGAATAGATGTGTGTGAAGTCACAGAATGGAGGTGTGTGAAGTCAGAATGGAGGTGTGTGAAGTCATAGAATGGAGGTGTGTGAACTCATAGAATGGAGGTGTGTGACGTCACAATGGAAGTGTGTCAAGTCATAGAATGGAGGTGTGTGAAGTCACAGAATGGAGGTGTGAGAAGTCAAAATGGAGGTGTGTGACGTCATAAAATGGAGGTGTGTGAAGTCATAGAATGGAGGTGTGTGAAATCATAGAATGGAGGTTTGTGAAGACACAGAATGGAGGTGTGTGAACTCAGAATGGAGGTGTGTGAAGTCACAGAATGGAGGTGTGTGAAGTCATAGCATGGAGGTATGTGAAATCATAGAATGTAAGTGTGTGAAGTCATAGAATGGAGGTGTATGAAGTCACAGAATTGAGGTGTTTGAAGTCATATATTAGAGGTGCGTGAAGTCAAAATGGATGTGTGAAGTCATAGAATGGAGGTGTGTGAAATCATAGAATGAGGGTGTGTGAGGTCATAGAATGGAGGTGTGTGAAGTCACAGAATGGAGGTGTGTGAAGTTATAAAATGGAGGTGTGTGAAGTCATAGAATGGAAGTGTGTGAAGTCATAGAATGGAGGTGTGTGAGGTCACAGAATGGACGGTATTAAGTCATAGAATGGAGGTGTGTGAAGTTACAGAATTGAGGTTTTTGAAGTCATATATTGGAGGTGTGTGAATTCAAAATGGATGTGTGAAGTTATAGAATGGAGGTGTGTGAAATCATAGAGTGAGGGTGTGTGAGGTCATAGAATGGAGGTGTGTGAAGTCACAGAATGAAGATGTGTGAAGTCATAAAATGGAGGTGTGTGAAGTCATAGAATGGAAGTGTGTGAAGTCACACATTGGAGGTGTGTGAAGTCACAGAATGGAGGTTTGTGAAGTCACGGAATGGAGGTGTGTGACTCAGAATGGAGGTTTGTGAAGTCACAGAATGGAGGTGTGTGAAGTCATAGAATGGAAGTGTGTGAAGTCATACAATGGAGGTGTGTGAAGTCACAATGGAGATGTGTGAAGTCAGAATGGGGGTGTGCAGTCATAGATTGGAGGTGGGTGAAGTCATAGAAAGGAGGTGTGGGAAGTCATAGAATGGAGGAGTGTGAAGTCATCGAGTGCAGGTGAGTGAAGTCACAGATTCGAGGTCTGTGAAGTCATAGAATGGAGGTGTGTGATGTCAGAATTGAGGTGTGCGAAGTCATAGAATAGAGGTGTGTGAAGTCAGAATGGAAGTGTGTGAAGTCACAGAATGGATGTTTGCGAAGTCATAGAATGCAGGTGTGTCAAGACAAAATTGTGGTGTGTGAACTCATAGTATGGATGTGTGTGAACTAATAGAATGGAGGTGTGTGAAGTCGTGGAATGGAGGTATGTGAAGTCAAAGAATGGAGGTGTGTGAAGTCAAACAAGGGTGGTATGTGAAGTCACAGAATGGAGGTGTGTGAAGTCACAGAATTGAAGTGTGTGAAGTCAAAACGGAGGTGTGTGAAGTCAAAGAATAAAGGTGTGTGACGTCACAGAATGGAGGTGTGTGAAATCAAAATAGTGGTGTGTGAAGTCACAAATGGAGGTGTGTGAAGTCACAGAATGTAGGTGTGTGAAGTCAAAATGGAGGTGTGTGAAGTCAAATAATGGAGGTGTGTGAACTCATAGAATGGAGGTGTGTGAAGTCATGGAATGGAGGTTTGTGAAGTCAAACATTGGAAGTGTGGGAAGTTACAGAAAGAAGATGTGTGAAGTCCTAGAATGGAGGTGTGTGAAGTCAGAATGCAGGTGTGGGAAGTCATAGAATGGAGGTGTGTGAAGTCATAGAATGGAGGTGTGTGAAGTCATAGAATGGAAGTGTGTGAAGTCATAGAATGGAGGTGTGTGATGTCACAGAATGGAGGTGTGTGAAGTCAGAATGGAGGTGTGAAGTCATAGAATCGCGGTGGGTGAATTTATAGAATGGAATTGTGTGAAGTCATAGAATGGAGGTGTGTGAAGTCACAGAATTGAGGTGTGGGAAGTCACAGAATGGAGGTGTGTGATGTCACAGAATGGAGGTGTGTGAACTCAGAATGGAGGTGTGTAAAGTCATAGAATGTAGATGTGTGAAGTCATAGAATGGAAGTGTGTGAAGTCATAGAATGGAGGTGTGTGAGGTCACAGAATGGACGGTATTAAGTCATAGAATGGAGGTGTGTGAAGTTACAGAATTGAGGTGTTTGAAGTCATATATTGGAGGTGTGTGAATTCAAAATGGATGTGTGAAGTCATAGAATGGAGGTGTGTGAAATCATAGAGTGAGGGTGTGTGAGGTCATAGAATGGAGGTGTGTGAAGTCACAGAATGAAGATGTGTGAAGTCATAAAATGGAGGTGTGTGAAGTCATAGAATGGGAGTGTGTGAAGTCACAAAATGGAGGTGTGTGAAGTCACAGAATGGAGGTTTGTGAAGTCACAGAATGGAGGTGTGTGACTCCGAATGGAGGTTTGTGAAGTCACAGAATGGAGGTGTGTGAAGTCATAGAATGGACGTGTGTGAAGTCATAGAATGGAGGTGTGTGAAGTCAGAATGGAGATGTGTGAAGTCACCGAATGGAGGTTTGTGAAGTCATAGAATGGAGGTGTGTGAAATCATAGAATGGATGTTTCTGAAGTAATAATGAAGGTGTGTGAAGTCGTAGAATGGAGGTGTGTGAAGTCACAGAATGGAGGTGTGTGAAGTCAGAATGGAGGTGTGTAGTCATAGATTGGAGGTGGGTTAAGTCATAGAAAGAAGGTGTGGGAAGTCATAGAATGGAGGAGTATGAAGTCATAGAGTGCAGGTGAGTGAAGGCACAGATTCGAGGTCTGTGAAGTCATAGAATGGAGGTGTGTGAAGTCAGAATGGAGGTGTGTGAAGTCATAGATGGAGTTGTGTGAAGTCATAGTATGGAGGTGTGTGAAATCATAGAATGGAGTTTTGTGAAGTCACAGAATGGAGCTGTGTGAATTCAGAATGGAGGTGTGTGAAGTCATAGAATGGAGGTGTGTGAAGTCAGAATGGAGGTGTGTGAACTCATAGAATGGAGGTGTGTGAAGTCACAGAATGGAAGTGTGTGAAGTCATAGAATGGAGGTGTGTGAAGTCACAGAATGGAGGTGTGTGAAGTTATAAAATGGAGGTGTGTGAAGTCATAGAATGGAAGTGTGTGAAGTCACACAATGGAGGTGTGTGAAGTCACAGAATGGAGGTGTGTGAAGTCACAGAATGGAGGTGTGTGAACTCAGAATGGAGGTTTGTGAAGTCACAGAATGGAGGTGTGTGAAGTCATAGAATATAAGTGTGTGAAGTCATAGAATGGAATTGTGTGAATTCAGAATGGTGATGCGTGAAGTCACCGAATGGAGTTGTGTGAAGTCAGAATGGAGGTGTGTGAAGTCACAGAATGGAGGTTTGTGGAGTCATAGAATGGAGGTGTGTGAGGTCATAGAATGGATGTTTCTGAAGGAAAAATTAAGGTGTGTGAAGTCATAGAATGGAGGTGTGTGAAGTCACAGAATGGAGGTGTGTGAAGTCAGAATGGAGGTGTGTAGTCATAGATTGGAGGTGGGTGAAGTCATAGAAAGGAGGTGTGGGAAGTCATAGAATGGAGGAGTGTGAAGTCATCGAGTGCAGTTGAGTGAAGCCACAGATTCCAGGTCTGTGAAGTCATAGAATGGAGGTGTGTGAATCACAGAACGTAGGTGTGTGAAGTCATAGAATGGAGGTATGTGAAGTTATAGAATGGATGTTTGTAATGTAATAATATAGGTGTGAAGACATAGAATGGAGGTGTGTGACCTCAAAGAATGGAGGTGTGCAAAGTCATAGAATGGAGCTTTGTGAAGTCAGAAGGGAGGTGTGCGAAGTCACAGAATGGAGGTGTGTCAACTCAGAATTTAGGTGTGTGAAGTCAAAGAATGGAGGTGTGTGAAGTCATAGAATGCAGGTGTGTGAAGTCATAGAATGGAGGTGTGTGAAGTCAGAATGGAGGTGTGTAGTCATAGATTGGAGGTGGGTGAAGTCATACAAAGGAGGTGTGGAAAGTCATAGAATGGAGGAGTGTGAAGTCATAGAGTGCAGGTGAGTGAAGTCACAGATTCGAGGTCTGTGAAGCCATAGAATGGAGGTGTGTGATGTCAGAATTGAGGTGTGCGAAGTCATAGAATAGAGGTGTGTGAAGTCAGTATGGAGGTGTGTGAAGTCATAGATGGAGTTGTGTGAAGTCATAGTATGGAGGTGTGTGAAATCATAGAATGGAGTTTTGTGAAGTCACAGAATTGAGCTGTGTGAATTCAGAATGGAGGTGTGTGAAGTAATAGAATGGAGGTGTGTGAAGTCAGAATGGAGGTGTGTGAACTCATAGAATGGAGGTGTGTGACGTCACAATGGAAGTGTGTGAAGTCATAGAATAGAGGTGTGTGAAGTCACAGAATGGAGGTGGGTGAAGTCACAGAATGGAGGTTTGTGAAGTCAAATTGGAGGGGTGTGAAGTCGGAGAATGGAGGTGTGTGAAGTCACAGAATGGAGGTGGGTGAAGTCACAGAATGGAGGTGTGTGAAGTCATAGAATGGAAGTGTGTGAAGTCATAGAATTGAGGTGTGTGAAGTTAGAATGGAGGTGTGTGAAGTCACAGAATGGAGGTTTGCGAAGTCATAGAATGGAGGTGTGTGAAGACAAAATTGTGGTGTGTGAACTCATAGAATGGAAGTGTGTGAACTAATAGAATGGAGGTGTGTGAAGTCGTGGAATGGAGGTGTGTGAAGTCAAAGAATGGAGGTGTGTGAAGTCAAACAATGGTGGTGTGTGAAGTCACATAATGGAGGTGTGTGAAGTCATGGAATGGAGGTTCATGAAGTCAAACATTGGAAGTGTGGGAAGTTACAGAAAGAAGATGCTTGAAGTCATAGAATGGAGGTGTGTGAAGTCAGAATGCAGGTGTGGGAAGTCATAGAATGGAGGTGTGTGAAGTCATAGAATGGAGGTGTGTGAAATCATAGAAAGGAGGTTTGTGAAGCCACAGAATGGAGGTGAGTGAACTCAGAATGGAGGTGTGTCAAGTCACAGAATGGAGGTGTGTGAAGTCATAGCATGGAGGTATGTGAAATCATAGAATGGAAGTGTGTGAAGTCATAGAATGGAGGTGTGTGAAATCACAGAATTGAGGTGTTGAAGTCATATATTAGAGGTGTGTGAAGTCAAAATGGATGTTTGAAGTCATAGAATGGAGGTCTGTGAAATCATAGAATGAGGGTGTGTGAGGTCATAGAATGGAGGTGTGTGAAGTCACAGAATGGAGGTGTGTGAAGTTATAAAATGGAGGTGTGTGAAGTCACAGAATGGAGGAGTGTGAAGTCATAGAGTGGAGGTGAGTGAAGTCACGTATTCGAGGTCTGTGAAGTCATAGAATGGAGGTGTGTGAACTCATAGAATGGAGGTGTGTGACGTGACAATGGAAGTGTGTGAAGTCACAGAATGGAGGTGTGTGAAGTCACAGAATAGAGGTGTGTGAAGTCATAGAATGTAGGTAGGTGAAGTCATAGAATGAAGGTGTGTAAAGTCATAGAATGGAGGTGTGTGAAGTTATAGAATGGATGTTTGTAAAGTAAGAATTGAGGTGTGTGAAGTCATAGAATGGAGCTGTGTGAAGTCAGAATGGACGTGTGTGAAGTCACAGAATGGAGGTGTGTGAAGTCACAGAATGGAAGTGTGTGAAGTCATAGAATTGAGGTGTGTGAAGTCAGAATGGAGGTGTGTGAACTCATAGAATGGATGTGTGTGAACTAATAGAATGGAGGTGTGTGAAGTCGTGGAATGTAGGTGGGTGAAGTCAAAGAATGGAGGTGTGTGAAGTCAAACAATGGTGGTGTGTGAAGTCACAGAATGGAGGTGTGTGAAGTCACAGAATGGAGGTGTGTGATGTTATAAAATGGAGGTGTGTGAAGTCATAGAATGGAAGTGTGTGAAGTCACACACCGGAGGTGTGTGAAGTCACAGTATGGAGGTGTGTGAAATCACAGAATGGAGGTGTGTGAACTCAGAATGGAGGTTTGTGAAGTCCCAGAATGGAAGTGTGTGAAGTCATAGAATGGAAGTGTGTAAAGTCATAGAATGGAGGTGTGTGAAGTCAGAATGGAGATGTGTGACATCACCGAATGGAGTTGTGTCAACTCAGAATGGAGGTGTGTGAAGTCACAGAATGGAGGTTTGTGAAGTCATACAATGGAGGTGTGTGAAGTCATAGAATGGATGTTTCTGAAGGAAAAATGAAGGTGTGTGAAGTCAAAGAATGGAGGTGGGTAGTCATAGATTGGAGGTGGGTGACGTCACAGAATGGAGGTTTGCGAAGTCATAGAATGGAGGTGTGTGAAGAAAAATTGTGGTGTGTGAACTCATAGGATGGATGTGTGTGAACTAATAGAATGGAGGTGTGTGAAGTCGTGGAATGGAGGTGTGTGAAGTCAAAGAATGAAGGTGTGTGAAGTCAAACAATGGTGGTGTGTGAAGTCACAGAATGGAGGTGTGTGAAGTCACAGAATGGAAGTGTGTGAAGTCAAAACAGAGGTGTGTGAACTCAGAGAATGGAGGTGTGTGAAGTCACAGAATGGAGGTGTGTGAAATCAAAATGGTGGTGTGTGAAGTCACAAGTGGAGGTGTGTGAAGTCACAGAATGTAGGTGTGTGAAGTCAAAATGGAGGTGTGTGAAGTCAAAGAATAGAGGTGTGTGAACACATAGAATGGAGGTGTGTGAAGTCATGGAATGCAGGTTTGTGAAGTGAAATATTGGAAGTGTGGGAAGTTACAGAAAGAAGATGTGTGAAGTCATAGAATGGAGGTGTGTGAAGTCAGAATGCAGGTGTGGGAAGTCATAGAATGGAGGTGTGTGAAGTCATAGAATGGAGGTGTGTGAAGTCATAGAATGGAAGTGTGTGAAGTCATAGAATGGAGATGTGTGATGTCACAGAATGGAGGTGTGTGAAGTCATAGATTGGAATTGTGTGAAGTCATACAATGGAGGTGTGTGAAGTCACAGAATAGAGGTGTGTGACATCAGAGAATGGAGGAGTGTGAACTCACAATGGAGGTGTGTAAAGCCACAGAATAGAGGTGTGTGAAGTCATAGAATGGAAGTGTGTGAAGTCATAGAATGGAGGTGTGTGGAGTCACAGAATGGAGGGTATGAGGTCATAGAATGGAGGTGTGTGAAGTCACAGAATTGAGGTGTTTGAAGTCATATATTGGAGGTGTGTGAAGTCAAAATGGATGTGTGAAGTCATAGAATGGAGTTGTGTGAAATCATAGAATGAGGGTGTGTGAGGTCATAGAATGGAGGTGTGTGAAGTCACAGAATGGAGGTGTGTGAAGTCATAAAATGGAGGTGGGTGAAGTCATAGAAAGGAGGTGTGGGAAGTCATAGAATGGAGGAGTGTGAAGTCATATAGTGGAGGTGAGTGAAGTCACATATTCGAGGTCTGTGAAGTCATAGAATGGAGGTGTGTGAAGTCAGAATGGAGGTGTGAGAAGTCAAAATGGAGGTGTGTGACGTCATAAAATGGAGGTGTGTGAAGTCATAGAATGGAGGTGTGTGAAATCATAGAATGGAGGTGTGTGATGTCACAATGGAAGTGTGTGAAGTCATAGAATGGAGGTGTGTGAAGTCACAGAATGGAGGTGTGAGAAGTCAAAATGGAGGTGTGTGACGTCATAAAATGGAGCTGTGTGCAGTCATAGAATGGAGGTGTGTGAACTCAGAATGGAGGTGTGTGAAGTCACAGAATGGAGGTGTGTGAAGTCATAGCATGGAGGTATGTGAAATCATAGAATGGAAGTGTGTGAAGTCATAGAATGGAGGTGTGTGAAATCACAGAATTGAGGTGTTTGAAGTCATATATTAGAGGTGTGTGAAGTAAAAATGGATGTTTGAAGACATAGAATGGAGGTCTGTGAAATCATAGAATGAGGATGTCTGAGGTCATAGAATGGAGGTGTGTGAAGTCACAGAATGGAGTTATGTGAAGTTATAAAATGGATGTTTCTGAAGGAAAAATGAAGGTGTGTGAAGTCATAGAATGGAGGTGTGTGAAGTGAGAGAATGGAGGTTTGTGAAGTCAGAATGGAGGTGTGTGAAGTCATAGATGGAGTTGTGTGAAGTCATAGTATGGAGGAGTGTGAAACCATAGAATGGAGTTTTGTGAAGTCACAGAATGGAGCTGTGTGAATTCAGAATGGAGCTGTGTGAAGTCATAGAATGGAGCTGTGTGAAGACAGAATGGAGGTGTGTGAACTCATACAATGAAGGTGTGTGACGTCACAATGGAAGTGTGTGAAGTCATAGAATGGAGGTGTGTGAAGTCACAAAATGGAGGTGTGTGAAGTCATAGAATGGAGGTATGTGAAGTCACAGAATAGAGGTGTGTAAAGTCATAGAATGGTGGTGTGTGAAGTTATAGAATGGATGTTTTTAAAGTAAGAATGGAGGTGTGTGAAGTGATAGAATGGAGCTGTGTGAAGTCAGAATGGAGGTGTGTGAAGTCACAGAATGGAGGTGTGTGAAGTCATAGAATGGAGGTGTGTGAAGTCATAGAATGTATGTTTGTGAAGTAAGAAGAAGGTGTGTGAAGTCAAAGAATGGATGTGTGTGAAGTCACAGCAAGGAGGTGTGTGAAGTCATAGAATGGATGTGTGTGAAGTCATAGAATGGAGGTTTGTGAAGTCATATAATGGAGGTGTATGAAGTGACAGAATGGAGGTGTGTGAAGTCAGAATTGAGGTGTGAAGTCATAGAATGGAGGTGGGTGAAGTCATAGAATGGAGGTGTGTGAAGTCACATATGGAGGTGTGGGAAGTCACAGAATGGAGGTGTGTGACGTCACAGAATGGAGGTGTGTGAAGTCAGAATGGAGGTGTGTAAAGTCACATAATGGAGGTGTGTGAAGTCATAGAATGGAAGTGTGTGAAGTCATAGAATGAAGGTCTGTGAAGTCACAGAATGGAAGGTATGAACTCATAGAATGGAGGTGTGTGAAGTCACAGAATTGAGGTGTTTGAAGTCATATATTGGAGGTGTGTGAAGTAAAAATGGATGTGTGAATTCATAGAATGGAGGTGTGTGAAATCATAGAATGAGAGTGTGTGAGGTCATAGAATGGAGGTGTGTGACATCACAGAATGGAGATGTGTGAAGTCATAAAATGGAGGTGGGTGAAGTCATAGAAAGGAGGTGTGGGAAGTCATAGATTGGAGGAGTGTGAAGTATTAGAGTGGAGGTGAGCGAAGTCACATATTCGAGGTCTGTGAAGTCATAGAATGGAGGTGTGTGAAGTCAGAATGGAGGTGTGTGAAGTCATAGAATGGAGGTGTGTGAACACATAGAATGGAGGTGTGTGACGTAACAACGGAAGTGTGTGAAGTCATAGAATGGAGGTGTGTGAAGTCACAGAATGGAGGTGTGAGAAGCCAAATTGAGGTGTGTGACGTCATAAAATGGAGGTGTGTGAAGTCATAGAATGGAGGTGTGTGAAATTATAGAATGGAGGTTTGTGAAGTCACAGAGTGGAGGTGTGTGAACTCAGAATGGAGGTGTGTGAAGTCACAGAATGGAGGTGTGTGAAGTCATAGCATGGAGGTATGTGAAATCATAGAATGGAAGTGTGTGAAGTCATAGAATGGAGGTGTGTGAAGTCACAGAATGAAGGTGTGTGAAGTCATAGAATGGAGGTGTGTGAAGTCACAAAAGGGAGTTGTGTGAAGTCACATAATGGAGGTGTGTGATGTCACAGACTGGAAGTGTGTGAAGTGAAAACGGAGGTGTGTGACGTCAAAGAATGGAGGTGTGTGAAGTCACAGAATGGTGGTGTGTGAAATGAAAATTGTGGTGTGTGAAGTCACAAATGGAGGTGTGTGAAGTCACAGAATGTAGGTGTGTGAAGTCAAAATGGAGGTGTGTGAAGTCTAAGAATGGAGGTGTGTGAAGTCACAGAATGGACGGGTATGAAGTCATATATATTAGGTGTGTGAAGTCAAAATGGATGTGTGAAATTATAGAATGGAGGTGTGTTAAGTCATAGAATGTTGGTGTGTGAAGTCATAGAATGGAGGTGTGTGGAGTCACAGAATGGAGGTGTGTGAAGTCACCGAATGGAGGTGTGTGAACTCCGAATGGAGGTGTGTGAAGTCACAGAATGGAGGTTTGCGAAGTCATAGAATGGAGGTGTGTGAAGTCATACAATGAATGTTTCTGAATTAAGAATGAAGGTGTGTGAAGTCATAGAATGGAGGTGTGTGAAGACAAAATTTTGGTGTTGAACTCATAGAATGGATGTTTGTGAACTAATAGCATGGAGGTGTGCGAAGTCACAGAATGTAGGTGTGTGAAGTCAAAATGGAGGTGTATGAAGTCAAAGAATGGAGGTGTGTAAAGTCACAGAATGGACGGGTATGAAGTCATATATTTTAGGTGTGTGAAGTCAAAATGGATGTGTGAAATCATAGAATGGAGGTGTGTTAAGTCATAGAATGTTGGTGTGTGAAGTCACAGAATGGAGGTGTGTGAAGTCAGAATGGAAGTGTGTGAAGTCACCGAATGGAGGTGTGTGAACTCCGAATGGAGGTGTGTGAAGTCACAGAATGGAGATTTGCGAAGTCATAGAATGGAGGTGTGTGAAGTCATAGAATGAATGTTTTTGAATTAAGAATCAAGGTGTGTGAAGTCATAGAATGGAGGTGTGTGAAGACAAAATTTTGGTGTTGAACTCATAGAATGGATGTTGTGAACTAATAGAATGGAGGTGTGTGAAGTCAAAGAATGGAGGTGTGTGATGTCAAACTATGGTGGTGTGTGAAGTCACAGAATGGAGGTGTGTGAAGTCACAGAATGGAAGTGTGTGAAGTCAAAACGGAGGTGTGTGAAGTCAAAGAATGGAGGTGTGTGAAGTCACAGAATGGTGGTGTGTGAAATCAAAATGGTGGTGTGTGAAGTCACAAATGGAGGTGTGTGAAGTCACAGAATGTAGGTGTGTGAAGTCAAAATGGAGGTGTGTGAAGTCATAGAATGCATGTGTGTGAAGTCATAGAATGGAGGTGTGTGAAGTCATATAATGGAGGTGTATGAAGTGAAAGAATGGAGGTGTGTGAAGTCAGAATGGAGGTGTGAAGTCATAGAATGGAGGTGGGTGAAGTCATAGAATGGAGGTGTGTGATATCATAGAATGGATGTGTGTGAAGTCACATATGGAGGTGTGGGAAGTCACAGAATGGAGGTTTGTGACGTCACAGAATGGAGGTGTGTGAAGTCAGAATGGAGGTGTGTAAAGTCACAGAATGGAGGTGTGTGAATTCATAGAATGGAAGTGTGTGAAGTCATAGAATGGAGGTCTGTGAAGTCACAGAATGGAAGGTATGAACTCGTAGAATGGAGGTGTGTGAAGTCACAGAATTGAGGTGTTTGAAGTCATATATTGGAGGTGTGTGAAGTCAAAATGGATGTGTGAAGTCATAGAATGGAGGTGTGTGAAATCATAGAATGAGAGTGTGTGAGGTCATAGAATGGAGGTGTGTGACATCACAGAATGGAGATGTGTGAAGTCATAAAATGGAGGTGGGTGAAGTCATAGAAAGGAGGTGTGGGAAGTCATAAATTGGAGGAGTGTGTAGTATTAGAGTGGAGGTGAGCGAAGTCACATATTCGAGGTCTGTGAAGTCATAGAATGGAGGTGTGTGAAGTCAGAATGGAGGTGTGTGAAGTCATAGAATGGAGGTGTGTGAACACATAGAATGGAGGTGTGTGACGTAACAACGGAAGTGTGTGAAGTCATAGAATGGAGGTGTGTGAAGTCACAGAATGGAGGTGTGAGAAGCCAAATTGAGGTGTGTGACGTCATAAAATGGAGGTGTGTGAAGTCATAGAATGGAGGTGTGTGAAATCATAGAATGGAGGTTTGTGAAGTTACAGAGTGGAGGTGTGTGAACTCAGAATGGAGGTGTGTGAAGTCACAGAATGAAGGTGTGTGAAGTCATAGAATGGAGGTGTGTGAAGTCACAAAAGGGAGTTGTGTGAAGTCACATAATGGAGGTGTGTGAAGTCACAGAATGGAAGTGTGTGAAGTCAAAACGGAGGTGTGTGACGTCAAAGAATGGAGGTGTGTGAAGTCACAGAATGGTGGTGTGTGAAATGAAAATGGTGGTGTGTGAAGTCACAAATGGAGGTGTGTGAAGTCACAGAATGTAGGTGTGTGAAGTCAAAATGGAGGTGTGTGAAGTCAAAGAATGGAGGTGTGTGAAGTCACAGAATGGACGGGTATGGAGTCATATATTTTAGGTGTGTGAAGTCAAAATGGATGTGTGAAATCATAGAATGGAGGTGTGTTAAGTCATAGAATGTTGGTGTGTGAAGTCATAGAATGGAGGTGTGTGGAGTCACAGAATGGAGGTGTGTGAAGTCACCGAATGGAGGTGTGTGAACTCCGAATGGAGGTGTGTGAAGTCACAGAATGGAGGTTTGCGAAGTCATAGAATGGAGGTGTGTGGAGTCATAGAATGAATGTTTCTGAATTAAGAATGAAGGTGTGTGAAGTCATAGAATGGAGGTGTGTGAAGACAAAATTTTGGTGTTGAACTCATAGAATGGATGTTTGTGAACTAATAGAATGGAGGTGTGCGAAGTCACAGAATGTAGGTGTGTGAAGTCAAAATGGAGGTGTGTGAAGTCAAAGAATGGAGTTGTGTGAAGTCACAGAATGGACGGGTATGAAGTCATATATTTTAGGTCTGTGAAGTCAAAATGGATGTGTGAAATCATAGAATGGAGGTGTGTTAAGTCATAGAATGTTGGTGTGTGAAGTCACAGAATGGAGGTGTGTGAAGTCAGAATGGAGGTGTGTGAAGTCACCGAATGGAGGTGTGTGAACTCCGAATGGAGGTGTGTGAAGTCACAGAATGGAGGTTTGCGAAGTCATAGAATGGAGGTGTGTGAAGTCATAGAATGAATGTTTCTGAATTAAGAATGAAGGTGTGTGAAGTCATAGAATGGAGGTGTGTGAAGTCACAGAATGGATGGTATGAACTCATAGAATGGAGGTGTGTGAAGTCACAGAATTGAGGTGTGTGAAGTCATAGAATGGAAGTGTGTGAAGTCATAGAATGGAGGTGTGTGAAGTCAGAATGGAGGTGTGTGAAGTCACAGAATGGAAGTGTGTGAAGTCACAGAATGGAGGTTTGTGAAGTCATAGAATGGAGTTGTGTGAAGTCATAGAACTGATGTTTCTGAAGTAAGAATGAAGGTGTGTGAAGTCATAGAATGGAGGTGTGTGAACACATAGAATGGAGGTGTGCGAATTCACAGAATGAAGGTGTGTGAAGTCAGAATGGAGGTGTGTAGTCATAGATTGGAGGTGGTGAATTCATAGAAAAGAGGTGTGGAAAGTCATAGAATGGAGGAGTGTGAAGTCATAGAGTGCAGGTGATTGAAGTCACAGATTCGAGGTCTGTGAAGTCATAGAATGGAGGTGTGTGATGTCAGAATGAAGGTGTGTGAAGTCATAGAATGGAGGTGTGTGACGTTAGAATAGAGGTGTGTGAAGTCATAGAATGGAGGTGTGTGAAGTAACAGAATGGAGGTGTGGGAAGTCACAGAATGGAGGTGTGTGAAGTCACAGAATGGAGGTGTGTGAAGTCAGAATGGAGGTGTGTGAAGTCACCGAATGGAGGTGTGTGAACTCCGAATGGAGGTGTGTGAAGTCACAGAATGGAGGTTTGCGAAGTCATAGAATGGAGGTGTGTGAAGTCATAGAATGAATGTTTTTGAATTAAGAATGAAGGTGTGTGAAGTCATAGAATGGAGGTGTGTGAAGACAAAATTTTGGTGTTGAACTCATAGAATGGATGTTGTGAACTAATAGAATGGAGGTGTGTGAAGTCAAAGAATGGAGGTGTGTGATGTCAAACTATGGTGGTGTGTGAAGTCACAGAATGGAGGTGTGTGAAGTCACAGAATGGAAGTGTGTGAAGTCAAAACGGAGGTGTGTGAAGTCAAAGAATGGAGGTGTGTGAAGTCACAGAATGGTGGTGTGTGAAATCAAAATGGTGGTGTGTGAAGTCACAAATGGAGGTGTGTGAAGTCACAGAATGTAGGTGTGTGAAGTCAAAATGGAGCTGTGTGAAGTCATAGAATGGATGTGTGTGAAGTCATAGAATGGAGGTGTGTGAAGTCATATAATGGAGGTGTATGAAGTGACAGAATGGAGGTGTGTGAAGTCAGAATGGAGGTGTGAAGTCATAGAATGGAGGTGGGTGAAGTCATAGAATGGAGGTGTGTGAAATCATAGAATGGATGTGTGTGAAGTCACATATGGAGGTGTGGGAAGTAACAGAATGGAGGTGTGTGACGTCACAGAATAGAGGTGTGTGAAGTCAGAATGGAGGTGTGTAAAGTCACAGAATGGAGGTGTGTGAAGTCATAGAATGGAAGTGTGTGAAGTCATAGAATGGAGGTCTGTGAAGTCACAGAATGGAAGGTATGAACTCATAGAGTGGAGGTGTGTGAAGTCACAGAATTGAGGTGTTTGAAGTCATATATTGGAGGTGTGTGAAGTCAAAATGGATGTGTGAAGTCATAGAATGGAGGTGTGTGAAATCATAGAATGAGAGTGTGTGAGGTCATAGAATGGAGGTGTGTGACATCACAGAATGGAGATGTGTGAAGTCATAAAATGGAGGTGGGTGAAGTCATAGAAAGGAGGTGTGGGAAGTCATAAATTGGAGGAGTGTGAAGTATTAGAGTGGAGGTGAGCGAAGTCACATATTCGAGGTCTGTGAAGTCATAGAATGGAGGTGTGTGAAGTCAGAATGGAGGTGTGTGAAGTCATAGAATGGAGGTGTGTGAACACATAGAATGGAGGTGTGTGACGTAACAACGGAAATGTGTGAAGTCATAGAATGTAGGTGTGTGAAGTCACAGAATGGAGGTGTGAGAAGCCAAATTGAGGTGTGTGACGTCATAAAATGGAGGTGTGTGAAGTCATAGAATGGAGGTGTGTGAAATCATAGAATGGAGGTTTGTGAAGTCACAGAGTGGAGGTGTGTGAACTCAGAATGGAGGTGTGTGAAGTCACAGAATGAAGGTGTGTGAAGTCATAGAATGGAGGTGTGTGAAGTCACAAAAGGGAGTTGTGTGAAGTCACATAATGGAGGTGTGTGAAGTCACAGAATGTAGGTGTGTGAAGTCAAAATGGAGGTGTGTGAAGTCAAAGAATGGAGGTGTGTGAAGTGACAGAATGGACGGGTATGGAGTCATATATTTTAGGTGTGTGAAGTCAAAATGGATGTGTGAAATCATAGAATGGAGGTGTGTTAAGTCATAGAATGTTGGTGTGTGAAGTCATAGAATGGAGGTGTGTGGAGTCACAGAATGGAGGTATGTGAAGTCACCGAATGGAGGTGTGTGAACTCCGAATGGAGGTGTGTGAAGTCACAGAATGGAGGTTTGCGAAGTCATAGAATGGAGGTGTGTGAAGTCATAGAATGAATGCTTCTGAATTAAGAATGAAGGTGTGTGAAGTCATAGAATGGAGGTGTGTGAAGACAAAATTTTGGTGTTGAACTCATAGAATGGATGTTTGTGAACTAATAGAATGGAGGTGTGCGAAGTCACAGAATGTAGGTGTGTGAAGTCAAAATGGAGGTGTGTGAAGTCAAAGAATGGAGTTGTGTGAAGTCACAGAATGGACGGGTATGAAGTCATATATTTTAGGTGTGTGAAGTTAAAATGGATGTGTGAAATCATAGAATGGAGGTGTGTTAAGTCATAGAATGTTGGTGTGTGAAGTCACAGAATGGAGGTGTGTGAAGTCAGAATGGAGGTGTGTGAAGTCACCGAATGGAGGTGTGGGAACTCCGAATGGAGGTGTGTGAAGTCACAGAATGGAGGTTTGCGAAGTCATAGAATGGAGGTGTGTGAAGTCATAGAATGAATGTTTCTGAATTAAGAATGAAGGTGTGTGAAGTCATAGAATGGAGGTGTGTGAAGACAAAATTTTGGTGTTGAACTCATAGAATGGATATTTGTGAACTAATAGAATGGAGGTGTGTGAAGTCAAAGAATGGAGGTGTGTGAAGACAAACAATGGTGGTGTGTGAAGTCACAGAATGGAGGTGTGTGAAATCACAGAATGGAAGTGTGTGAAGTCAAAACGGAGGTGTGTGAAGTCAAAGAATGGAGGTGTGTGAAGTCACAGAATGGTGGTGTGTGAAATCAAAATGGTGGTGTGTGAAGTCACAAATGGAGGTGTGTGAAGTCACAGAATGTAGGTGTGTGAAGTCAAAATGGAGGTGTGTGAAGACAAAGAGTGGAGGTGTGTGAACTCATAGAATGGAGGTGTGTGAAGTCATGGAATGGTGGTTTGTGAAGTCAAACATTGGAAGTGTGGGAAGTTACAGAAAGAAGATGTCTGAAGACATACAATGGAGGTGTGTGAAGTCACAATGCATGTGTAGGAAGTCATAGAATCTAGGTGTGTGAAGTCATAGAATGGTGGTGTGTGAAGTCATAGAGTGGAAGTGTGTGAAGTCATAGAATGGAGGTGTGTGATGTCATAGAATGGAGGTGTGTGAAGTCATAGAATGGAGGTGGGTGAAGTCACAGAAGGGAGGTGTGTGAAATCACAGAATGGAGGTGGTTGAAGTCACAGAATGGAGGTGTGTGAAGTCACAGAATGGAGGTGTGTGAAGTCACAGAATGGAGATGTGTGAAGTCAAAAAGGTGGTGTGAGAGGTCACAAATGTAAGTGTGTGAAGTCAAAGAATGTAGGTGTGTGAAGTCATCGAATGGAGGTGTGTGAAGTCACAGAATGGAGGTGTGTGAAGACAGAATAGAGGTGTGTGAAGTCATAGAATGGAGGGGTGTGAATTCAGAATGGAGGTGTGTGAAGTCATACAATGGAGGTGTGTGACGTCAGAATAGAGGTGTGTGAAGTCATAGAATGGAGGTGTGTGAAGTCACAGAATGGAGGTGTGGGAAGTCACAGAATGGAGGTGTGTGAAGTCACAGAATGGAGGTGTGTGAACTCAGAATGGAGGTATGTAAAGTCACAGAATGGAGGTGTATGAAGTCATAGAATGGAGGTGTGTGAAGTAACAGAATGGAGGTGTGGGAAGTCACAGAATGGAGGTGTGTGAAGTCACAGAATGGAGGTGTGTGAAGTCAGAATGGAGGTGTGTGAAGTCACCGAATGGAGGTGTGTGAACTCCGAATGGAGGTGTGTGAAGTCACAGAATGGAGGTTTGCGAAGTCATAGAATGGAGGTGTGTGAAGTCATAGAATGAATGTTTTTGAATTAAGAATGAACGTGTGTGAAGTCATAGAATGGAGGTGTGTGAAGACAAAATTTTGGTGTTGAACTCATAGAATGGATGTTGTGAACTAATAGAATGGAGGTGTGTGAAGTCAAAGAATGGAGGTGTCTGATGTCAAACTATGGTGGTGTGTGAAGTCACAGAATGGAGGTGTGTGAAATCACAGAATGGAAGTGTGTGAAGTCAAAACGAAGGTGTGTGAAGTCAAAGAATGGAGGTGTGTGAAGTCACAGAATGGTGGTGTGTGAAATCAAAATGGTGGTGTGTGAAGTCACAAATGGAGGTGTGTGAAGTCACAGAATGTAGGTGTGTGAAGTCAAAATGGAGCTGTGTGAAGTCATAGAATGGAGGTGTGTGAAGTCATAGAATGGAGGTGTGTGAAGTCATATAATGGAGGTGTATGAAGTGACAGAATGGAGGTGTGTGAAGTCAGAATGGAGGTGTGAAGTCATAGAATGGAGGTGGGTGAAGTCATAGAATGGAGGTGTGTGAAATCATAGAATGGATGTGTGTGAAGTCACATATGGAGGTGTGGGAAGTAACAGAATGGAGGTGTGTGACGTCACAGAATAGAGGTGTGTGAAGTCAGAATGGAGGTGTGTAAAGTCACAGAATGGAGGTGTGTGAAGTCATAGAATGGAAGTGTGTGAAGTCATAGAATGGAGGTCTGTGAAGTCACAGAATGGAAGGTATGAACTCATAGAGTGGAGGTGTGTGAAGTCACAGAATTGAGGTGTTTGAAGTCATATATTGGAGGTGTGTGAAGTCAAAATGGATGTGTGAAGTCATAGAATGGAGGTGTGTGAAATCATAGAATGAGAGTGTGTGAGGTCATAGAATGGAGGTGTGTGACATCACAGAATGGAGATGTGTGAAGTCATAAAATGGAGGTGGGTGAAGTCATAGAAAGGAGGTGTGGGAAGTCATAAATTGGAGGAGTGTGAAGTATTAGAGTGGAGGTGAGCGAAGTCACATATTCGAGGTCTGTGAAGTCATAGAATGGAGGTGTGTGAAGTCAGAATGGAGGTGTGTGAAGTCATAGAATGGAGGTGTGTGAACACATAGAATGGAGGTGTGTGACGTAACAACGGAAATGTGTGAAGTCATAGAATGTAGGTGTGTGAAGTCACAGAATGGAGGTGTGAGAAGCCAAATTGAGGTGTGTGACGTCATAAAATGGAGGTGTGTGAAGTCATAGAATGGAGGTGTGTGAAATCATAGAATGGAGGTTTGTGAAGTCACAGAGTGGAGGTGTGTGAACTCAGAATGGAGGTGTGTGAAGTCACAGAATGAAGGTGTGTGAAGTCATAGAATGGAGGTGTGTGAAGTCACAAAAGGGAGTTGTGTGAAGTCACATAATGGAGGTGTGTGAAGTCACAGAATGTAGGTGTGTGAAGTCAAAATGGAGGTGTGTGAAGTCAAAGAATGGAGGTGTGTGAAGTCACAGAATGGACGGGTATGGAGTCATATATTTTAGGTGTGTGAAGTCAAAATGGATGTGTGAAATCATAGAATGGAGGTGTGTTAAGTCATAGAATGTTGGTGTGTGAAGTCATAGAATGGAGGTGTGTGGAGTCACAGAATGGAGGTGTGTGAAGTCACCGAATGGAGGTGTGTGAACTCCGAATGGAGGTGTGTGAAGTCACAGAATGGAGGTTTGCGAAGTCATAGAATGGAGGTGTGTGAAGTCATAGAATGAATGCTTCTGAATTAAGAATGAAGGTGTGTGAAGTCATAGAATGGAGGTGTGTGAAGACAAAATTTTGGTGTTGAACTCATAGAATGGATGTTTGTGAACTAATAGAATGGAGGTGTGCGAAGTCACAGAATGTAGGTGTGTGAAGTCAAAATGGAGGTGTGTGAAGTCAAAGAATGGAGTTGTGTGAAGTCACAGAATGGACGGGTATGAAGTCATATATTTTAGGTGTGTGAAGTTAAAATGGATGTGTGAAATCATAGAATGGAGGTGTGTTAAGTCATAGAATGTTGGTGTGTGAAGTCACAGAATGGAGGTGTGTGAAGTCAGAATGGAGGTGTGTGAAGTCACCGAATGGAGGTGTGGGAACTCCGAATGGAGGTGTGTGAAGTCACAGAATGGAGGTTTGCGAAGTCATAGAATGGAGGTGTGTGAAGTCATAGAATGAATGTTTCTGAATTAAGAATGAAGGTGTGTGAAGTCATAGAATGGAGGTGTGTGAAGACAAAATTTTGGTGTTGAACTCATAGAATGGATATTTGTGAACTAATAGAATGGAGGTGTGTGAAGTCAAAGAATGGAGGTGTGTGAAGACAAACAATGGTGGTGTGTGAAGTCACAGAATGGAGGTGTGTGAAATCACAGAATGGAAGTGTGTGAAGTCAAAACGGAGGTGTGTGAAGTCAAAGAATGGAGGTGTGTGAAGTCACAGAATGGTGGTGTGTGAAATCAAAATGGTGGTGTGTGAAGTCACAAATGGAGGTGTGTGAAGTCACAGAATGTAGGTGTGTGAAGTCAAAATGGAGGTGTGTGAAGACAAAGAGTGGAGGTGTGTGAACTCATAGAATGGAGGTGTGTGAAGTCATGGAATGGTGGTTTGTGAAGTCAAACATTGGAAGTGTGGGAAGTTACAGAAAGAAGATGTCTGAAGACATACAATGGAGGTGTGTGAAGTCACAATGCATGTGTAGGAAGTCATAGAATCTAGGTGTGTGAAGTCATAGAATGTTGGTGTGTGAAGTCATAGAGTGGAAGTGTGTGAAGTCATAGAATGGAGGTGTGTGATGTCATAGAATGGAGGTGTGTGAAGTCATAGAATGGAGGTGGGTGAATCACAGAAGGGAGGTGTGTGAAATCACAGAATGGAGGTGGTTGAAGTCACAGAATGGAGGTGTGTGAAGTCACAGAATGGAGGTGTGTTAAGTCACAGAATGGAGATGTGTGAAGTCAAAAAGGTGGTGTGAGAGGTCACAAATGTAAGTGTGTGAAGTCAAAGAATGTAGGTGTGTGAAGTCATCGAATGGAGGTGTGTGAAGTCACAGAATGGAGGTGTGTGAAGACAGAATAGAGGTGTGCGAAGTCATAGAATGGAGGGGTGTGAAGTCAGAATGGAGGTGTGTGAAGTCATACAATGGAGGTGTGTGACGTCAGAATAGAGGTGTGTGAAGTCATAGAATGGAGGTGTGTGAAGTCACAGAATGGAGGTGTGGGAAGTCACAGAATGGAGGTGTGTGAAGTCACAGAATGGAGGTGTGTGAACTCAGAATGGAGGTATGTAAAGTCACAGAATGGAGGTGTATGAAGTCATAGAATGGAGGTGTGTGAAGTAACAGAATGGAGGTGTGGGAAGTCACAGAATGGAGGTGTGTGAAGTCACAGAATGGAAGTGTGTGAAGTCAGAATGGAGGTGTGTGAAGTCACCGAATGGAGGTGTGTGAACTCCGAATGGAGGTGTGTGAAGTCACAGAATGGAGGTTTGCGAAGTCATAGAATGGAGGTGTGTGAAGTCATAGAATGAATGTTTTTGAATTAAGAATGAACGTGTGTGAAGTCATAGAATGGAGGTGTGTGAAGACAAAATTTTGGTGTTGAACTCATAGAATGGATGTTGTGAACTAATAGAATGGAGGTGTGTGAAGTCAAAGAATGGAGGTGTGTGATGTCAAACTATGGTGGTGTGTGAAGTCACAGAATGGAGGTGTGTGAAATCACAGAATGGAAGTGTGTGAAGTCAAAACGAAGGTGTGTGAAGTCAAAGAATGGAGGTGTGTGAAGTCACAGAATGGTGGTGTGTGAAATCAAAATGGTGGTGTGTGAAGTCACAAATGGAGGTGTGTGAAGTCACAGAATGTAGGTGTGTGAAGTCAAAATGGAGCTGTGTGAAGTCATAGAATGGAGGTGTGTGAAGTCATAGAATGGAGGTGTGTGAAGTCATATAATGGAGGTGTATGAAGTGACAGAATGGAGGTGTGTGAAGTCAGAATGGAGGTGTGAAGTCATAGAATGGAGGTGGGTGAAGTCATAGAATGGAGGTGTGTGAAATCATAGAATGGATGTGTGTGAAGTCACATATGGAGGTGTGGGAAGTCACAGAATGGAGGTGTGTGACGTCACAGAATAGAGGTGTGTGAAGTCAGAATGGAGGTGTGTAAAGTCACAGAATGGAGGTGTGTGAAGTCATAGAATGGAAGTGTGTGAAGTCATAGAATGGAGGTCTGTGAAGTCACAGAATGGAAGGTATGAACTCATAGAGTGGAGGTGTGTGAAGTCACAGAATTGAGGTGTTTGAAGTCATATATTGGAGGTGTGTGAAGTCAAAATGGATGTGTGAAGTCATAGAATGGAGGTGTGTGAAATCATAGAATGAGAGTGTGTGAGGTCATAGAATGGAGGTGTGTGACATCACAGAATGGAGATGTGTGAATTCATAAAATGGAGGTGGGTGAAGTCATAGAAAGGAGGTGTGGGAAGTCATAGATTGGAGGAGTGTGAAGTATTAGAGTGGAGGTGAGCGAAGTCACATATTCGAGGTCTGTGAAGTCATAGAATGGAGGTGTGTGAAGTCAGAATGGAGGTGTGTGAAGTCATAGAATGGAGGTGTGTGAACACATAGAATGGAGGTGTGTGACGTAACAACGGAAGTGTGTGAAGTCATAGAATGGAGGTGTGTGAAGTCACAGAATGGAGGTGTGAGAAGCCAAATTGAGGTGTGTGACGTCATAAAATGGAGGTGTGTGAAGTCATAGAATGGAGGTGTGTGAAATCATAGAATGGAGGTTTGTGAAGTCACAGAGTGGAGGTGTGTGAACTCAGAATGGAGGTGTGTGAAGTCACAGAATGAAGGTGTGTGAAGTCATAGAATGGAGGTGTGTGAAGTCACAAAAGGGAGTTGTGTGAAGTCACATAATGGAGGTGTGTGAAGTCACAGAATGGAAGTGTGTGAAGTCAAAACGGAGGTGTGTGACGTCAAAGAATGGAGGTGTGTGAAGTCACAGAATGGTGGTGTGTGAAATGAAAATGGTGGTGTGTGAAGTCACAAATGGAGGTGTGTGAAGTCACAGAATGTAGGTGTGTGAAGTCAAAATGGAGGTGTGTGAAGTCAAAGAATGGAGGTGTGTGAAGTCACAGAATGGACGGGTATGGAGTCATATATTTTAGGTGTGTGAAGTCAAAATGGATGTGTGAAATCATAGAATGGAGGTGTGTTAAGTCATAGAATGTTGGTGTGTGAAGTCATAGAATGGAGGTGTGTGGAGTCACAGAATGGAGGTGTGTGAAGTCACCGAATGGAGGTGTGTGAACTCCGAATGGAGGTGTGTGAAGTCACAGAATGGAGGTTTGCGAAGTCATAGAATGGAGGTGTGTGAAGTCATAGAATGAATGTTTCTGAATTAAGAATGAAGGTGTGTGAAGTCATAGAATGGAGGTGTGTGAAGACAAAATTTTGGTGTTGAACTCATAGAATGGATGTTTGTGAACTAATAGAATGGAGGTGTGCGAAGTCACAGAATGTAGGTGTGTGAAGTCAAAATGGAGGTGTGTGAAGTCAAAGAATGGAGTTGTGTGAAGTCACAGAATGGACGGGTATGAAGTCATATATTTTAGGTGTGTGAAGTCAAAATGGATGTGTGAAATCATAGAATGGAGGTGTGTTAAGTCATAGAATGTTGGTGTGTGAAGTCACAGAATGGAGGTGTGTGAAGTCAGAATGGAGGTGTGTGAAGTCACCGAATGGAGGTGTGTGAACTCCGAATGGAGGTGTGTGAAGTCACAGAATGGAGGTTTGCGAAGTCATAGAATGGAGGTGTGTGAAGTCATAGAATGAATGTTTCTGAATTAAGAATGAAGGTGTGTGAAGTCATAGAATGGAGGTGTGTGAAGTCACAGAATGGATGGTATGAACTCATAGAATGGAGGTGTGTGAAGTCACAGAATTGAGGTGTGTGAAGTCATAGAATGGAAGTGTGTGAAGTCATAGAATGGAGGTGTGTGAAGTCAGAATGGAGGTGTGTGAAGTCACAGAATGGAAGTGTGTGAAGTCACAGAATGGAGGTTTGTGAAGTCATACAATGGAGTTGTGTGAAGTCATAGAACTGATGTTTCTGAAGTAAGAATGAAGGTGTGTGAAGTCATAGAATGGAGGTGTGTGAACACATAGAATGGAGGTGTGCGAATTCATAGAATGAAGGTGTGTGAAGTCAGAATGGAGGTGTGTAGTCATAGATTGGAGGTGGTGAATTCATAGAAAAGAGGTGTGGAAAGTCATAGAATGGAGGAGTGTGAAGTCATAGAGTGCAGGTGATTGAAGTCACAGATTCGAGGTCTGTGAAGTCATAGAATGGAGGTGTGTGATGTCAGAATGAAGGTGTGTGAAGTCATAGAATGGAGGTGTGTGACGTCAGAATAGAGGTGTGTGAAGTCATAGAATGGAGGTGTGTGAAGTAACAGAATGGAGGTGTGGGAAGTCACAGAATGGAGGTGTGTGAAGTCACAGAATGGAGGTGTGTGAAGTCAGAATGGAGGTGTGTGAAGTCACCGAATGGAGGTGTGTGAACTCCGAATGGAGGTGTGTGAAGTCACAGAATGGAGGTTTGCGAAGTCATAGAATGGAGGTGTGTGAAGTCATAGAATGAATGTTTTTGAATTAAGAATGAAGGTGTGTGAAGTCATAGAATGGAGGTGTGTGAAGACAAAATTTTGGTGTTGAACTCATAGAATGGATGTTGTGAACTAATAGAATGGAGGTGTGTGAAGTCAAAGAATGGAGGTGTGTGATGTCAAACTATGGTGGTGTGTGAAGTCACAGAATGGAGGTGTGTGAAGTCACAGAATGGAAGTGTGTGAAGTCAAAACGGAGGTGTGTGAAGTCAAAGAATGGAGGTGTGTGAAGTCACAGAATGGTGGTGTGTGAAATCAAAATGGTGGTGTGTGAAGTCACAAATGGAGGTGTGTGAAGTCACAGAATGTAGGTGTGTGAAGTCAAAATGGAGCTGTGTGAAGTCATAGAATGGATGTGTGTGAAGTCATAGAATGGAGGTGTGTGAAGTCATATAATGGAGGTGTATGAAGTGACAGAATGGAGGTGTGTGAAGTCAGAATGGAGGTGTGAAGTCATAGAATGGAGGTGGGTGAAGTCATAGAATGGAGGTGTGTGAAATCATAGAATGGATGTGTGTGAAGTCACATATGGAGGTGTGGGAAGTCACAGAATGGAGGTGTGTGACGTCACAGAATAGAGGTGTGTGAAGTCAGAATGGAGGTGTGTAAAGTCACAGAATGGAGGTGTGTGAAGTCATAGAATGGAAGTGTGTGAAGTCATAGAATGGAGGTCTGTGAAGTCACAGAATGGAAGGTATGAACTCATAGAGTGGAGGTGTGTGAAGTCACAGAATTGAGGTGTTTGAAGTCATATATTGGAGGTGTGTGAAGTCAAAATGGATGTGTGAAGTCATAGAATGGAGGTGTGTGAAATCATAGAATGAGAGTGTGTGAGGTCATAGAATGGAGGTGTGTGACATCACAGAATGGAGATGTGTGAAGTCATAAAATGGAGGTGGGTGAAGTCATAGAAAGGAGGTGTGGGAAGTCATAAATTGGAGGAGTGTGAAGTATTAGAGTGGAGGTGAGCGAAGTCACATATTCGAGGTCTGTGAAGTCATAGAATGGAGGTGTGTGAAGTCAGAATGGAGGTGTGTGAAGTCATAGAATGGAGGTGTGTGAACACATAGAATGGAGGTGTGTGACGTAACAACGGAAATGTGTGAAGTCATAGAATGTAGGTGTGTGAAGTCACAGAATGGAGGTGTGAGAAGCCAAATTGAGGTGTGTGACGTCATAAAATGGAGGTGTGTGAAGTCATAGAATGGAGGTGTGTGAAATCATAGAATGGAGGTTTGTGAAGTCACAGAGTGGAGGTGTGTGAACTCAGAATGGAGGTGTGTGAAGTCACAGAATGAAGGTGTGTGAAGTCATAGAATGGAGGTGTGTGAAGTCACAAAAGGGAGTTGTGTGAAGTCACATAATGGAGGTGTGTGAAGTCACAGAATGTAGGTGTGTGAAGTCAAAATGGAGGTGTGTGAAGTCAAAGAATGGAGGTGTGTGAAGTCACAGAATTGACGGGTATGGAGTCATATATTTTAGGTGTGTGAAGTCAAAATGGATGTGTGAAATCATAGAATGGAGGTGTGTTAAGTCATAGAATGTTGGTGTGTGAAGTCATAGAATGGAGGTGTGTGGAGTCACAGAATGGAGGTGTGTGAAGTCACCGAATGGAGGTGTGTGAACTCCGAATGGAGGTGTGTGAAGTCACAGAATGGAGGTTTGCGAAGTCATAGAATGGAGGTGTGTGAAGTCATAGAATGAATGCTTCTGAATTAAGAATGAAGGTGTGTGAAGTCATAGAATGGAGGTGTGTGAAGACAAAATTTTGGTGTTGAACTCATAGAATGGATGTTTGTGAACTAATAGAATGGAGGTGTGCGAAGTCACAGAATGTAGGTGTGTGAAGTCAAAATGGAGGTGTGTGAAGTCAAAGAATGGAGTTGTGTGAAGTCACAGAATGGACGGGTATGAAGTCATATATTTTAGGTGTGTGAAGTCAAAATGGATGTGTGAAATCATAGAATGGAGGTGTGTTAAGTCATAGAATGTTGGTGTGTGAAGTCACAGAATGGAGGTGTGTGAAGTCAGAATGGAGGTGTGTGAAGTCACCGAATGGAGGTGTGTGAACTCCGAATGGAGGTGTGTGAAGTCACAGAATGGAGGTTTGCGAAGTCATAGAATGGAGGTGTGTGAAGTCATAGAATGAATGTTTCTGAATTAAGAATGAAGGTGTGTGAAGTCATAGAATGGAGGTGTGTGAAGACAAAATTTTGGTGTTGAACTCATAGAATGGATATTTGTGAACTAATAGAATGGAGGTGTGTGAAGACAAACAATGGTGGTGTGTGAAGTCACAGAATGGAGGTGTGTGAAATCACAGAATGGAAGTGTGTGAAGTCAAAACGGAGGTGTGTGAAGTCAAAGAATGGAGGTGTGTGAAGTCACAGAATGGTGGTGTGTGAAATCAAAATGGTGGTGTGTGAAGTCACAAATGGAGGTGTGTGAAGTCACAGAATGTAGGTGTGTGAAGTCAAAATGGAGGTGTGTGAAGACAAAGAGTGGAGGTGTGTGAACTCATAGAATGGAGGTGTGTGAAGTCATGGAATGGTGGTTTGTGAAGTCAAACATTGGAAGTGTGGGAAGTTACAGAAAGAAGATGTCTGAAGACATACAATGGAGGTGTGTGAAGTCACAATGCATGTGTAGGAAGTCATAGAATCTAGGTGTGTGAAGTCATAGAATGGTGGTGTGTGAAGTCATAGAGTGGAAGTGTGTGAAGTCATAGAATGGAGGTGTGTGATGTCATAGAATGGAGGTGTGTGAAGTCATAGAATGGAGGTGGGTGAAGTCACAGAAGGCAGGTGTGTGAAATCACAGAATGGAGGTGGTTGAAGTCACAGAATGGAGGTGTGTGAAGTCACAGAATGGAGGTGTGTGAAGTCACAGAATGGAGATGTGTGAAGTCAAAAAGGTGGTGTGAGAGGTCACAAATGTAAGTGTGTGAAGTCAAAGAATGTAGGTGTGTGAAGTCATCGAATGGAGGTGTGTGAAGTCACAGAATGGAGGTGTGTGAAGTCAAAATGGAGGTGTGTGAAGTCATAGAATGGATGTGTGTGAAGTCATAGAATGGAGGTGTGTGAAGTCATATAATGGAGGTGTATGAAGTGACAGAATGGAGGTGTGTGAAGTCAGAATGGAGGTGTGAAGTCATAGAATGGAGGTGGGTGAAGTCATAGAATGGAGGTGTGTGATATCATAGAATGGATGTGTGTGAAGTCACATATGGAGGTGTGGGAATTCACAGAATGGAGGTTTGTGACGTCACAGAATGGAGGTGTGTGAAGTCAGAATGGAGGTGTGTAAAGTCACAGAATGGAGGTGTGTGAATTCATAGAATGGAAGTGTGTGAAGTCATAGAATGGAGGTCTGTGAAGTCACAGAATGGAAGGTATGAACTCGTAGAATGGAGGTGTGTGAAGTCACAGAATTGAGGTGTTTGAAGTCATATATTGGAGGTGTGTGAAGTCAAAATGGATGTGTGAAGTCATAGAATGGAGGTGTGTGAAATCATAGAATGAGAGTGTGTGAGGTCATAGAATGGAGGTGTGTGACATCACAGAATGGAGATGTGTGAAGTCATAAAATGGAGGTGGGTGAAGTCATAGAAAGGAGGTGTGGGAAGTCATAAATTGGAGGAGTGTGTAGTATTAGAGTGGAGGTGAGCGAAGTCACATATTCGAGGTCTGTGAAGTCATAGAATGGAGGTGTGTGAAGTCAGAATGGAGGTGTGTGAAGTCATAGAATGGAGGTGTGTGAACACATAGAATGGAGGTGTGTGACGTAACAACGGAAGTGTGTGAAGTCATAGAATGGAGGTGTGTGAAGTCACAGAATGGAGGTGTGAGAAGCCAAATTGAGGTGTGTGACGTCATAAAATGGAGGTGTGTGAAGTCATAGAATGGAGGTGTGTGAAATCATAGAATGGAGGTTTGTGAAGTCACAGAGTGGAGGTGTGTGAACTCAGAATGGAGGTGTGTGAAGTCACAGAATGAAGGTGTGTGAAGTCACATAATGGAGGTGTGTGAAGTCACAGAATGGAAGTGTGTGAAGTCAAAACGGAGGTGTTTGACGTCAAAGAATGGAGGTGTGTGAAGTCACAGAATGGTGGTGTGTGAAATGAAAATGGTGGTGTGTGAAGTCACAAATGGAGGTGTGTGAAGTCACAGAATGTAGGTGTGTGAAGTCAAAATGGAGGTGTGTGAAGTCAAAGAATGGAGGTGTGTGAAGTCACAGAATGGACGGGTATGGAGTCATATATTTTAGGTGTGTGAAGTCAAAATGGATGTGTGAAATCATAGAATGGAGGTGTGTTAAGTCATAGAATGTTGGTGTGTGAAGTCATAGAATGGAGGTGTGTGGAGTCACAGAATGGAGGTGTGTGAAGTCACCGAATGGAGGTGTGTGAACTCCGAATGGAGGTGTGTGAAGTCACAGAATGGAGGTTTGCGAAGTCATAGAATGGAGGTGTGTGGAGTCATAGAATGAATGTTTCTGAATTAAGAATGAAGTTGTGTGAAGTCATAGAATGGAGGTGTGTGAAGACAAAATTTTGGTGTTGAACTCATAGAATGGATGTTTGTGAACTAATAGAATGGAGGTGTGCGAAGTCACAGAATGTAGGTGTGTGAAGTCAAAATGGAGGTGTGTGAAGTCAAAGAATGGAGTTGTGTGAAGTCACAGAATGGACGGGTATGAAGTCATATATTTTAGGTGTGTGAAGTCAAAATGGATGTGTGAAATCATAGAATGGAGGTGTGTTAAGTCATAGAATGTTGGTGTGTGAAGTCACAGAATGGAGGTGTGTGAAGTCAGAATGGAGGTGTGTGAAGTCACCGAATGGAGGTGTGTGAACTCCGAATGGAGGTGTGTGAAGTCACAGAATGGAGGTTTGCGAAGTCATAGAATGGAGGTGTGTGAAGTCATAGAATGAATGTTTCTGAATTAAGAATGAAGGTGTGTGAAGTCATAGAATGGAGGTGTGTGAAGTCACAGAATGGATGGTATGAACTCATAGAATGGAGGTGTGTGAAGTCACAGAATTGAGGTGTGTGAAGTCATAGAATGGAAGTGTGTGAAGTCATAGAATGGAGGTGTGTGAAGTCAGAATGGAGGTGTGTGAAGTCACAGAATGGAAGTGTGTGAAGTCACAGAATGGAGGTTTGTGAAGTCATAGAATGGAGTTGTGTGAAGTCATAGAACTGATGTTTCTGAAGTAAGAATGAAGGTGTGTGAAGTCATAGAATGGAGGTGTGTGAACACATAGAATGGAGGTGTGCGAATTCACAGAATGAAGGTGTGTGAAGTCAGAATGGAGGTGTGTAGTCATAGATTGGAGGTGGTGAATTCATAGAAAAGAGGTGTGGAAAGTCATAGAATGGAGGAGTGTGAAGTCATAGAGTGCAGGTGATTGAAGTCACAGATTCGAGGTCTGTGAAGTCATAGAATGGAGGTGTGTGATGTCAGAATGAAGGTGTGTGAAGTCATAGAATGGAGGTGTGTGACGTTAGAATAGAGGTGTGTGAAGTCATAGAATGGAGGTGTGTGAAGTAACAGAATGGAGGTGTGGGAAGTCACAGAATGGAGGTGTGTGAAGTCACAGAATGGAGGTGTGTGAAGTCAGAATGGAGGTGTGTGAAGTCACCGAATGGAGGTGTGTGAACTCCGAATGGAGGTGTGTGAAGTCACAGAATGGAGGTTTGCGAAGTCATAGAATGGAGGTGTGTGAAGTCATAGAATGAATGTTTTTGAATTAAGAATGAAGGTGTGTGAAGTCATAGAATGGAGGTGTGTGAAGACAAAATTTTGGTGTTGAACTCATAGAATGGATGTTGTGAACTAATAGAATGGAGGTGTGTGAAGTCAAAGAATGGAGGTGTGTGATGTCAAACTATGGTGGTGTGTGAAGTCACAGAATGGAGGTGTGTGAAGTCACAGAATGGAAGTGTGTGAAGTCAAAACGGAGGTGTGTGAAGTCAAAGAATGGAGGTGTGTGAAGTCACAGAATGGTGGTGTGTGAAATCAAAATGGTGGTGTGTGAAGTCACAAATGGAGGTGTGTGAAGTCACAGAATGTAGGTGTGTGAAGTCAAAATGGAGCTGTGTGAAGTCATAGAATGGATGTGTGTGAAGTCATAGAATGGAGGTGTGTGAAGTCATATAATGGAGGTGTATGAAGTGACAGAATGGAGGTGTGTGAAGTCAGAATGGAGGTGTGAAGTCATAGAATGGAGGTGGGTGAAGTCATAGAATGGAGGTGTGTGAAATCATAGAATGGATGTGTGTGAAGTCACATATGGAGGTGTGGGAAGTCACAGAATGGAGGTGTGTGACGTCACAGAATAGAGGTGTGTGAAGTCAGAATGGAGGTGTGTAAAGTCACAGAATGGAGGTGTGTGAAGTCATAGAATGGAAGTGTGTGAAGTCATAGAATGGAGGTCTGTGAAGTCACAGAATGGAAGGTATGAACTCATAGAGTGGAGGTGTGTGAAGTCACAGAATTGAGGTGTTTGAAGTCATATATTGGAGGTGTGTGAAGTCAAAATGGATGTGTGAAGTCATAGAATGGAGGTGTGTGAAATCATAGAATGAGAGTGTGTGAGGTCATAGAATGGAGGTGTGTGACATCACAGAATGGAGATGTGTGAAGTCATAAAATGGAGGTGGGTGAAGTCATAGAAAGGAGGTGTGGGAAGTCATAAATTGGAGGAGTGTGAAGTATTAGAGTGGAGGTGAGCGAAGTCACATATTCGAGGTCTGTGAAGTCATAGAATGGAGGTGTGTGAAGTCAGAATGGAGGTGTGTGAAGTCATAGAATGGAGGTGTGTGAACACATAGAATGGAGGTGTGTGACGTAACAACGGAAATGTGTGAAGTCATAGAATGTAGGTGTGTGAAGTCACAGAATGGAGGTGTGAGAAGCCAAATTGAGGTGTGTGACGTCATAAAATGGAGGTGTGTGAAGTCATAGAATGGAGGTGTGTGAAATCATAGAATGGAGGTTTGTGAAGTCACAGAGTGGAGGTGTGTGAACTCAGAATGGAGGTGTGTGAAGTCACAGAATGAAGGTGTGTGAAGTCATAGAATGGAGGTGTGTGAAGTCACAAAAGGGAGTTGTGTGAAGTCACATAATGGAGGTGTGTGAAGTCACAGAATGTAGGTGTGTGAAGTCAAAATGGAGGTGTGTGAAGTCAAAGAATGGAGGTGTGTGAAGTCACAGAATTGACGGGTATGGAGTCATATATTTTAGGTGTGTGAAGTCAAAATGGATGTGTGAAATCATAGAATGGAGGTGTGTTAAGTCATAGAATGTTGGTGTGTGAAGTCATAGAATGGAGGTGTGTGGAGTCACAGAATGGAGGTGTGTGAAGTCACCGAATGGAGGTGTGTGAACTCCGAATGGAGGTGTGTGAAGTCACAGAATGGAGGTTTGCGAAGTCATAGAATGGAGGTGTGTGAAGTCATAGAATGAATGCTTCTGAATTAAGAATGAAGGTGTGTGAAGTCATAGAATGGAGGTGTGTGAAGACAAAATTTTGGTGTTGAACTCATAGAATGGATGTTTGTGAACTAATAGAATGGAGGTGTGCGAAGTCACAGAATGTAGGTGTGTGAAGTCAAAATGGAGGTGTGTGAAGTCAAAGAATGGAGTTGTGTGAAGTCACAGAATGGACGGGTATGAAGTCATATATTTTAGGTGTGTGAAGTCAAAATGGATGTGTGAAATCATAGAATGGAGGTGTGTTAAGTCATAGAATGTTGGTGTGTGAAGTCACAGAATGGAGGTGTGTGAAGTCAGAATGGAGGTGTGTGAAGTCACCGAATGGAGGTGTGTGAACTCCGAATGGAGGTGTGTGAAGTCACAGAATGGAGGTTTGCGAAGTCATAGAATGGAGGTGTGTGAAGTCATAGAATGAATGTTTCTGAATTAAGAATGAAGGTGTGTGAAGTCATAGAATGGAGGTGTGTGAAGACAAAATTTTGGTGTTGAACTCATAGAATGGATATTTGTGAACTAATAGAATGGAGGTGTGTGAAGACAAACAATGGTGGTGTGTGAAGTCACAGAATGGAGGTGTGTGAAATCACAGAATGGAAGTGTGTGAAGTCAAAACGGAGGTGTGTGAAGTCAAAGAATGGAGGTGTGTGAAGTCACAGAATGGTGGTGTGTGAAATCAAAATGGTGGTGTGTGAAGTCACAAATGGAGGTGTGTGAAGTCACAGAATGTAGGTGTGTGAAGTCAAAATGGAGGTGTGTGAAGACAAAGAGTGGAGGTGTGTGAACTCATAGAATGGAGGTGTGTGAAGTCATGGAATGGTGGTTTGTGAAGTCAAACATTGGAAGTGTGGGAAGTTACAGAAAGAAGATGTCTGAAGACATACAATGGAGGTGTGTGAAGTCACAATGCATGTGTAGGAAGTCATAGAATCTAGGTGTGTGAAGTCATAGAATGGTGGTGTGTGAAGTCATAGAGTGGAAGTGTGTGAAGTCATAGAATGGAGGTGTGTGATGTCATAGAATGGAGGTGTGTGAAGTCATAGAATGGAGGTGGGTGAAGTCACAGAAGGCAGGTGTGTGAAATCACAGAATGGAGGTGGTTGAAGTCACAGAATGGAGGTGTGTGAAGTCACAGAATGGAGGTGTGTGAAGTCACAGAATGGAGATGTGTGAAGTCAAAAAGGTGGTGTGAGAGGTCACAAATGTAAGTGTGTGAAGTCAAAGAATGTAGGTGTGTGAAGTCATCGAATGGAGGTGTGTGAAGTCACAGAATGGAGGTGTGTGAAGTCAAAATGGAGGTGTGTGAAGTCATAGAATGGATGTGTGTGAAGTCATAGAATGGAGGTGTGTGAAGTCATATAATGGAGGTGTATGAAGTGACAGAATGGAGGTGTGTGAAGTCAGAATGGAGGTGTGAAGTCATAGAATGGAGGTGGGTGAAGTCATAGAATGGAGGTGTGTGATATCATAGAATGGATGTGTGTGAAGTCACATATGGAGGTGTGGGAATTCACAGAATGGAGGTTTGTGACGTCACAGAATGGAGGTGTGTGAAGTCAGAATGGAGGTGTGTAAAGTCACAGAATGGAGGTGTGTGAATTCATAGAATGGAAGTGTGTGAAGTCATAGAATGGAGGTCTGTGAAGTCACAGAATGGAAGGTATGAACTCGTAGAATGGAGGTGTGTGAAGTCACAGAATTGAGGTGTTTGAAGTCATATATTGGAGGTGTGTGAAGTCAAAATGGATGTGTGAAGTCATAGAATGGAGGTGTGTGAAATCATAGAATGAGAGTGTGTGAGGTCATAGAATGGAGGTGTGTGACATCACAGAATGGAGATGTGTGAAGTCATAAAATGGAGGTGGGTGAAGTCATAGAAAGGAGGTGTGGGAAGTCATAAATTGGAGGAGTGTGTAGTATTAGAGTGGAGGTGAGCGAAGTCACATATTCGAGGTCTGTGAAGTCATAGAATGGAGGTGTGTGAAGTCAGAATGGAGGTGTGTGAAGTCATAGAATGGAGGTGTGTGAACACATAGAATGGAGGTGTGTGACGTAACAACGGAAGTGTGTGAAGTCATAGAATGGAGGTGTGTGAAGTCACAGAATGGAGGTGTGAGAAGCCAAATTGAGGTGTGTGACGTCATAAAATGGAGGTGTGTGAAGTCATAGAATGGAGGTGTGTGAAATCATAGAATGGAGGTTTGTGAAGTCACAGAGTGGAGGTGTGTGAACTCAGAATGGAGGTGTGTGAAGTCACAGAATGAAGGTGTGTGAAGTCACATAATGGAGGTGTGTGAAGTCACAGAATGGAAGTGTGTGAAGTCAAAACGGAGGTGTTTGACGTCAAAGAATGGAGGTGTGTGAAGTCACAGAATGGTGGTGTGTGAAATGAAAATGGTGGTGTGTGAAGTCACAAATGGAGGTGTGTGAAGTCACAGAATGTAGGTGTGTGAAGTCAAAATGGAGGTGTGTGAAGTCAAAGAATGGAGGTGTGTGAAGTCACAGAATGGACGGGTATGGAGTCATATATTTTAGGTGTGTGAAGTCAAAATGGATGTGTGAAATCATAGAATGGAGGTGTGTTAAGTCATAGAATGTTGGTGTGTGAAGTCATAGAATGGAGGTGTGTGGAGTCACAGAATGGAGGTGTGTGAAGTCACCGAATGGAGGTGTGTGAACTCCGAATGGAGGTGTGTGAAGTCACAGAATGGAGGTTTGCGAAGTCATAGAATGGAGGTGTGTGGAGTCATAGAATGAATGTTTCTGAATTAAGAATGAAGTTGTGTGAAGTCATAGAATGGAGGTGTGTGAAGACAAAATTTTGGTGTTGAACTCATAGAATGGATGTTTGTGAACTAATAGAATGGAGGTGTGCGAAGTCACAGAATGTAGGTGTGTGAAGTCAAAATGGAGGTGTGTGAAGTCAAAGAATGGAGTTGTGTGAAGTCACAGAATGGACGGGTATGAAGTCATATATTTTAGGTGTGTGAAGTCAAAATGGATGTGTGAAATCATAGAATGGAGGTGTGTTAAGTCATAGAATGTTGGTGTGTGAAGTCACAGAATGGAGGTGTGTGAAGTCAGAATGGAGGTGTGTGAAGTCACCGAATGGAGGTGTGTGAACTCCGAATGGAGGTGTGTGAAGTCACAGAATGGAGGTTTGCGAAGTCATAGAATGGAGGTGTGTGAAGTCATAGAATGAATGTTTCTGAATTAAGAATGAAGGTGTGTGAAGTCATAGAATGGAGGTGTGTGAAGTCACAGAATGGATGGTATGAACTCATAGAATGGAGGTGTGTGAAGTCACAGAATTGAGGTGTGTGAAGTCATAGAATGGAAGTGTGTGAAGTCATAGAATGGAGGTGTGTGAAGTCAGAATGGAGGTGTGTGAAGTCACAGAATGGAAGTGTGTGAAGTCACAGAATGGAGGTTTGTGAAGTCATAGAATGGAGTTGTGTGAAGTCATAGAACTGATGTTTCTGAAGTAAGAATGAAGGTGTGTGAAGTCATAGAATGGAGGTGTGTGAACACATAGAATGGAGGTGTGCGAATTCACAGAATGAAGGTGTGTGAAGTCAGAATGGAGGTGTGTAGTCATAGATTGGAGGTGGTGAATTCATAGAAAAGAGGTGTGGAAAGTCATAGAATGGAGGAGTGTGAAGTCATAGAGTGCAGGTGATTGAAGTCACAGATTCGAGGTCTGTGAAGTCATAGAATGGAGGTGTGTGATGTCAGAATGAAGGTGTGTGAAGTCATAGAATGGAGGTGTGTGACGTTAGAATAGAGGTGTGTGAAGTCATAGAATGGAGGTGTGTGAAGTAACAGAATGGAGGTGTGGGAAGTCACAGAATGGAGGTGTGTGAAGTCACAGAATGGAGGTGTGTGAAGTCAGAATGGAGGTGTGTGAAGTCACCGAATGGAGGTGTGTGAACTCCGAATGGAGGTGTGTGAAGTCACAGAATGGAGGTTTGCGAAGTCATAGAATGGAGGTGTGTGAAGTCATAGAATGAATGTTTTTGAATTAAGAATGAAGGTGTGTGAAGTCATAGAATGGAGGTGTGTGAAGACAAAATTTTGGTGTTGAACTCATAGAATGGATGTTGTGAACTAATAGAATGGAGGTGTGTGAAGTCAAAGAATGGAGGTGTGTGATGTCAAACTATGGTGGTGTGTGAAGTCACAGAATGGAGGTGTGTGAAGTCACAGAATGGAAGTGTGTGAAGTCAAAACGGAGGTGTGTGAAGTCAAAGAATGGAGGTGTGTGAAGTCACAGAATGGTGGTGTGTGAAATCAAAATGGTGGTGTGTGAAGTCACAAATGGAGGTGTGTGAAGTCACAGAATGTAGGTGTGTGAAGTCAAAATGGAGCTGTGTGAAGTCATAGAATGGATGTGTGTGAAGTCATAGAATGGAGGTGTGTGAAGTCATATAATGGAGGTGTATGAAGTGACAGAATGGAGGTGTGTGAAGTCAGAATGGAGGTGTGAAGTCATAGAATGGAGGTGGGTGAAGTCATAGAATGGAGGTGTGTGAAATCATAGAATGGATGTGTGTGAAGTCACATATGGAGGTGTGGGAAGTCACAGAATGGAGGTGTGTGACGTCACAGAATAGAGGTGTGTGAAGTCAGAATGGAGGTGTGTAAAGTCACAGAATGGAGGTGTGTGAAGTCATAGAATGGAAGTGTGTGAAGTCATAGAATGGAGGTCTGTGAAGTCACAGAATGGAAGGTATGAACTCATAGAGTGGAGGTGTGTGAAGTCACAGAATTGAGGTGTTTGAAGTCATATATTGGAGGTGTGTGAAGTCAAAATGGATGTGTGAAGTCATAGAATGGAGGTGTGTGAAATCATAGAATGAGAGTGTGTGAGGTCATAGAATGGAGGTGTGTGACATCACAGAATGGAGATGTGTGAAGTCATAAAATGGAGGTGGGTGAAGTCATAGAAAGGAGGTGTGGGAAGTCATAAATTGGAGGAGTGTGAAGTATTAGAGTGGAGGTGAGCGAAGTCACATATTCGAGGTCTGTGAAGTCATAGAATGGAGGTGTGTGAAGTCAGAATGGAGGTGTGTGAAGTCATAGAATGGAGGTGTGTGAACACATAGAATGGAGGTGTGTGACGTAACAACGGAAATGTGTGAAGTCATAGAATGTAGGTGTGTGAAGTCACAGAATGGAGGTGTGAGAAGCCAAATTGAGGTGTGTAATGTCATAAAATGGAGGTGTGTGAAGTCATAGAATGGAGGTGTGTGAAATCATAGAATGGAGGTTTGTGAAGTCACAGAGTGGAGGTGTGTGAACTCAGAATGGAGGTGTGTGAAGTCACAGAATGAAGGTGTGTGAAGTCATAGAATGGAGGTGTGTGAAGTCACAAAAGGGAGTTGTGTGAAGTCACATAATGGAGGTGTGTGAAGTCACAGAATGTAGGTGTGTGAAGTCAAAATGGAGGTGTGTGAAGTCAAAGAATGGAGGTGTGTGAAGTGACAGAATGGACGGGTATGGAGTCATATATTTTAGGTGTGTGAAGTCAAAATGGATGTGTGAAATCATAGAATGGAGGTGTGTTAAGTCATAGAATGTTGGTGTGTGAAGTCATAGAATGGAGGTGTGTGGAGTCACAGAATGGAGGTGTGTGAAGTCACCGAATGGAGGTGTGTGAACTCCGAATGGAGGTGTGTGAAGTCACAGAATGGAGGTTTGCGAAGTCATAGAATGGAGGTGTGTGAAGTCATAGAATGAATGCTTCTGAATTAAGAATGAAGGTGTGTGAAGTCATAGAATGGAGGTGTGTGAAGACAAAATTTTGGTGTTGAACTCATAGAATGGATGTTTGTGAACTAATAGAATGGAGGTGTGCGAAGTCACAGAATGTAGGTGTGTGAAGTCAAAATGGAGGTGTGTGAAGTCAAAGAATGGAGTTGTGTGAAGTCACAGAATGGACGGGTATGAAGTCATATATTTTAGGTGTGTGAAGTTAAAATGGATGTGTGAAATCATAGAATGGAGGTGTGTTAAGTCATAGAATGTTGGTGTGTGAAGTCACAGAATGGAGGTGTGTGAAGTCAGAATGGAGGTGTGTGAAGTCACCGAATGGAGGTGTGTGAACTCCGAATGGAGGTGTGTGAAGTCACAGAATGGAGGTTTGCGAAGTCATAGAATGGAGGTGTGTGAAGTCATAGAATGAATGTTTCTGAATTAAGAATGAAGGTGTGTGAAGTCATAGAATGGAGGTGTGTGAAGACAAAATTTTGGTGTTGAACTCATAGAATGGATATTTGTGAACTAATAGAATGGAGGTGTGTGAAGTCAAAGAATGGAGGTGTGTGAAGACAAACAATGGTGGTGTGTGAAGTCACAGAATGGAGGTGTGTGAAATCACAGAATGGAAGTGTGTGAAGTCAAAACGGAGGTGTGTGAAGTCAAAGAATGGAGGTGTGTGAAGTCACAGAATGGTGGTGTGTGAAATCAAAATGGTGGTGTGTGAAGTCACAAATGGAGGTGTGTGAAGTCACAGAATGTAGGTGTGTGAAGTCAAAATGGAGGTGTGTGAAGACAAAGAGTGGAGGTGTGTGAACTCATAGAATGGAGGTGTGTGAAGTCATGGAATGGTGGTTTGTGAAGTCAAACATTGGAAGTGTGGGAAGTTACAGAAAGAAGATGTCTGAAGACATACAATGGAGGTGTGTGAAGTCACAATGCATGTGTAGGAAGTCATAGAATCTAGGTGTGTGAAGTCATAGAATGGTGGTGTGTGAAGTCATAGAGTGGAAGTGTGTGAAGTCATAGAATGGAGGTGTGTGATGTCATAGAATGGAGGTGTGTGAAGTCATAGAATGGAGGTGGGTGAAGTCACAGAAGGGAGGTGTGTGAAATCACAGAATGGAGGTGGTTGAAGTCACAGAATGGAGGTGTGTGAAGTCACAGAATGGAGGTGTGTGAAGTCACAGAATGGAGATGTGTGAAGTCAAAAAGGTGGTGTGAGAGGTCACAAATGTAAGTGTGTGAAGTCAAAGAATGTAGGTGTGTGAAGTCATCGAATGGAGGTGTGTGAAGTCACAGAATGGAGGTGTGTGAAGACAGAATAGAGGTGTGCGAAGTCATAGAATGGAGGGGTGTGAATTCAGAATGGAGGTGTGTGAAGTCATACAATGGAGGTGTGTGACGTCAGAATAGAGGTGTGTGAAGTCATAGAATGGAGGTGTGTGAAGTCACAGAATGGAGGTGTGGGAAGTCACAGAATGGAGGTGTGTGAAGTCACAGAATGGAGGTGTGTGAACTCAGAATGGAGGTATGTAAAGTCACAGAATGGAGGTGTATGAAGTCATAGAATGGAGGTGTGTGAAGTAACAGAATGGAGGTGTGGGAAGTCACAGAATGGAGGTGTGTGAAGTCACAGAATGGAGGTGTGTGAAGTCAGAATGGAGGTGTGTGAAGTCACCGAATGGAGGTGTGTGAACTCCGAATGGAGGTGTGTGAAGTCACAGAATGGAGGTTTGCGAAGTCATAGAATGGAGGTGTGTGAAGTCATAGAATGAATGTTTTTGAATTAAGAATGAACGTGTGTGAAGTCATAGAATGGAGGTGTGTGAAGACAAAATTTTGGTGTTGAACTCATAGAATGGATGTTGTGAACTAATAGAATGGAGGTGTGTGAAGTCAAAGAATGGAGGTGTGTGATGTCAAACTATGGTGGTGTGTGAAGTCACAGAATGGAGGTGTGTGAAATCACAGAATGGAAGTGTGTGAAGTCAAAACGAAGGTGTGTGAAGTCAAAGAATGGAGGTGTGTGAAGTCACAGAATGGTGGTGTGTGAAATCAAAATGGTGGTGTGTGAAGTCACAAATGGAGGTGTGTGAAGTCACAGAATGTAGGTGTGTGAAGTCAAAATGGAGCTGTGTGAAGTCATAGAATGGAGGTGTGTGAAGTCATAGAATGGAGGTGTGTGAAGTCATATAATGGAGGTGTATGAAGTGACAGAATGGAGGTGTGTGAAGTCAGAATGGAGGTGTGAAGTCATAGAATGGAGGTGGGTGAAGTCATAGAATGGAGGTGTGTGAAATCATAGAATGGATGTGTGTGAAGTCACATATGGAGGTGTGGGAAGTCACAGAATGGAGGTGTGTGACGTCACAGAATAGAGGTGTGTGAAGTCAGAATGGAGGTGTGTAAAGTCACAGAATGGAGGTGTGTGAAGTCATAGAATGGAAGTGTGTGAAGTCATAGAATGGAGGTCTGTGAAGTCACAGAATGGAAGGTATGAACTCATAGAGTGGAGGTGTGTGAAGTCACAGAATTGAGGTGTTTGAAGTCATATATTGGAGGTGTGTGAAGTCAAAATGGATGTGTGAAGTCATAGAATGGAGGTGTGTGAAATCATAGAATGAGAGTGTGTGAGGTCATAGAATGGAGGTGTGTGACATCACAGAATGGAGATGTGTGAAGTCATAAAATGGAGGTGGGTGAAGTCATAGAAAGGAGGTGTGGGAAGTCATAGATTGGAGGAGTGTGAAGTATTAGAGTGGAGGTGAGCGAAGTCACATATTCGAGGTCTGTGAAGTCATAGAATGGAGGTGTGTGAAGTCAGAATGGAGGTGTGTGAAGTCATAGAATGGAGGTGTGTGAACACATAGAATGGAGGTGTGTGACGTAACAACGGAAGTGTGTGAAGTCATAGAATGGAGGTGTGTGAAGTCACAGAATGGAGGTGTGAGAAGCCAAATTGAGGTGTGTGACGTCATAAAATGGAGGTGTGTGAAGTCATAGAATGGAGGTGTGTGAAATCATAGAATGGAGGTTTGTGAAGTCACAGAGTGGAGGTGTGTGAACTCAGAATGGAGGTGTGTGAAGTCACAGAATGAAGGTGTGTGAAGTCATAGAATGGAGGTGTGTGAAGTCACAAAAGGGAGTTGTGTGAAGTCACATAATGGAGGTGTGTGAAGTCACAGAATGGAAGTGTGTGAAGTCAAAACGGAGGTGTGTGACGTCAAAGAATGGAGGTGTGTGAAGTCACAGAATGGTGGTGTGTGAAATGAAAATGGTGGTGTGTGAAGTCACAAATGGAGGTGTGTGAAGTCACAGAATGTAGGTGTGTGAAGTCAAAATGGAGGTGTGTGAAGTCAAAGAATGGAGGTGTGTGAAGTCACAGAATGGACGGGTATGGAGTCATATATTTTAGGTGTGTGAAGTCAAAATGGATGTGTGAAATCATAGAATGGAGGTGTGTTAAGTCATAGAATGTTGGTGTGTGAAGTCATAGAATGGAGGTGTGTGGAGTCACAGAATGGAGGTGTGTGAAGTCACCGAATGGAGGTGTGTGAACTCCGAATGGAGGTGTGTGAAGTCACAGAATGGAGGTTTGCGAAGTCATAGAATGGAGGTGTGTGAAGTCATAGAATGAATGTTTCTGAATTAAGAATGAAGGTGTGTGAAGTCATAGAATGGAGGTGTGTGAAGACAAAATTTTGGTGTTGAACTCATAGAATGGATGTTTGTGAACTAATAGAATGGAGGTGTGCGAAGTCACAGAATGTAGGTGTGTGAAGTCAAAATGGAGGTGTGTGAAGTCAAAGAATGGAGTTGTGTGAAGTCACAGAATGGACGGGTATGAAGTCATATATTTTAGGTGTGTGAAGTCAAAATGGATGTGTGAAATCATAGAATGGAGGTGTGTTAAGTCATAGAATGTTGGTGTGTGAAGTCACAGAATGGAGGTGTGTGAAGTCAGAATGGAGGTGTGTGAAGTCACCGAATGGAGGTGTGTGAACTCCGAATGGAGGTGTGTGAAGTCACAGAATGGAGGTTTGCGAAGTCATAGAATGGAGGTGTGTGAAGTCATAGAATGAATGTTTCTGAATTAAGAATGAAGGTGTGTGAAGTCATAGAATGGAGGTGTGTGAAGTCACAGAATGGATGGTATGAACTCATAGAATGGAGGTGTGTGAAGTCACAGAATTGAGGTGTGTGAAGTCATAGAATGGAAGTGTGTGAAGTCATAGAATGGAGGTGTGTGAAGTCAGAATGGAGGTGTGTGAAGTCACAGAATGGAAGTGTGTGAAGTCACAGAATGGAGGTTTGTGAAGTCATAGAATGGAGTTGTGTGAAGTCATAGAACTGATGTTTCTGAAGTAAGAATGAAGGTGTGTGAAGTCATAGAATGGAGGTGTGTGAACACATAGAATGGAGGTGTGCGAATTCACAGAATGAAGGTGTGTGAAGTCAGAATGGAGGTGTGTAGTCATAGATTGGAGGTGGTGAATTCATAGAAAAGAGGTGTGGAAAGTCATAGAATGGAGGAGTGTGAAGTCATAGAGTGCAGGTGATTGAAGTCACAGATTCGAGGTCTGTGAAGTCATAGAATGGAGGTGTGTGATGTCAGAATGAAGGTGTGTGAAGTCATAGAATGGAGGTGTGTGACGTCAGAATAGAGGTGTGTGAAGTCATAGAATGGAGGTGTGTGAAGTAACAGAATGGAGGTGTGGGAAGTCACAGAATGGAGGTGTGTGAAGTCACAGAATGGAGGTGTGTGAAGTCAGAATGGAGGTGTGTGAAGTCACCGAATGGAGGTGTGTGAACTCCGAATGGAGGTGTGTGAAGTCACAGAATGGAGGTTTGCGAAGTCATAGAATGGAGGTGTGTGAAGTCATAGAATGAATGTTTTTGAATTAAGAATGAAGGTGTGTGACGTCATAGAATGGAGGTGTGTGAAGACAAAATTTTGGTGTTGAACTCATAGAATGGATGTTGTGAACTAATAGAATGGAGGTGTGTGAAGTCAAAGAATGGAGGTGTGTGATGTCAAACTATGGTGGTGTGTGAAGTCACAGAATGGAGGTGTGTGAAGTCACAGAATGGAAGTGTGTGAAGTCAAAACGGAGGTGTGTGAAGTCAAAGAATGGAGGTGTGTGAAGTCACAGAATGGTGGTGTGTGAAATCAAAATGGTGGTGTGTGAAGTCACAAATGGAGGTGTGTGAAGTCACAGAATGTAGGTGTGTGAAGTCAAAATGGAGCTGTGTGAAGTCATAGAATGGATGTGTGTGAAGTCATAGAATGGAGGTGTGTGAAGTCATATAATGGAGGTGTATGAAGTGACAGAATGGAGGTGTGTGAAGTCAGAATGGAGGTGTGAAGTCATAGAATGGAGGTGGGTGAAGTCATAGAATGGAGGTGTGTGAAATCATAGAATGGATGTGTGTGAAGTCACATATGGAGGTGTGGGAAGTCACAGAATGGAGGTGTGTGACGTCACAGAATAGAGGTGTGTGAAGTCAGAATGGAGGTGTGTAAAGTCACAGAATGGAGGTGTGTGAAGTCATAGAATGGAAGTGTGTGAAGTCATAGAATGGAGGTCTGTGAAGTCACAGAATGGAAGGTATGAACTCATAGAGTGGAGGTGTGTGAAGTCACAGAATTGAGGTGTTTGAAGTCATATATTGGAGGTGTGTGAAGTCAAAATGGATGTGTGAAGTCATAGAATGGAGGTGTGTGAAATCATAGAATGAGAGTGTGTGAGGTCATAGAATGGAGGTGTGTGACATCACAGAATGGAGATGTGTGAAGTCATAAAATGGAGGTGGGTGAAGTCATAGAAAGGAGGTGTGGGAAGTCATAAATTGGAGGAGTGTGAAGTATTAGAGTGGAGGTGAGCGAAGTCACATATTCGAGGTCTGTGAAGTCATAGAATGGAGGTGTGTGAAGTCAGAATGGAGGTGTGTGAAGTCATAGAATGGAGGTGTGTGAACACATAGAATGGAGGTGTGTGACGTAACAACGGAAATGTGTGAAGTCATAGAATGTAGGTGTGTGAAGTCACAGAATGGAGGTGTGAGAAGCCAAATTGAGGTGTGTGACGTCATAAAATGGAGGTGTGTGAAGTCATAGAATGGAGGTGTGTGAAATCATAGAATGGAGGTTTGTGAAGTCACAGAGTGGAGGTGTGTGAACTCAGAATGGAGGTGTGTGAAGTCACAGAATGAAGGTGTGTGAAGTCATAGAATGGAGGTGTGTGAAGTCACAAAAGGGAGTTGTGTGAAGTCACATAATGGAGGTGTGTGAAGTCACAGAATGTAGGTGTGTGAAGTCAAAATGGAGGTGTGTGAAGTCAAAGAATGGAGGTGTGTGAAGTCACAGAATTGACGGGTATGGAGTCATATATTTTAGGTGTGTGAAGTCAAAATGGATGTGTGAAATCATAGAATGGAGGTGTGTTAAGTCATAGAATGTTGGTGTGTGAAGTCATAGAATGGAGGTGTGTGGAGTCACAGAATGGAGGTGTGTGAAGTCACCGAATGGAGGTGTGTGAACTCCGAATGGAGGTGTGTGAAGTCACAGAATGGAGGTTTGCGAAGTCATAGAATGGAGGTGTGTGAAGTCATAGAATGAATGCTTCTGAATTAAGAATGAAGGTGTGTGAAGTCATAGAATGGAGGTGTGTGAAGACAAAATTTTGGTGTTGAACTCATAGAATGGATGTTTGTGAACTAATAGAATGGAGGTGTGCGAAGTCACAGAATGTAGGTGTGTGAAGTCAAAATGGAGGTGTGTGAAGTCAAAGAATGGAGTTGTGTGAAGTCACAGAATGGACGGGTATGAAGTCATATATTTTAGGTGTGTGAAGTCAAAATGGATGTGTGAAATCATAGAATGGAGGTGTGTTAAGTCATAGAATGTTGGTGTGTGAAGTCACAGAATGGAGGTGTGTGAAGTCAGAATGGAGGTGTGTGAAGTCACCGAATGGAGGTGTGTGAACTCCGAATGGAGGTGTGTGAAGTCACAGAATGGAGGTTTGCGAAGTCATAGAATGGAGGTGTGTGAAGTCATAGAATGAATGTTTCTGAATTAAGAATGAAGGTGTGTGAAGTCATAGAATGGAGGTGTGTGAAGACAAAATTTTGGTGTTGAACTCATAGAATGGATATTTGTGAACTAATAGAATGGAGGTGTGTGAAGTCAAAGAATGGAGGTGTGTGAAGACAAACAATGGTGGTGTGTGAAGTCACAGAATGGAGGTGTGTGAAATCACAGAATGGAAGTGTGTGAAGTCAAAACGGAGGTGTGTGAAGTCAAAGAATGGAGGTGTGTGAAGTCACAGAATGGTGGTGTGTGAAATCAAAATGGTGGTGTGTGAAGTCACAAATGGAGGTGTGTGAAGTCACAGAATGTAGGTGTGTGAAGTCAAAATGGAGGTGTGTGAAGACAAAGAGTGGAGGTGTGTGAACTCATAGAATGGAGGTGTGTGAAGTCATGGAATGGTGGTTTGTGAAGTCAAACATTGGAAGTGTGGGAAGTTACAGAAAGAAGATGTCTGAAGACATACAATGGAGGTGTGTGAAGTCACAATGCATGTGTAGGAAGTCATAGAATCTAGGTGTGTGAAGTCATAGAATGGTGGTGTGTGAAGTCATAGAGTGGAAGTGTGTGAAGTCATAGAATGGAGGTGTGTGATGTCATAGAATGGAGGTGTGTGAAGTCATAGAATGGAGGTGGGTGAAGTCACAGAAGGCAGGTGTGTGAAATCACAGAATGGAGGTGGTTGAAGTCACAGAATGGAGGTGTGTGAAGTCACAGAATGGAGGTGTGTGAAGTCACAGAATGGAGATGTGTGAAGTCAAAAAGGTGGTGTGAGAGGTCACAAATGTAAGTGTGTGAAGTCAAAGAATGTAGGTGTGTGAAGTCATCGAATGGAGGTGTGTGAAGTCACAGAATGGAGGTGTGTGAAGTCAAAATGGAGGTGTGTGAAGTCATAGAATGGATGTGTGTGAAGTCATAGAATGGAGGTGTGTGAAGTCATATAATGGAGGTGTATGAAGTGACAGAATGGAGGTGTGTGAAGTCAGAATGGAGGTGTGAAGTCATAGAATGGAGGTGGGTGAAGTCATAGAATGGAGGTGTGTGATATCATAGAATGGATGTGTGTGAAGTCACATATGGAGGTGTGGGAATTCACAGAATGGAGGTTTGTGACGTCACAGAATGGAGGTGTGTGAAGTCAGAATGGAGGTGTGTAAAGTCACAGAATGGAGGTGTGTGAATTCATAGAATGGAAGTGTGTGAAGTCATAGAATGGAGGTCTGTGAAGTCACAGAATGGAAGGTATGAACTCGTAGAATGGAGGTGTGTGAAGTCACAGAATTGAGGTGTTTGAAGTCATATATTGGAGGTGTGTGAAGTCAAAATGGATGTGTGAAGTCATAGAATGGAGGTGTGTGAAATCATAGAATGAGAGTGTGTGAGGTCATAGAATGGAGGTGTGTGACATCACAGAATGGAGATGTGTGAAGTCATAAAATGGAGGTGGGTGAAGTCATAGAAAGGAGGTGTGGGAAGTCATAAATTGGAGGAGTGTGTAGTATTAGAGTGGAGGTGAGCGAAGTCACATATTCGAGGTCTGTGAAGTCATAGAATGGAGGTGTGTGAAGTCAGAATGGAGGTGTGTGAAGTCATAGAATGGAGGTGTGTGAACACATAGAATGGAGGTGTGTGACGTAACAACGGAAGTGTGTGAAGTCATAGAATGGAGGTGTGTGAAGTCACAGAATGGAGGTGTGAGAAGCCAAATTGAGGTGTGTGACGTCATAAAATGGAGGTGTGTGAAGTCATAGAATGGAGGTGTGTGAAATCATAGAATGGAGGTTTGTGAAGTCACAGAGTGGAGGTGTGTGAACTCAGAATGGAGGTGTGTGAAGTCACAGAATGAAGGTGTGTGAAGTCATAGAATGGAGGTGTGTGAAGTCACAAAAGGGAGTTGTGTGAAGTCACATAATGGAGGTGTGTGAAGTCACAGAATGGAAGTGTGTGAAGTCAAAACGGAGGTGTTTGACGTCAAAGAATGGAGGTGTGTGAAGTCACAGAATGGTGGTGTGTGAAATGAAAATGGTGGTGTGTGAAGTCACAAATGGAGGTGTGTGAAGTCACAGAATGTAGGTGTGTGAAGTCAAAATGGAGGTGTGTGAAGTCAAAGAATGGAGGTGTGTGAAGTCACAGAATGGACGGGTATGGAGTCATATATTTTAGGTGTGTGAAGTCAAAATGGATGTGTGAAATCATAGAATGGAGGTGTGTTAAGTCATAGAATGTTGGTGTGTGAAGTCATAGAATGGAGGTGTGTGGAGTCACAGAATGGAGGTGTGTGAAGTCACCGAATGGAGGTGTGTGAACTCCGAATGGAGGTGTGTGAAGTCACAGAATGGAGGTTTGCGAAGTCATAGAATGGAGGTGTGTGGAGTCATAGAATGAATGTTTCTGAATTAAGAATGAAGGTGTGTGAAGTCATAGAATGGAGGTGTGTGAAGACAAAATTTTGGTGTTGAACTCATAGAATGGATGTTTGTGAACTAATAGAATGGAGGTGTGCGAAGTCACAGAATGTAGGTGTGTGAAGTCAAAATGGAGGTGTGTGAAGTCAAAGAATGGAGTTGTGTGAAGTCACAGAATGGACGGGTATGAAGTCATATATTTTAGGTCTGTGAAGTCAAAATGGATGTGTGAAATCATAGAATGGAGGTGTGTTAAGTAATAGAATGTTGGTGTGTGAAGTCACAGAATGGAGGTGTGTGAAGTCAGAATGGAGGTGTGTGAAGTCACCGAATGGAGGTGTGTGAACTCCGAATGGAGGTGTGTGAAGTCACAGAATGGAGGTTTGCGAAGTCATAGAATGGAGGTGTGTGAAGTCATAGAATGAATGTTTCTGAATTAAGAATGAAGGTGTGTGAAGTCATAGAATGGAGGTGTGTGAAGTCACAGAATGGATGGTATGAACTCATAGAATGGAGGTGTGTGAAGTCACAGAATTGAGGTGTGTGAAGTCATAGAATGGAAGTGTGTGAAGTCATAGAATGGAGGTGTGTGAAGTCAGAATGGAGGTGTGTGAAGTCACAGAATGGAAGTGTGTGAAGTCACAGAATGGAGGTTTGTGAAGTCATAGAATGGAGTTGTGTGAAGTCATAGAACTGATGTTTCTGAAGTAAGAATGAAGGTGTGTGAAGTCATAGAATGGAGGTGTGTGAACACATAGAATGGAGGTGTGCGAATTCACAGAATGAAGGTGTGTGAAGTCAGAATGGAGGTGTGTAGTCATAGATTGGAGGTGGTGAATTCATAGAAAAGAGGTGTGGAAAGTCATAGAATGGAGGAGTGTGAAGTCATAGAGTGCAGGTGATTGAAGTCACAGATTCGAGGTCTGTGAAGTCATAGAATGGAGGTGTGTGATGTCAGAATGAAGGTGTGTGAAGTCATAGAATGGAGGTGTGTGACGTTAGAATAGAGGTGTGTGAAGTCATAGAATGGAGGTGTGTGAAGTAACAGAATGGAGGTGTGGGAAGTCACAGAATGGAGGTGTGTGAAGTCACAGAATGGAGGTGTGTGAAGTCAGAATGGAGGTGTGTGAAGTCACCGAATGGAGGTGTGTGAACTCCGAATGGAGGTGTGTGAAGTCACAGAATGGAGGTTTGCGAAGTCATAGAATGGAGGTGTGTGAAGTCATAGAATGAATGTTTTTGAATTAAGAATGAAGGTGTGTGAAGTCATAGAATGGAGGTGTGTGAAGACAAAATTTTGGTGTTGAACTCATAGAATGGATGTTGTGAACTAATAGAATGGAGGTGTGTGAAGTCAAAGAATGGAGGTGTGTGATGTCAAACTATGGTGGTGTGTGAAGTCACAGAATGGAGGTGTGTGAAGTCACAGAATGGAAGTGTGTGAAGTCAAAACGGAGGTGTGTGAAGTCAAAGAATGGAGGTGTGTGAAGTCACAGAATGGTGGTGTGTGAAATCAAAATGGTGGTGTGTGAAGTCACAAATGGAGGTGTGTGAAGTCACAGAATGTAGGTGTGTGAAGTCAAAATGGAGCTGTGTGAAGTCATAGAATGGATGTGTGTGAAGTCATAGAATGGAGGTGTGTGAAGTCATATAATGGAGGTGTATGAAGTGACAGAATGGAGGTGTGTGAAGTCAGAATGGAGGTGTGAAGTCATAGAATGGAGGTGGGTGAAGTCATAGAATGGAGGTGTGTGAAATCATAGAATGGATGTGTGTGAAGTCACATATGGAGGTGTGGGAAGTCACAGAATGGAGGTGTGTGACGTCACAGAATAGAGGTGTGTGAAGTCAGAATGGAGGTGTGTAAAGTCACAGAATGGAGGTGTGTGAAGTCATAGAATGGAAGTGTGTGAAGTCATAGAATGGAGGTCTGTGAAGTCACAGAATGGAAGGTATGAACTCATAGAGTGGAGGTGTGTGAAGTCACAGAATTGAGGTGTTTGAAGTCATATATTGGAGGTGTGTGAAGTCAAAATGGATGTGTGAAGTCATAGAATGGAGGTGTGTGAAATCATAGAATGAGAGTGTGTGAGGTCATAGAATGGAGGTGTGTGACATCACAGAATGGAGATGTGTGAAGTCATAAAATGGAGGTGGGTGAAGTCATAGAAAGGAGGTGTGGGAAGTCATAAATTGGAGGAGTGTGAAGTATTAGAGTGGAGGTGAGCGAAGTCACATATTCGAGGTCTGTGAAGTCATAGAATGGAGGTGTGTGAAGTCAGAATGGAGGTGTGTGAAGTCATAGAATGGAGGTGTGTGAACACATAGAATGGAGGTGTGTGACGTAACAACGGAAATGTGTGAAGTCATAGAATGTAGGTGTGTGAAGTCACAGAATGGAGGTGTGAGAAGCCAAATTGAGGTGTGTGACGTCATAAAATGGAGGTGTGTGAAGTCATAGAATGGAGGTGTGTGAAATCATAGAATGGAGGTTTGTGAAGTCACAGAGTGGAGGTGTGTGAACTCAGAATGGAGGTGTGTGAAGTCACAGAATGAAGGTGTGTGAAGTCATAGAATGGAGGTGTGTGAAGTCACAAAAGGGAGTTGTGTGAAGTCACATAATGGAGGTGTGTGAAGTCACAGAATGTAGGTGTGTGAAGTCAAAATGGAGGTGTGTGAAGTCAAAGAATGGAGGTGTGTGAAGTCACAGAATGGACGGGTATGGAGTCATATATTTTAGGTGTGTGAAGTCAAAATGGATGTGTGAAATCATAGAATGGAGGTGTGTTAAGTCATAGAATGTTGGTGTGTGAAGTCATAGAATGGAGGTGTGTGGAGTCACAGAATGGAGGTGTGTGAAGTCACCGAATGGAGGTGTGTGAACTCCGAATGGAGGTGTGTGAAGTCACAGAATGGAGGTTTGCGAAGTCATAGAATGGAGGTGTGTGAAGTCATAGAATGAATGCTTCTGAATTAATAATGAAGGTGTGTGAAGTCATAGAATGGAGGTGTGTGAAGACAAAATTTTGGTGTTGAACTCATAGAATGGATGTTTGTGAACTAATAGAATGGAGGTGTGCGAAGTCACAGAATGTAGGTGTGTGAAGTCAAAATGGAGGTGTGTGAAGTCAAAGAATGGAGTTGTGTGAAGTCACAGAATGGACGGGTATGAAGTCATATATTTTAGGTGTGTGAAGTTAAAATGGATGTGTGAAATCATAGAATGGAGGTGTGTTAAGTCATAGAATGTTGGTGTGTGAAGTCACAGAATGGAGGTGTGTGAAGTCAGAATGGAGGTGTGTGAAGTCACCGAATGGAGGTGTGTGAACTCCGAATGGAGGTGTGTGAAGTCACAGAATGGAGGTTTGCGAAGTCATAGAATGGAGGTGTGTGAAGTCATAGAATGAATGTTTCTGAATTAAGAATGAAGGTGTGTGAAGTCATAGAATGGAGGTGTGTGAAGACAAAATTTTGGTGTTGAACTCATAGAATGGATATTTGTGAACTAATAGAATGGAGGTGTGTGAAGTCAAAGAATGGAGGTGTGTGAAGACAAACAATGGTGGTGTGTGAAGTCACAGAATGGAGGTGTGTGAAATCACAGAATGGAAGTGTGTGAAGTCAAAACGGAGGTGTGTGAAGTCAAAGAATGGAGGTGTGTGAAGTCACAGAATGGTGGTGTGTGAAATCAAAATGGTGGTGTGTGAAGTCACAAATGGAGGTGTGTGAAGTCACAGAATGTAGGTGTGTGAAGTCAAAATGGAGGTGTGTGAAGACAAAGAGTGGAGGTGTGTGAACTCATAGAATGGAGGTGTGTGAAGTCATGGAATGGTGGTTTGTGAAGTCAAACATTGGAAGTGTGGGAAGTTACAGAAAGAAGATGTCTGAAGACATACAATGGAGGTGTGTGAAGTCACAATGCATGTGTAGGAAGTCATAGAATCTAGGTGTGTGAAGTCATAGAATGGTGGTGTGTGAAGTCATAGAGTGGAAGTGTGTGAAGTCATAGAATGGAGGTGTGTGATGTCATAGAATGGAGGTGTGTGAAGTCATAGAATGGAGGTGGGTGAAGTCACAGAAGGGAGGTGTGTGAAATCACAGAATGGAGGTGGTTGAAGTCACAGAATGGAGGTGTGTGAAGTCACAGAATGGAGGTGTGTGAAGTCACAGAATGGAGATGTGTGAAGTCAAAAAGGTGGTGTGAGAGGTCACAAATGTAAGTGTGTGAAGTCAAAGAATGTAGGTGTGTGAAGTCATCGAATGGAGGTGTGTGAAGTCACAGAATGGAGGTGTGTGAAGACAGAATAGAGGTGTGCGAAGTCATAGAATGGAGGGGTGTGAAGTCAGAATGGAGGTGTGTGAAGTCATACAATGGAGGTGTGTGACGTCAGAATAGAGGTGTGTGAAGTCATAGAATGGAGGTGTGTGAAGTCACAGAATGGAGGTGTGGGAAGTCACAGAATGGAGGTGTGTGAAGTCACAGAATGGAGGTGTGTGAACTCAGAATGGAGGTATGTAAAGTCACAGAATGGAGGTGTATGAAGTCATAGAATGGAGGTGTGTGAAGTAACAGAATGGAGGTGTGGGAAGTCACAGAATGGAGGTGTGTGAAGTCACAGAATGGAGGTGTGTGAAGTCAGAATGGAGGTGTGTGAAGTCACCGAATGGAGGTGTGTGAACTCCGAATGGAGGTGTGTGAAGTCACAGAATGGAGGTTTGCGAAGTCATAGAATGGAGGTGTGTGAAGTCATAGAATGAATGTTTTTGAATTAAGAATGAACGTGTGTGAAGTCATAGAATGGAGGTGTGTGAAGACAAAATTTTGGTGTTGAACTCATAGAATGGATGTTGTGAACTAATAGAATGGAGGTGTGTGAAGTCAAAGAATGGAGGTGTGTGATGTCAAACTATGGTGGTGTGTGAAGTCACAGAATGGAGGTGTGTGAAATCACAGAATGGAAGTGTGTGAAGTCAAAACGAAGGTGTGTGAAGTCAAAGAATGGAGGTGTGTGAAGTCACAGAATGGAGGTGTGTGAAGTCATAGAATGTAGGTGTGTGAAGTCATATAATGGAGGTGTATGAAGTGACAGAATGGAGGTGTGTGAAGTCAGAATGGAGGTGTGAAGTCATAGAATGGAGGTGGGTGAAGTCATAGAATGGAGGTGTGTGAAATCATAGAATGGATGTGTGTGAAGTCACATATGGAGGTGTGGGAAGTCACAGAATGGAGGTGTCTGACGTCACAGAATAGAGGTGTGTGAAGTCAGAATGGAGGTGTGTAAAGTCACAGAATGGAGGTGTGTGAAGTCATAGAATGGAAGTGTGTGAAGTCATAGAATGGAGGTCTGTGAAGTCACAGAATGGAAGGTATGAACTCATAGAGTGGAGGTGTGTGAAGTCACAGAATTGAGGTGTTTGAAGTCATATATTGGAGGTGTGTGAAGTCAAAATGGATGTGTGAAGTCATAGAATGGAGGTGTGTGAAATCATAGAATGAGAGTGTGTGAGGTCATAGAATGGAGGTGTGTGACATCACAGAATGGAGATGTGTGAAGTCATAAAATGGAGGTGGGTGAAGTCATAGAAAGGAGGTGTGGGAAGTCATAGATTGGAGGAGTGTGAAGTATTAGAGTGGAGGTGAGCGAAGTCACATATTCGAGGTCTGTGAAGTCATAGAATGGAGGTGTGTGAAGTCAGAATGGAGGTGTGTGAAGTCATAGAATGGAGGTGTGTGAACACATAGAATGGAGGTGTGTGACGTAACAACGGAAGTGTGTGAAGTCATAGAATGGAGGTGTGTGAAGTCACAGAATGGAGGTGTGAGAAGCCAAATTGAGGTGTGTGACGTCATAAAATGGAGGTGTGTGAAGTCATAGAATGGAGGTGTGTGAAATCATAGAATGGAGGTTTGTGAAGTCACAGAGTGGAGGTGTGTGAACTCAGAATGGAGGTGTGTGAAGTCACAGAATGAAGGTGTGTGAAGTCATAGAATGGAGGTGTGTGAAGTCACAAAAGGGAGTTGTGTGAAGTCACATAATGGAGGTGTGTGAAGTCACAGAATGGAAGTGTGTGAAGTCAAAACGGAGGTGTGTGACGTCAAAGAATGGAGGTGTGTGAAGTCACAGAATGGTGGTGTGTGAAATGAAAATGGTGGTGTGTGAAGTCACAAATGGAGGTGTGTGAAGTCACAGAATGTAGGTGTGTGAAGTCAAAATGGAGGTGTGTGAAGTCAAAGAATGGAGGTGTGTGAAGTCACAGAATGGAGGTTTGCGAAGTCATAGAATGGAGGTGTGTGAAGTCATAGAATGAATGTTTCTGAATTAAGAATGAAGGTGTGTGAAGTCATAGAATGGAGGTGTGTGAAGACAAAATTTTGGTGTTGAACTCATAGAATGGATGTTTGTGAACTAATAGAATGGAGGTGTGCGAAGTCACAGAATGTAGGTGTGTGAAGTCAAAATGGAGGTGTGTGAAGTCAAAGAATGGAGTTGTGTGAAGTCACAGAATGGACGGGTATGAAGTCATATATTTTAGGTGTGTGAAGTCAAAATGGATGTGTGAAATCATAGAATGGAGGTGTGTTAAGTCATAGAATGTTGGTGTGTGAAGTCACAGAATGGAGGTGTGTGAAGTCAGAATGGAGGTGTGTGAAGTCACCGAATGGAGGTGTGTGAACTCCGAATGGAGGTGTGTGAAGTCACAGAATGGAGGTTTGCGAAGTCATAGAATGGAGGTGTGTGAAGTCATAGAATGAATGTTTCTGAATTAAGAATGAAGGTGTGTGAAGTCATAGAATGGAGGTGTGTGAAGTCACAGAATGGATGGTATGAACTCATAGAATGGAGGTGTGTGAAGTCACAGAATTGAGGTGTGTGAAGTCATAGAATGGAAGTGTGTGAAGTCATAGAATGGAGGTGTGTGAAGTCAGAATGGAGGTGTGTGGAGTCACAGAATGGAAGTGTGTGAAGTCACAGAATGGAGGTTTGTGAAGTCATAGAATGGAGTTGTGTGAAGTCATAGAACTGATGTTTCTGAAGTAAGAATGAAGGTGTGTGAAGTCATAGAATGGAGGTGTGTGAACACATAGAATGGAGGTGTGCGAATTCACAGAATGAAGGTGTGTGAAGTCAGAATGGAGGTGTGTAGTCATAGATTGGAGGTGGTGAATTCATAGAAAAGAGGTGTGGAAAGTCATAGAATGGAGGAGTGTGAAGTCATAGAGTGCAGGTGATTGAAGTCACAGATTCGAGGTCTGTGAAGTCATAGAATGGAGGTGTGTGATGTCAGAATGAAGGTATGTGAAGTCATAGAATGGAGGTGTGTGACGTCAGAATAGAGGTGTGTGAAGTCATAGAATGGAGGTGTGTGAAGTAACAGAATGGAGGTGTGGGAAGTCACAGAATGGAGGTGTGTGAAGTCACAGAATGGAGGTGTGTGAAGTCAGAATGGAGGTGTGTGAAGTCACCGAATGGAGGTGTGTGAACTCCGAATGGAGGTGTGTGAAGTCACAGAATGGAGGTTTGCGAAGTCATAGAATGGAGGTGTGTGAAGTCATAGAATGAATGTTTTTGAATTAAGAATGAAGGTGTGTGAAGTCATAGAATGGAGGTGTGTGAAGACAAAATTTTGGTGTTGAACTCATAGAATGGATGTTGTGAACTAATAGAATGGAGGTGTGTGAAGTCAAAGAATGGAGGTGTGTGATGTCAAACTATGGTGGTGTGTGAAGTCACAGAATGGAGGTGTGTGAAGTCACAGAATGGAAGTGTGTGAAGTCAAAACGGAGGTGTGTGAAGTCAAAGAATGGAGGTGTGTGAAGTCACAGAATGGTGGTGTGTGAAATCAAAATGGTGGTGTGTGAAGTCACAAATGGAGGTGTGTGAAGTCACAGAATGTAGGTGTGTGAAGTCAAAATGGAGCTGTGTGAAGTCATAGAATGGATGTGTGTGAAGTCATAGAATGGAGGTGTGTGAAGTCATATAATGGAGGTGTATGAAGTGACAGAATGGAGGTGTGTGAAGTCAGAATGGAGGTGTGAAGTCATAGAATGGAGGTGGGTGAAGTCATAGAATGGAGGTGTGTGAAATCATAGAATGGATGTGTGTGAAGTCACATATGGAGGTGTGGGAAGTCACAGAATGGAGGTGTGTGACGTCACAGAATAGAGGTGTGTGAAGTCAGAATGGAGGTGTGTAAAGTCACAGAATGGAGGTGTGTGAAGTCATAGAATGGAAGTGTGTGAAGTCATAGAATGGAGGTCTGTGAAGTCACAGAATGGAAGGTATGAACTCATAGAGTGGAGGTGTGTGAAGTCACAGAATTGAGGTGTTTGAAGTCATATATTGGAGGTGTGTGAAGTCAAAATGGATGTGTGAAGTCATAGAATGGAGGTGTGTGAAATCATAGAATGAGAGTGTGTGAGGTCATAGAATGGAGGTGTGTGACATCACAGAATGGAGATGTGTGAAGTCATAAAATGGAGGTGGGTGAAGTCATAGAAAGGAGGTGTGGGAAGTCATAAATTGGAGGAGTGTGAAGTATTAGAGTGGAGGTGAGCGAAGTCACATATTCGAGGTCTGTGAAGTCATAGAATGGAGGTGTGTGAAGTCAGAATGGAGGTGTGTGAAGTCATAGAATGGAGGTGTGTGAACACATAGAATGGAGGTGTGTGACGTAACAACGGAAATGTGTGAAGTCATAGAATGTAGGTGTGTGAAGTCACAGAATGGAGGTGTGAGAAGCCAAATTGAGGTGTGTGACGTCATAAAATGGAGGTGTGTGAAGTCATAGAATGGAGGTGTGTGAAATCATAGAATGGAGGTTTGTGAAGTCACAGAGTGGAGGTGTGTGAACTCAGAATGGAGGTGTGTGAAGTCACAGAATGAAGGTGTGTGAAGTCATAGAATGGAGGTGTGTGAAGTCACAAAAGGGAGTTGTGTGAAGTCACATAATGGAGGTGTGTGAAGTCACAGAATGTAGGTGTGTGAAGTCAAAATGGAGGTGTGTGAAGTCAAAGAATGGAGGAGTGTGAAGTCACAGAATTGACGGGTATGGAGTCATATATTTTAGGTGTGTGAAGTCAAAATGGATGTGTGAAATCATAGAATGGAGGTGTGTTAAGTCATAGAATGTTGGTGTGTGAAGTCATAGAATGGAGGTGTGTGGAGTCACAGAATGGAGGTGTGTGAAGTCACCGAATGGAGGTGTGTGAACTCCGAATGGAGGTGTGTGAAGTCACAGAATGGAGGTTTGCGAAGTCATAGAATGGAGGTGTGTGAAGTCATAGAATGAATGCTTCTGAATTAAGAATGAAGGTGTGTGAAGTCATAGAATGGAGGTGTGTGAAGACAAAATTTTGGTGTTGAACTCATAGAATGGATGTTTGTGAACTAATAGAATGGAGGTGTGCGAAGTCACAGAATGTAGGTGTGTGAAGTCAAAATGGAGGTGTGTGAAGTCAAAGAATGGAGTTGTGTGAAGTCACAGAATGGACGGGTATGAAGTCATATATTTTAGGTGTGTGAAGTCAAAATGGATATGTGAAATCATAGAATGGAGGTGTGTTAAGTCATAGAATGTTGGTGTGTGAAGTCACAGAATGGAGGTGTGTGAAGTCAGAATGGAGGTGTGTGAAGTCACCGAATGGAGGTTTGCGAAGTCATAGAATGGAGGTGTGTGAAGTCATAGAATGAATGTTTCTGAATTAAGAATGAAGGTGTGTGAAGTCATAGAATGGAGGTGTGTGAAGACAAAATTTTGGTGTTGAACTCATAGAATGGATATTTGTGAACTAATAGAATGGAGGTGTGTGAAGTCAAAGAATGGAGGTGTGTGAAGACAAACAATGGTGGTGTGTGAAGTCACAGAATGGAGGTGTGTGAAATCACAGAATGGAAGTGTGTGAAGTCAAAACGGAGGTGTGTGAAGTCAAAGAATGGAGGTGTGTGAAGTCACAGAATGGTGGTGTGTGAAATCAAAATGGTGGTGTGTGAAGTCACAAATGGAGGTGTGTGAAGTCACAGAATGTAGGTGTGTGAAGTCAAAATGGAGGTGTGTGAAGACAAAGAGTGGAGGTGTGTGAACTCATAGAATGGAGGTGTGTGAAGTCATGGAATGGTGGTTTGTGAAGTCAAACATTGGAAGTGTGGGAAGTTACAGAAAGAAGATGTCTGAAGACATACAATGGAGGTGTGTGAAGTCACAATGCATGTGTAGGAAGTCATAGAATCTAGGTGTGTGAAGTCATAGAATGGTGGTGTGTGAAGTCATAGAGTGGAAGTGTGTGAAGTCATAGAATGGAGGTGTGTGATGTCATAGAATGGAGGTGTGTGAAGTCATAGAATGGAGGTGGGTGAAGTCACAGAAGGCAGGTGTGTGAAATCACAGAATGGAGGTGGTTGAAGTCACAGAATGGAGGTGTGTGAAGTCACAGAATGGAGGTGTGTGAAGTCACAGAATGGAGATGTGTGAAGTCAAAAAGGTGGTGTGAGAGGTCACAAATGTAAGTGTATGAAGTCAAAGAATGTAGGTGTGTGAAGTCATCGAATGGAGGTGTGTGAAGTCACAGAATGGAGGTGTGTGAAGACAGAATAGAGGTGTGCGAAGTCATAGAATGGAGGGGTGTGAAGTCAGAATGGAGGTGTGTGAAGTCATACAATGGAGGTGTGTGACGTCAGAATAGAGGTGTGTGAAGTCATAGAATGGAGGTGTGTGAAGTCACAGAATGGAGGTGTGGGAAGTCACAGAATGGAGGTGTGTGAAGTCACAGAATGGAGGTGTGTGAACTCAGAATGGAGGTATGTAAAGTCACAGAATGGAGGTGCATGAAGTCATAGAATGGAGGTGTGTGAAGTCATAGAATGGAGGTGTGTGAAGTCACAGAATGGAGGTATGGGAAGTCACAGAATGGAGGTGTGTGAAGTCATAGAATGGAGGTGTGTGAAGTCACAGAATGGAGGTGTGGGAAGTCATAGAATGAAGGTGTATGAAGTCATAGAATGGAGGTGTGTGAAGTCACAGAATGGAGGTGTATGAAGTCATAGAATGGAGGTGTGTGAAGTAACAGAATGGAGGTGTGGGAAGTCACAGAATGGAGGTGTGTGAAGTCACAGAATGGAGGTGTGTGAAGTCAGAATGGAGGTGTGTGAAGTCACCGAATGGAGGTGTGTGAACTCCGAATGGAGGTGTGTGAAGTCACAGAATGGAGGTTTGCGAAGTCATAGAATGGAGGTGTGTGAAGTCATAGAATGAATGTTTTTGAATTAAGAATGAACGTGTGTGAAGTCATAGAATGGAGGTGTGTGAAGACAAAATTTTGGTGTTGAACTCATAGAATGGATGTTGTGAACTAATAGAATGGAGGTGTGTGAAGTCAAAGAATGGAGGTGTGTGATGTCAAACTATGGTGGTGTGTGAAGTCACAGAATGGAGGTGTGTGAAATCACAGAATGGAAGTGTGTGAAGTCAAAACGAAGGTGTGTGAAGTCAAAGAATGGAGGTGTGTGAAGTCACAGAATGGTGGTGTGTGAAATCAAAATGGTGGTGTGTGAAGTCACAAATGGAGGTGTGTGAAGTCACAGAATGTAGGTGTGTGAAGTCAAAATGGAGCTGTGTGAAGTCATAGAATGGAGGTGTGTGAAGTCATAGAATGGAGGTGTGTGAAGTCATATAATGGAGGTGTATGAAGTGACAGAATGGAGGTGTGTGAAGTCAGAATGGAGGTGTGAAGTCATAGAATGGAGGTGGGTGAAGTCATAGAATGGAGGTGTGTGAAATCATAGAATGGATGTGTGTGAAGTCACATATGGAGGTGTGGGAAGTCACAGAATGGAGGTGTGTGACGTCACAGAATAGAGGTGTGTGAAGTCAGAATGGAGGTGTGTAAAGTCACAGAATGGAGGTGTGTGAAGTCATAGAATGGAAGTGTGTGAAGTCATAGAATGGAGGTCTGTGAAGTCACAGAATGGAAGGTATGAACTCATAGAGTGGAGGTGTGTGAAGTCACAGAATTGAGGTGTTTGAAGTCATATATTGGAGGTGTGTGAAGTCAAAATGGATGTGTGAAGTCATAGAATGGAGGTGTGTGAAATCATAGAATGAGAGTGTGTGAGGTCATAGAATGGAGGTGTGTGACATCACAGAATGGAGATGTGTGAAGTCATAAAATGGAGGTGGGTGAAGTCATAGAAAGGAGGTGTGGGAAGTCATAGATTGGAGGAGTGTGAAGTATTAGAGTGGAGGTGAGCGAAGTCACATATTCGAGGTCTGTGAAGTCATAGAATGGAGGTGTGTGAAGTCAGAATGGAGGTGTGTGAAGTCATAGAATGGAGGTGTGTGAACACATAGAATGGAGGTGTGTGACGTAACAACGGAAATGTGTGAAGTCATAGAATGTAGGTGTGTGAAGTCACAGAATGGAGGTGTGAGAAGCCAAATTGAGGTGTGTGACGTCATAAAATGGAGGTGTGTGAAGTCATAGAATGGAGGTGTGTGAAATCATAGAATGGAGGTTTGTGAAGTCACAGAGTGGAGGTGTGTGAACTCAGAATGGAGGTGTGTGAAGTCACAGAATGAAGGTGTGTGAAGTCATAGAATGGAGGTGTGTGAAGTCACAAAAGGGAGTTGTGTGAAGTCACATAATGGAGGTGTGTGAAGTCACAGAATGGAAGTGTGTGAAGTCAAAACGGAGGTGTGTGACGTCAAAGAATGGAGGTGTGTGAAGTCACAGAATGGTGGTGTGTGAAATGAAAATGGTGGTGTGTGAAGTCACAAATGGAGGTGTGTGAAGTCACAGAATGTAGGTGTGTGAAGTCAAAATGGAGGTGTGTGAAGTCAAAGAATGGAGGTGTGTGAAGTCTCAGAATGGACGGGTATGGAGTCATATATTTTAGGTGTGTGAAGTCAAAAGGGATGTGTGAAATCATAGAATGGAGGTGTGTTAAGTCATAGAATGTTGGTGTGTGAAGTCATAGAATGGAGGTGTGTGGAGTCACAGAATGGAGGTGTGTGAAGTCACCGAATGGAGGTGTGTGAACTCCGAATGGAGGTGTGTGAAGTCACAGAATGGAGGTTTGCGAAGTCATAGAATGGAGGTGTGTGAAGTCATAGAATGAATGCTTCTGAATTAAGAATGAAGGTGTGTGAAGTCATAGAATGGAGGTGTGTGAAGACAAAATTTTGGTGTTGAACTCATAGAATGGATGTTTGTGAACTAATAGAATGGAGGTTTGCGAAGTCACAGAATGTAGGTGTGTGAAGTCAAAATGGAGGTGTGTGAAGTCAAAGAATGGAGTTGTGTGAAGTCACAGAATGGACGGGTATGAAGTCATATATTTTAGGTGTGTGAAGTCAAAATGGATGTGTGAAATCATAGAATGGAGGTGTGTTAAGTCATAGAATGTTGGTGTGTGAAGTCACAGAATGGAGGTGTGTGAAGTCAGAATGGAGGTGTGTGAAGTCACCGAATGGAGGTGTGTGAACTCCGAATGGAGGTGTGTGAAGTCACAGAATGGAGATTTGAGAAGTCATAGAATGGAGGTGTGTAAAGTCATAGAATGAATGTTTCTGAATTAAGAATGAAGGTGTGTGAAGTCATAGAATGGAGGTGTGTGAAGACAAAATTTTGGTGTTGAACTCATAGAATGGATATTTGTGAACTAATAGAATGGAGGTGTGTGAATTCAAAGAATGGAGGTGTGTGAAGATAAACAATGGTGGTGTGTGAAGTCACAGAATGGAGGTGTGTGAAATCACAGAATGGAAGTGTGTGAAGTCAAAACGGAGGTGTGTGAAGTCAAAGAATGGAGGTGTGTGAAGTCACAGAATGGTGGTGTGTGAAATCAAAATGGTGGTGTGTGAAGTCACAAATGGAGGTGTGTGAAGTCACAGAATGTAGGTGTGTGAAGTCAAAATGGAGGTGTGTGAAGACAAAGAATGGAGGTGTGTGAACTCATAGAATGGAGGTGTGTGAAGTCATGGAATGGTGGTTTGTGAAGTCAAACATTGGAAGTGTGGGAAGTTACAGAAAGAAGATGTCTGAAGACATACAATGGAGGTGTGTGAAGTCACAATGCATGTGTAGGAAGTCATAGAATGGAGGTGTGTGAAGTCATAGAATGGTGGTGTGTGAAGTCATAGAGTGGAAATGTGTGAAGTCATAGAATGGAGGTGTGTGATGTCATAGAATGGAGGTGTGTGAAGTCATAGAATGGAGGTGGGTGAAGTCACAGAAGGGAGGTGTGTGAAATCACAGAATGGAGGTGGTTGAAGTCACAGAATGGAGGTGTGTGAAGTCACAGAATGTAGGTGTGTGAAGTCAAAATGGAGGTGTGTGAAGTCAAAGAATGGAGGTGTGTGAAGTCACAGAATGGACGGGTATGGAGTCATATATTTTAGGTGTGTGAAGTCAAAATGGATGTGTGAAATCATAGAATGGAGGTGTGTTAAGTCATAGAATGTTGGTGTGTGAAGTCATAGAATGGAGGTGTGTGGAGTCACAGAATGGAGGTGTGTGAAGTCACCGAATGGAGGTGTGTGAACTCCGAATGGAGGTGTGTGAAGTCACAGAATGGAGGTTTGCGAAGTCATAGAATGGAGGTGTGTGGAGTCATAGAATGAATGCTTCTGAATTAAGAATGAAGGTGTGTGAAGTCATAGAATGGAGGTGTGTGAAGACGAAATTTTGGTGTTGAACTCATAGAATGGATGTTTGTGAACTACTAGAATGGAGGTGTGCGAAGTCACAGAATGTAGGTGTGTGAAGTCAAAATGGAGGTGTGTGAAGTCAAAGAATGGAGTTGTGTGAAGTCACAGAATGGACGGGTATGAAGTCATATATTTTAGGTGTGTGAAGTCAAAATGGATGTGTGAAATCATAGAATGGAGGTGTGTTAAGTCATAGAATGTTGGTGTGTGAAGTCACAGAATGGAGGTGTGTGAAGTCAGAATGGAGGTGTGTGAAGTCACCGAATGGAGGTGTGTGAACTCCGAATGGAGGTGTCTGAAGTCACAGAATGGAGGTTTGCGAAGTCATAGAATGGAGGTGTGTGAAGTCATAGAATGAATGTTTCTGAATTAAGAATGAAGGTGTGTGAAGTCATAGAATGGAGGTGTGTGAAGACAAAATTTTGGTGTTGAACTCATAGAATAGATATTTGTGAACTAATAGAATGGAGGTGTGTGAAGTCAAAGAATGGAGGTGTGTGAAGACAAACAATGGTGGTGTGTGAAGTCACAAAATGGAGGTGTGTGAAATCACAGAATGGAAGTGTGTGAAGTCAAAACGGAGGTGTGTGAAGTCAAAGAATGGAGGTGTGTGAAGTCACAGAATGGTGGTGTGTGAAATCAAAATGGTGGTGTGTGAAGTCACAAATGGAGGTGTGTGAAGTCACAGAATGTTGGTGTGTGAAGTCAAAAGGGAGGTGTGTGAAGACAAAGAATGGAGGTGTGTGAACTCATAGAATGGAGGTGTGTGAAGTCATGGAATGGTGGTTTGTGAAGTCAAACATTGGAAGTGTGGGAAGTTACAGAAAGAAGATGTCTGAAGACATACAATGGAGGTGTGTGAAGTCAAAATGCATGTGTAGGAAGTCATAGAATGGAGGTGTGTGAAGTCATAGAATGGTGGTGTGTGAAGTCATAGAGTGGAAGTGTGTGAAGTCATAAAATGGAGGTGTGTGATGTCATAGAATGGAGGTGTGTGAAGTCACAGAAGGGAGGTGTGTGAAATCACAGAATGGAGGTGGTTGAAGTCACAGAATGGAGGTGTGTGAAGTCACAGAATGGAGGTGTGTGAAGTCACAGAATGGAGATGTGTGAAGTCAAAAAGGTGGTGTGAGAAGTCACAAATGTAAGTGTGTGAAGTCAAAGAATGTAGGTGTGTGAAGTCATCGAATGGAGGTGTGTGAAGTCACAGAATGGAGGTGTGTGAAGACAGAATAGAGGTGTGCGAAGTCATAGAATGGAAGGGTGTGAAGTCAGAATGGAGGTGTGTGAAGTCATACAATGGAGGTGTGTGACGTCAGAATAGAGGTGTGTGAAGTCATAGAATGGAGGTGTGTGAAGTCACAGAATGGAGGTGTGGGAAGTCACAGAATGGAGGTGTGTGAAGTCACAGAATGGAGGTGTGTGAACTCAGAATGGAGGTATGTAAAGTCACAGAATGGAGGTGTATGAAGTCATAGAATGGAAGTGTGTGAAGTCATAGAATGGAGGTGTGTGAAGTCACAGAATGGATGGTATGAACTCATAGAATGGAGGTGTGTGAAGTCACAGAATTGAGGTGTGTGAAGTCATAGAATGGAAGTGTGTGAAGTCATAGAATGGAGGTGTGTGAAGTCAGAATGGAGGTGTGTAAAGTCACAGAATGGAGGTGTGTGAAGTCACAGAATGGAGGTTTGTGAAGTCATAGAATGGAGTTGTGTGAAGTCATAGAACTGATGTTTCTGAAGTAAGAATGAAGGTGTGTGAAGTCATAGAATGGAGGTGTGTGAACACATAGAATGGAGGTGTGCGAATTCACAGAATGAAGGTGTGTGAAGTCAGAATGGAGGTGTGTAGTCATAGATTGGAGGTAGTGAATTCATAGAAAAGAGGTGTGGAAAGTCATAGAATGGAGGAGTGTGAAGTCATAGAGTGCAGGTGATTGAAGTCACAGATTCGAGGTCTGTGAAGTCATAGAATGGAGGTGTGTGATGTCAGAATGAAGGTGTGTGAAGTCATAGATGGAGGTGTGTGAAGTTAGAATGCATGTGTGGGAAGTCATAGAATGGAGGTGTTTGAAGTCATAGAATGGTGGTGTGTGAAGTCATAGAGTGGAAGTGGGTGAAGTCATAGAATGGAGGTGTGTGATGTCATAGAATGGAGGTGTGTGAAGTCATAGAATGGAGGTGGGTGAAGTCACGGAAGGGAGGTGTGTGAAATCACAGAATGGAGGTGTGTGAAGTCACAGAATGGAGGTGTGTGAAGTCACAGATTGGAGGTGTGTGAAGTCACAGAATGGAGATGTGTGAAGTCAAAAAGGTGGTGTGAGAAGTCACAAATGTAAATGTGTGAAGTCACAGAATGGAGGTGTGAAGTCAAAATGGTTGTGTGTGAAGTCAAAGAATGTAGGTGTGTGAAGTCATCGAATGGAGGTGTGTGAAGTCATAGAATGGAGGTGTGTGAAGTCAGAATAGAGGTGTGCGAAGTCATAGAATGGAGGTGTGTGAAGTCAGAATGGAGGTGTGTGAAGTCATATAATGGAGGTGTATGACGTCAGAATAGAGGTGTGTGAAGTCATAGAATGGAGGTGTGTGAAGTAACAGAATGGAGGTGTGGGAAGTCACAGAATGGAGGTGTGTGAAGTCACAGAATTGAGGTGTGTGAACTCAGAATGGAGGTATGTAAAGTCACAGAATGGAGGTGTATGAAGTCATAGAATGGAAGTGTGTGAAGTCATAGAATGGAGGTGTGTGAAGTCACAGAATGGATGGTATGAACTCATAGAATGGAGGTGTGCGAAGTCACAGAATTGAAGTGTTTGAAGTCATATATTGGAGGTATGTGAAGTCAAAATGCATGTGTAAATTCATAGAATGGAGGTGTGTGAAACCATAGAATGAGGGTGTGTGAGGTCATATAATGGAGGTGTGTGAAGTTACAGAATGGAGGTGTGTGAAGTCACAGAATGGAGGTGTGTGAAGTCACAGAATTTAAGTGGGCGAACACAGAATGGAGGTGTGTGAAGTCACAGAATGGAGAGTGTGAAGTCATAGAATGGAAGTGTGTGAAGTCATAGAATGGAGGTGTGTGAAGTCAGAATGGAGGTGTGTGAAGTCACCGAATGGAGTTGTGTGAACTCAGAATGGAGGTGTGTGAAGTCACAGAATGGAGGTTTGTGAAGTCATAGAATGGAGTTGTGTGAAGTCATAGAACTGATGTTTCTGAAGTAAGAATGAATGTGTGTGAAGTCATAGAATGGAGGTGTGTGAACACATAGAATGGAGGTGTGTGAATTCACAGAATGAAGGTGTATGAAGTCAGAATGGAAGTGTGTAGTCATAGATTGGAGGTGGTGAAGTCATAGAAAAGAGGTGTGGAAAGTCATAGAATGGAGGAGTGTGAAGTCATAGAGTGCAGGTGAGTGAAGTCACAGATTCGAGGTCTGTGAAGTCATAGAATGGAGGTGTGTGATGTCAGAATGAAGGTGTGTGAAGTCATAGACGGAGGTGTGTGAAGTTAGAATGCATGTGTGGGAAGTCATAGAATGGAGGTGTTTGAAGTCATAGAATGGTGGTGTGTGAAGTCATAGAGTGGAAGTGTGTGAAGTCATAGAATGGAGGTTTGTGATGTCATAGAATGGAGGTGTGTGAAGTCATAGAATGGAGGTGGGTGAAGTCACGGCAGGGAGGTGTGTGAAATCACAGAATGGAGGTGTGTGAAGTCACAGAATGGAGGTGTGTGAAGTCACAGATTGAAGGTGTGTGAAGTCACAGAATGGAGATGTGTGAAGTCAAAAAGGTGGTGTGAGAAGTCACAAATGTAAGTGTGTGAAGTCACAGAATGGAGGTGTGAAGTCAAAATGGTTGTGTGTGAAGTAAAAGAATGTAGGTGTGTGAAGTCATCGAATAGAGGTGTGTGAAGTCACAGAATGGAGGTGTGTGAAGTCAGAATAGAGGTGTGCGAAGTCATAGAATGGAGGTGTGTGAAGTCAGAATGGAGGTGTGTGAAGTCATAGAATGGAGGTGTGTGACATCAGAATAGAGGTGTGTGAAGTCATAGAATGGAGGTGTGTGAAGTAACAGAATGGAGGTGTGTGAAGTCACAGAATGGAGGTGTGTGAACTCAGAATGGAGGTATGTAAAGTCACAGAATGGAGGTGTATGAAGTCATAGAATGGAAGTGTGTGAAGTCATCGAATGGAGGTGTGTGAAGTCACAGAATGGATGGTATGAACTCATAGAATGGAGGTGTGTGAAGTCACAGAATTGAGGTGTTTGAAGTCATATATTGGAGGTGTGTGAAGTCAAAATGGATGTGTAAATTCATAGAATGGAGGTGTGTGAAACCATAGAATGAGGGTGTGTGAGGTCATATAATGGAGGTGAGTGAAGTCACAGAATGGAGGTGTGTGAAGTCATAGAATGGAGGTGTGTGAAGTCATAGAATGGAAGTGTGTGAAGTCATAGAATGGAGGTGTGTGAAGTCAGAATGGAGGTGTGTGAAATCACCGAATGGAGTTGTGTGAACTCAGAATGGAGGTGTGTGAAGTCACAGAATGGAGGTTTGTGAAGTCATAGAATGGAGTTTTATGAAGTCATAGAACTGATGTTTCTGAAGTAAGAATGAAGGTGTGTGAAGTCATAGAATGGAGGTATGTGAACACATAGAATGGAGGTGTGTGAATTCACAGAATGAAGGTGTGTGAAGTCAGAATGGAGATGTGTAGTCATAGATTGGAGGTGGTGAAGTCAGAGAAGGGAGGTGTGGAAAGTCATAGAATGGAGGAGTGTGAAGTCATAGAGTGCAGGTGAGTGAAGTCACAGATTCGAGGTCTGTGAAGTCATAGAATGGAGGTGTGTGATGTCAGAATGAAGATGTGTGAAGTCATAGATGGAGTTGTGTGATGTCATGGTATGGAGGTGTGTGAAATCATAGAATGGAGTTTTGTGAAGTCACAGAATGGAGCTGTGTGAATACAGAATGGAGGTGTGTGAAGTCATATAATGTAGGTGTGTGAAGTCAGAACGGAGGTGTGTGAACGCATAGAATGGAGGTGAGTGATATCACAATGGAAGTTTTTGAAGTCATAGAATGGAGGTGTGTGAAGTGACAGAATGGAGGTGTGTGAAGTCACAGAATGGAGGTGTTTGAAGTCATAAAATGGAGGTGTGTGAAGTTATTGAATGGATGTTTGTAAAGTAAGAATGAAGTTGTGTGAAGTCATAGAATAAATGTGTGACGTCAAAGAATGGAGGTGTGTGAAGTCATAGAATGGAGGTGTGTGAAGTTATAAAACGGAGGTGTGTGAAGTCATAGAATGGAATTGTGTGAAGTCATAGAATATAGGTGTTTGAACTCACAGAATGGACGGTATGAAGTCATAGAATGCAGGTGTGTGAAGTCACAGAACTGAGGTGTTTGAAGTCATATATTAGAGGTCTGTGAAGTCGAAATGGATGTGTGAAATCATAGAATGGAGGTGTGTGAAATCAAAGAATGAGGGTGTGTGAGGTCATAGAATGGAGGTGTGTGAAATTATAAAAGGGAGGTTTATGAAGTCATAGAATGGAAGTGTGTGAAGTCACACAATGGAGGTGTGTGAAGTCACAGAATAGAGGTGTAAGTCATAGAATGGAAGTGTGTGAAGTCATAGAATGGAGGTGTGTGAAGTCAGAATGGAGATGTGTGAAGTCAACGAATGGAGTTGTGTGAACTCAGAATGGAGGTGTGTGAAGTCACAGAATGCAAGTTTGTGAAGTCATAGAGTGGAGGTGTGTGAGGTCATAGAATGGATGTTTCTGAAGTAAAAATGAAGGTGTGTGAAGTCATAGAAAGACTTGTGGGAAGTCATAGAATGAAGGAGTGTAAAGTCATAGAGTGCAGGTGAGTGAAGTCACAGATTCGAGGTCTGTGAAGTCATAGAATGGAGGTGTGTAATGTCAGAATGGAGGTGTGCGAAGTCATGGAATAGAGGTGTGTGAAGTCAGAATGGAGGTGTGTGAAGTCATAGAATGGAGGTGTGTGAAGTCAGAATGCAGGTGTGTGAACTCATAGAATGGAGGTGTGTGACCTCACAATGGAAGTGTGTGAAGTCATAGAATGGAGGTGTGTGAAGTCACAGAATGGAGGTGTGTGAAGTCATAGAATGGAGGTGGGTGAAGTCACGGAAGGGAGGTGTGTGAAATCACAGAATGGAGGTTTGTGAAGTCACAGAATGGAAGTGTGTGAAGTCACAGATTGGTGGTGTGTGAAGTCACAGAATGGAGATGTGTGAAGTCAAAAAGGTGGTGTGAGAAGTCACAAATGTAAGTGTGTGATGTCACAGAATGGAGGTGTGAAGTCAAAATGGTTGTGTGTGAAGTCAAAGAATGTAGGTGTGTGAAGTCATCGAATGGAGGTGTGTGAAGTCATAGAATGGAGGTGTGTGAAGTCAGAATAGAGGTGTGCGAAGTCATAGAATGGAGGTGTGTGAAGTCAGAATGGAGGTGTGTGAAGTCATAGAATGGAGGTGTGGGAAGTCACAGAATGGAGGTGTGTGAAGTCACAGAATTGAGGTGTGTGAACTCAGAATGGAGGTATGTAAAGTCACAGAATGGAGGTGTATGAAGTCATAGAATGGAAGTGTGTGAAGTCATAGAATGGAGGTGTGTGAAGTCACAGAATGGATGGTATGAACTCATAGAATGGAGGTGTGCGAAGTCACAGAATTGAGGTGTTTGAAGTCATATATTGGAGGTATGTGAAGTCAAAATGCATGTGTAAATTCATAGAATGGAGGTGTGTGAAACCATAGAATGAGGGTGTGTGAGGTCATATAATGGAGGTGTGTGAAGTTACAGAATGGAGGTGTGTGAAGTCACAGAATGGAGGTGTGTGAAGTCACAGAATTTAAGTGGGCGAACACAGAATGGAGGTGTGTGAAGTCACAGAATGGAGAGTGTGAAGTCATAGAATGGAAGTGTGTGAAGTCATAGAATGGAGGTGTGTGAAGTCAGAATGGAGGTGTGTGAAGTCACCGAATGGATTTGTGTGAACTCAGAATGGAGGTGTGTGAAGTCACATAATGGAGGTTTGTGAAGTCATAGAATGGAGTTGTGTGAAGTCATAGAACTGATGTTTCTGAAGTAAGAATGAAGGTGTGTGAAGTCATAGAATGGAGGTGTGTGAACACATAGAATGGAGGTGTGTGAATTCACAGAATGAAGGTGTATGAAGTCAGATTGGAGGTGTGTAGTCATAGATTGGAGGTGGTGAAGTCATAGAAAAGAGGTGTGGAAAGTCGTAGAATGGAGGAGTGTGAAGTCATAGAGTGCAGGTGAGTGAAGTCACAGATTCGAGGTCTGTGAAGTCATAGAATGGAGGTGTGTGATGTCAGAATGAAGGTGTGTGAAGTCATAGACGGAGGTGTGTGAAGTTAGAATGCATGTGTGGGAAGTCATAGAATGGAGGTGTTTGAAGTCATAGAATGGTGGTGTGTGAAGTCATAGAGTGGAAGTGTGTGAAGTCATAGAATGGAGGTGTGTGATGTCATAGAATGGAGGTGTGTGAAGTCATAGAATGGAGGTGGGTGAAGTCACGGAAGGGAGGTGTGTGAAATCACAGAATGGAGGTGTGTGAAGTCACAGAATGGAGGTGTGTGAAGTCACAGATTGAAGGTGTGTGAAGTCACAGAATGGAGATGTGTGAAGTCAAAAAGGTGGTGCGAGAAGTCACAAATGTAAGTGTGTGAAGTCACAGAATGGAGGTGTGAAGTCAAAATGGTTGTGTGTGAAGTAAAAGAATGTAGGTGTGTGAAGTCATCGAATAGAGGTGTGTGAAGTCACAGAATGGAGGTGTGTGAAGTCAGAATAGAGGTGTGCGAAGTCATAGAATGGAGGTGTGTGAAGTCAGAATGGAGGTGTGTGAAGTCATACAATGCAGGTGTGTGACGTCAGAATAGAGGTGTGTGAAGTCATAGAATGGAGGTGTGTGAAGTCACAGAATGGAGGTGTGGGAAGTCACAGAATGGAGGTGTGTGAAGTCACAGAATGGAGGTGTGTGAACCCAGAATGGAGGTTTGTGAAGTCATAGAATGGAGTTTTATGAAGTCATAGAACTGATGTTTCTGAAGTAAGAATGAAGGTGTGTGAAGTCATAGAATGGAGGTATGTGAACACATAGAATGGAGGTGTGTGAATTCACAGAATGAAGGTGTGTGAAGTCAGAATGGAGATGTGTAGTCATAGATTGGAGGTGGTGAAGTCATAGAAGGGAGGTGTGGAAAGTCATAGAATGGAGGAGTGTGAAGTCATAGAGTGCAGGTGAGTGAAGTCACAGATTCGAGGTCTGTGAAGTCATAGAATGGAGGTGTGTGATGTCAGAATGAAGCTGTGTGAAGTCATAGATGGAGTTGTGTGATGTCATGGTATGGAGGTGTGTGAAATCATAGAATGGAGTTTTGTGAAGTCACAGAATGGAGCTGTGTGAATACAGAATGGAGGTGTGTGAAGTCATAGAATGTAGGTGTGTGAAGTCAGAACGGAGGTGTGTGAACGCATAGAATGGAGGTGAGTGACATCACAATGGAAGTTTTTGAAGTCATAGAATGGAGGTGTGTGAAGTGACAGAATGGAGGTGTGTGAAGTCACAGAATGGAGGTGTTTGAAGTCATAAAATGGAGGTGTGTGAAGTTATTGAATGGATGTTTGTAAAGTAAGAATGAAGTTGTGTGAAGTCATAGAATAAATGTGTGACGTCAAAGAATGGAGGTGTGTGAAGTCATAGAATGGAGGTGTGTGAAGTTATAAAATGGAGGTGTGTGAAGTCATAGAATGGAATTGTGTGAAGTCATAGAATGGAGGTGTTTGAACTCACAGAATGGACGGTATGAAGTCATAGAATGCAGGTGTGTGAAGTCACAGAATTGAGGTGTTTGAAGTCATATATTAGAGGTCTGTGAAGTCGAAATGGATGTGTGAAATCATAGAATGGAGGTGTGTGAAATCAAAGAATGAGGGTGTGTGAGGTCATAGAATGGAGGTGTGTGAAATTATAAAAGGGAGGTTTATGAAGTCATAGAATGGAAGTGTGTGAAGTCACACAATGGAGGTGTGTGAAGTCACAGAATAGAGGTGTAAGTCATAGAATGGAAGTGTGTGAAGTCATAGAATGGAGGTGTGTGAAGTCAGAATGGAGATGTGTGAAGTCAACGAATGGAGTTGTGTGAACTCAGAATGGAGGTGTGTGAAGTCACAGAATGCAAGTTTGTGAAGTCATAGAGTGGAGGTGTGTGAAGTCATAGAATGGATGTTTCTGAAGTAAAAATGAAGGTGTGTGAAGTCATAGAAAGACTTGTGGGAAGTCATAGAATGAAGGAGTGTAAAGTCATAGAGTGCAGGTGAGTGAAGTCACAGATTCGAGGTCTGTGAAGTCATAGAATGGAGGTGTGTAATGTCAGAATGGAGGTGTGCGAAGTCATGGAATAGAGGTGTGTGAAGTCAGAATGGAGGTGTGTGAAGTCATAGAATGGAGGTGTGTGAAGTCAGAATGCAGGTGTGTGAACTCATAGAATGGAGGTGTGTGACCTCACAATGGAAGTGTGTGAAGTCATAGAATGGAGGTGTGTGAAGTCACAGAATGGAGGTGTGTGAAGTCATAGAATGGAGGTGGGTGAAGTCACGGAAGGGAGGTGTGTGAAATCACAGAATGGAGGTGTGTGAAGTCACAGAATGGAAGTGTGTGAAGTCACAGATTGGTGGTGTGTGAAGTCACAGAATGGAGATGTGTGAAGTCAAAAAGGTGGTGTGAGAAGTCACAAATGTAAGTGTGTGATGTCACAGAATGGAGGTGTGAAGTCAAAATGGTTGTGTGTGAAGTCAAAGAATGTAGGTGTGTGAAGTCATCGAATGGAGGTGTGTGAAGTCATAGAATGGAGGTGTGTGAAGTCAGAATAGAGGTGTGCGAAGTCATAGAATGGAGGTGTGTGAAGTCAGAATGGAGGTGTGTGAAGTCATAGAATGGAGGTGTGTGACGTCAGAATAGAGGTGTGTGAAGTCATAGAATGGAGGTGTGGGAAGTCACAGAATGGAGGTGTGTGAAGCCACAGAATTGAGGTGTGTGAACTCAGAATGGAGGTATGTAAAGTCACAGAATGGAGGTGTATGAAGTCATAGAATGGAAGTGTGTGAAGTCATAGAATGGAGGTGTGTGAAGTCACAGAATGGATGGTATGAACTCATAGAATGGAGGTGTGCGAAGTCACAGAATTGAGGTGTTTGAAGTCATATATTGGAGGTATGTGAAGTCAAAATGCATGTGTAAATTCATAGAATGGAGGTGTGTGAAACCATAGAATGAGGGTGTGTGAGGTCATATAATGGAGGTGTGTGAAGTTACAGAATGGAGGTGTGTGAAGTCACAGAATGGAGGTGTGTGAAGTCACAGAATTTAAGTGGGCGAACACAGAATGGAGGTGTGTGAAGTCACAGAATGGAGAGTGTGAAGTCATAGAATGGAAGTGTGTGAAGTCATAGAATGGAGGTGTGTGAAGTCAGAATGGAGGTGTGTGAAGTCACCGAATGGAGTTGTGTGAACTCAGAATGGAGGTGTGTGAAGTCACATAATGGAGGTTTGTGAAGTCATAGAATGGAGTTGTGTGAAGTCATAGAACTGATGTTTCTGAAGTAAGAATGAAGGTGTGTGAAGTCATAGAATGGAGGTGTGTGAACACATAGAATGGAGGTGTGTGAATTCACAGAATGAAGGTGTATGAAGTCAGATTGGAGGTGTGTAGTCATAGATTGGAGGTGGTGAAGTCATAGAAAAGAGGTGTGGAAAGTCATAGAATGGAGGAGTGTGAAGTCATAGAGTGCAGGTGAGTGAAGTCACAGATTCGAGGTCTGTGAAGTCATAGAATGGAGGTGTGTGATGTCAGAATGAAGGTGTGTGAAGTCATAGACGGAGGTGTGTGAAGTTAGAATGCATGTGTGGGAAGTCATAGAATGGAGGTGTTTGAAGTCATAGAATGGTGGTGTGTGAAGACATAGAGTGGAAGTGTGTGAAGTCATAGAATGGAGGTGTGTGATGTCATAGAATGGAGGTGTGTGAAGTCATAGAATGGAGGTGGGTGAAGTCACGGAAGGGAGGTGTGTGAAATCACAGAATGGAGGTGTGTGAAGTCACAGAATGGAGGTGTGTGAAGTCACAGATTGAAGGTGTGTGAAGTCACAGAATGGAGATGTGTGAAGTCAAAATGGTTGTGTGTGAAGTAAAAGAATGTAGGTGTGTGAAGTCATCGAAAGAGGTGTGTGAAGTCACAGAATGGAGGTGTGTGAAGTCAGAATAGAGGTGTGCGAAGTCATAGAATGGAGGGGTGTGAAGTCAGAATGGAGGTGTGTGAAGTCATACAATGGAGGTGTGTGACGTCAGAATAGAGGTGTGTGAAGTCATAGAATGGAGGTGTGTGAAGTCACAGAATGGAGGTGTGGGAAGTCACAGAATGGAGGTGTGTGAAGTCACAGAATGGAGGTGTGTGAACTCAGAATGGAGGTATGTAAAGTCACAGAATGGAGGTGTATGAAGTCATAGAATGGAAGTGTGTGAAGTCATAGAATGGAGGTGTGTGAATTCACAGAATGGATGGTATGAACTCATAGAATGGAGGTGTGTGAAGTCACAGAATTGAGGTGTGTGAAGTCATAGAATGGAAGTGTGTGAAGTCATAGAATGGAGGTGTGTGAAGTCAGAATGGAGGTGTGTGAAGTCACAGAATGGAAGTGTGTGAAGTCACAGAATGGAGGTTTGTGAAGTCATAGAATGGAGTTGTGTGAAGTCATAGAACTGATGTTTCTGAAGTAAGAATGAAGGTGTGTGAAGTCATAGAATGGAGGTGTGTGAACACATAGAATGGAGGTGTGCGAATTCACAGAATGAAGGTGTGTGAAGTCAGAATGGAGGTGTGTAGTCATAGATTGGAGGTGGTAAATTCATAGAAAAGAGGTGTGGAAAGTCATAGAATGGAGGAGTGTGAAGTCATAGAGTGCAGGTGATTGAAGTCACAGATTCGAGGTCTGTGAAGTCATAGAATGGAGGTGTGTGATGTCAGAATGAAGGTGTGTGAAGTCATAGAATGGAGGTGTGTGACGTCAGAATAGAGGTGTGTGAAGTCATAGAATGGAGGTGTGTGAAGTAACAGAATGGAGGTGTGGGAAGTCACAGAATGGAGGTGTGTGAAGTCACAGAATTGAGGTGTGTGAACTCAGAATGGAGGTATGTAAAGTCACAGAATGGAGGTGTATGAAGTCATAGAATGGAAGTGTGTGAAGTCATAGAATGGAGGTGTGTGAAGTCACAGAATGGATGGTATGAACTCATAGAATTGAGGTGTGTGAAGTCACAGAATTGAGGTGTTTGCAGTCATATATTGGAGATATGTGAAGTCAAAATGGATGTGTAAATTCATAGAATGGAAGTGTGTGAAACCATAGAATGAGTGTGTGTGTGGTCAAATAATGGAGGTGTGTGAAGTCACAGAATGGAGGTGTGTGAAGTCACAGAATGGAGATGTGTGAAGTCAAAAAGGTGGTGTGAGAAGTCACAAATGTAAGTGTGTGAAGTCACAGAATAGAGGTGTGAAGTCAAAATGGTTGTTTGTGAAGTCAAAGAATGTAGGTGTGTGAAGTCATCGAATGGAGGTGTGTGAAGTCACAGAATGGAGGTTTGTGAAGACAGAATAGAGGTGTGCGAAGTCATAGAATGGAGGGGTGTGAAGTCAGAATGGAGGTGTGTGAAGTCATACAATGGAGGTGTGTGACGTCAGAATAGAGGTGTGTGAAGTCATAGAATGGAGGTGTGTTAAGTCATAGAATGTTGGTGTGTGAAGTCATAGAATGGAGGTGTGTGAAGTCACAGAATGGAGGTGTGGGAAGTCACAGAATGGAGGTGTGTGAAGTCACAGAATGGAGGTGTGTGAACTCAGAATGGAGGTATGTAAAGTCACAGAATGGAGGTGTATGAAGTCATAGAATGGAAGTGTGTGAAGTCATAGAATGGAGGTGTGTGAAGTCACAGAATGGATGGTATGAACTCACAGAATGGAGGTGTGTGAAGTCACAGAATTGAGGTGTGTGAAGTCATAGAATGGAAGTGTGTGAAGTCATAGAATGGAGGTGTGTGAAGTCAGAATGGAGGTGTGTGAAGTCACAGAATGGAAGTGTGTGAAGTCACAGAATGGAGGTTTGTGAAGTCATAGAATGGAGTTGTGTGAAGTCATAGAACTGATGTTTCTGAAGTAAGAATGAAGGTGTGTGAAGTCATAGAATGGAGGTGTGTGAACACATAGAATGGAGGTGTGCGAATTCACAGAATGAAGGTGTGTGAAGTCAGAATGGAGGTGTGTAGTCATAGATTGGAGGTGGTGAATTCATAGAAAAGAGGTGTGGAAAGTCATAGAATGGAGGAGTGTGAAGTCATAGAGTGCAGGTGATTGAAGTCACAGATTCGAGGTCTGTGAAGTCATAGAATGGAGGTGTGTGATGTCAGAATGAAGGTGTGTGAAGACATAGAATGGAGGTGTGTGACGTCAGAATAGAGGTGTGTGAAGTCATAGAATGGAGGTGTGTGAAGTAACAGAATGGAGGTGTGGGAAGTCACAGAGTGGAGGTGTGTGAAGTCACAGAATGGAGGTGTGTGAAGTCAGAATGGAGGTGTGTGAAGTCACCGAATGGAGGTGTGTGAACTCCGAATGGAGGTGTGTGAAGTCACAGAATGGAGGTTTGCGAAGTCATAGAATGGAGGTGTGTGAAGTCATAGAATGAATGTTTTTGAATTAAGAATGAAGGTGTGTGAAGTCATAGAATGGAGGTGTGTGAAGACAAAATTTTGGTGTTGAACTCATAGAATGGATGTTGTGAACTAATAGAATGGAGGTGTGTGAAGTCAAAGAATGGAGGTGTGTGATGTCAAACTATGGTGGTGTGTGAAGTCACAGAATGGAGGTGTGTGAAGTCACAGAATGGAAGTGTGTGAAGTCAAAACGGAGATGTGTGAAGTCAAAGAATGGAGGTGTGTGAAGTCACAGAATGGTGGTGTGTGAAATCAAAATGGTGGTGTGTAAAGTCACAAATGGAGGTGTGTGAAGTCACAGAATGTAGGTGTGTGAAGTCAAAATGGAGCTGTGTGAAGTCATAGAATGGATGTGTGTGAAGTCATAGAATGGAGGTGTGTGAAGTCATATAATGGAGGTGTATGAAGTGACAGAATGGAGGTCTGTGAAGTCAGAATGGAGGTGTGAAGTCATAGAATGGAGGTGGGTGAAGTCATAGAATGGAGGTGTGTGAAATCATAGAATGGATGTGTGTGAAGTCACATATGGAGGTGTGGGAAGTCACAGAATGGAGGTGTGTGAAGTCAGAATGGAGGTGTGTAAAATCACAGAATGGAGGTGTGTGAAGTCATAGAATGGAAGTGTGTGAAGTCATAGAATGGAGGTCTGTGAAGTCACAGAATGGAAGGTATGAACTCATAGAGTGGAGGTGTGTGAAGTCACAGAATTGAGGTGTTTGAAGTCATATATTGGAGGTGTGTGAAGTAAAAATGGATGTGTGAATTCATAGAATGGAGGTGTGTGAAATCATAGAATGAGAGTGTGTGAGGTCATAGAATGGAGGTGTGTGACATCACAGAATGGAGATGTGTGAAGTCATAAAATGGAGGTGGGTGAAGTCATAGAAAGGAGGTGTGGGAAGTCATAGATTGGAGGAGTGTGAAGTATTAGAGTGGAGGTGAGCGAAGTCACATATTCGAGGTCTGTGAAGTCATAGAATGGAGGTGTGTGAAGTCAGAATGGAGGTGTGTGAAGTCATAGAATGGAGGTGTGTGAACACATAGAATGGAGGTGAGTGACGTAACAACGGAAGTGTGTGAAGTCATAGAATGGAGGTGTGTGAAGTCACAGAATGGAGGTGTGAGAAGCCAAATTGAGGTGTGTGACGTCATAAAATGGAGGTGTGTGAAGTCATAGAATGGAGGTGTGTGAAATCATAGAATGGAGGTTTGTGAAGTCACAGAGTGGAGGTGTGTGAACTCAGAATGGAGGTGTGTGAAGTCACAGAATGAAGGTGTGTGAAGTCATAGAATGGAGGTGTGTGAAGTCACAAAAAGGAGTTGTGTGAAGTCACATAATGGAGGTGTGTGAAGTCACAGAATGGAAGTGTGTGAAGTCAAAACGGAGGTTTGTGACGTCAAAGAATGGAGGTGTGTGAAGTCACAGAATGGTGGTGTGTGAAATGAAAATGGTGGTGTGTGAAGTCACAAATGGAGGTGTGTGAAGTCACAGAATGTAGGTGTGTGAAGTCAAAATGGAGGTGTGTGAAGTCAAACAATGGAGGTGTGTGAAGTCACAGAATGGACGGGTATGGAGTCATATATTTTAGGTGTGTGAAGTCAAAATGGATGTGTGAAATCATAGAATGGAGGTGTGTTAAGTCATAGAATGTTGGTGTGTGAAGTCATAGAATGGAGGTGTGTGGAGTCACAGAATGGAGGTGTGTGAAGTCACCGAATGGAGGTGTGTGAACTCCGAATGGAGGTGTGTGAAGTCACAGAATGGAGGTTTGCGAAGTCATAGAATGGAGGTGTGTGAAGTCATAGAATGAATGCTTCTGAATTAAGAATGAAGGTGTGTGAAGTCATAGAATGGAGGTGTGTGAAGACAAAATTTTGGTGTTGAACTCATAGAATGGATGTTTGTGAACTAATAGAATGGAGGTTTGCGAAGTCACAGAATGTAGGTGTGTGAAGTCAAAATGGAGGTGTGTGAAGTCAAAGAATGGAGTTGTGTGAAGTCACAGAATGGACGGGTATGAAGTCATATATTTTAGGTGTGTGAAGTCAAAATGGATGTGTGAAATCATAGAATGGAGGTGTGTTAAGTCATAGAATGTTGGTGTGTGAAGTCACAGAATGGAGGTGTGTGAAGTCAGAATGGAGGTGTGTGAAGTCACCGAATGGAGGTGTGTGAACTCCGTATGGAGGTGTGTGAAGTCACAGAATGGAGGTTTGCGAAGTCATAGAATGGAGGTGTGTGAAGTCATAGAATGAATGTTTCTGAATTAAGAATGAAGGTGTGTGAAGTCATAGAATGGAGGTGTGTGAAGACAAAATTTTGGTGTTGAACTCATAGAATGGATATTTGTGAACTAATAGAATGGAGGTGTGTGAAGTCAAAGAATGGAGGTGTGTGAAGACAAACAATGGTGGTGTGTGAAGTCACAGAATGGAGGTGTGTGAAATCACAGAATGGAAGTGTGTGAAGTCAAAACGGAGGTGTGTGAAGTCAAAGAATGGAGGTGTGTGAAGTCACAGAATGGTGGTGTGTGAAATCAAAATGGTGGTGTGTGAAGTCACAAATGGAGGTGTGTGAAGTCACAGAATGTAGGTGTGTGAAGTCAAAATGGAGGTGTGTGAAGACAAAGAGTGGAGGTGTGTGAACTCATAGAATGGAGGTGTGTGAAGTCATGGAATGGTGGTTTGTGAAGTCAAACATTGGAAGTGTGGGAAGTTACAGAAAGAAGATGTCTGAAGACATACAATGGAGGTGTGTGAAGTCACAATGCATGTGTAGGAAGTCATAGAATCTAGGTGTGTGAAGTCATAGAATGGTGGTGTGTGAAGTCATAGAGTGGAAGTGTGTGAAGTCATAGAATGGAGGTGTGTGAAGTCATAGAATGGAGGTGGGTGAAGTCACGGAAGGGAGGTGTGTGAAATCACAGAATGGAGGTGTGTGAAGTCACAGAATGGAGGTGTGTGAAGTCACAGATTGAAGGTGTGTGAAGTCACAGAATGGAGATGTGTGAAGTCAAAAAGGTGGTGTGAGAAGTCACAAATGTAAGTGTGTGAAGTCACAGAATGGAGGTGTGAAGTCAAAATGGTTGTGTGTGAAGTAAAAGAATGTAGGTGTGTGAAGTCATCGAATAGAGGTGTGTGAAGTCACAGAATGGAGGTGTGTGAAGTCAGAATAGAGGTGTGCGAAGTCATAGAATGGAGGTGTGTGAAGTCAGAATGGAGGTGTGTGAAGTCATAGAATGGAGGTGTGTGACATCAGAATAGAGGTGTGTGAAGTCATAGAATGGAGGTGTGTGAAGTAACAGAATGGAGGTGTGGGAAGTCACAGAATGGAGGTGTGTGAAGTCACAGAATGGAGGTGTGTGAACTCAGAATGGAGGTATGTAAAGTCACAGAATGGAGGTGTATGAAGTCATAGAATGGAAGTGTGTGAAGTCATCGAATGGAGGTGTGTGAAGTCACAGAATGGATGGTATGAACTCATAGAATGGAGGTGTGTGAAGTCACAGAATTGAGGTGTTTGAAGTCATATATTGGAGGTGTGTGAAGTCAAAATGGATGTGTAAATTCATAGAATGGAGGTGTGTGAAACCATAGAATGAGGGTGTGTGAGGTCATATAATGGAGGTGAGTGAAGTCACAGAATGGAGGTGTGTGAAGTCCTAGAATGGAGGTGTGTGAAGTCATAGAATGGAAGTGTGTGAAGTCATAGAATGGAGGTGTGTGAAGTCAGAATGGAGGTGTGTGAAATCACCGAATGGAGTTGTGTGAACTCAGAATGGAGGTGTGTGAAGTCACAGAATGGAGGTTTGTGAAGTCATAGAATGGAGTTTTATGAAGTCATAGAACTGATGTTTCTGAAGTAAGAATGAAGGTGTGTGAAGTCATAGAATGGAGGTATGTGAACACATAGAATGGAGGTGTGTGAATTCACAGAATGAAGGTGTGTGAAGTCAGAATGGAGATGTGTAGTCATAGATTGGAGGTGGTGAAGTCATAGAAGGGAGGTGTGGAAAGTCATAGAATGGAGGAGTGTGAAGTCATAGAGTGCAGGTGAGTGAAGTCACAGATTCGAGGTCTGTGAAGTCATAGAATGGAGGTGTGTGATGTCAGAATGAAGGTGTGTGAAGTCATAGATGGAGTTGTGTGATGTCATGGTATGGAGGTGTGTGAAATCATAGAATGGAGTTTTGTGAAGTCACAGAATGGAGCTGTGTGAATACAGAATGGAGGTGTGTGAAGTCATAGAATGTAGGTGTGTGAAGTCAGAACGGAGGTGTGTGAACGCATAGAATGGAGGTGAGTGACATCACAATGGAAGTTTTTGAAGTCATAGAATGGAGGTGTGTGAAGTGACAGAATGGAGGTGTGTGAAGTCACAGAATGGAGGTGTTTGAAGTCATAAAATGGAGGTGTGTGAAGTTATTGAATGGATGTTTGTAAAGTAAGAATGAAGTTGTGTGAAGTCATAGAATAAATGTGTGACGTCAAAGAATGGAGGTGTGTGAAGTCATAGAATGGAGGTGTGTGAAGTTATAAAACGGAGGTGTGTGAAGTCATAGAATGGAATTGTGTGAAGTCATAGAATGGAGGTGTTTGAACTCACAGAATGGACGGTATGAAGTCATAGAATGCAGGTGTGTGAAGTCACAGAACTGAGGTGTTTGAAGTCATATATTAGAGGTCTGTGAAGTCGAAATGGATGTGTGAAATCATAGAATGGAGGTGTGTGAAATCAAAGAATGAGGGTGTGTGAGGTCATAGAATGGAGGTGTGTGAAATTATAAAAGGGAGGTTTATGAAGTCATAGAATGGAAGTGTGTGAAGTCACACAATGGAGGTGTGTGAAGTCACAGAATAGAGGTGTAAGTCATAGAATGGAAGTGTGTGAAGTCATAGAATGGAGGTGTGTGAAGTCAGAATGGAGATGTGTGAAGTCAACGAATGGAGTTGTGTGAACTCAGAATGGAGGTGTGTGAAGTCACAGAATGCAAGTTTGTGAAGTCATAGAGTGGAGGTGTGTGAGGTCATAGAATGGATGTTTCTGAAGTAAAAATGAAGGTGTGTGAAGTCATAGAAAGACTTGTGGGAAGTCATAGAATGAAGGAGTGTAAAGTCATAGAGTGTAGGTGAGTGAAGTCACAGATTCGAGGTCTGTGAAGTCATAGAATGGAGGTGTGTAATGTCAGAATGGAGGTGTGCGAAGTCATGGAATAGAGGTGTGTGAAGTCAGAATGGAGGTGTGTGAAGTCATAGAATGGAGGTGTGTGAAGTCAGAATGCAGGTGTGTGAACTCATAGAATTGAGGTGTGTGACCTCACAATGGAAGTGTGTGAAGTCATCGAATGGAGGTGTGTGAAGTCACAGAATGGAGGTGTGTGAAGTCATAGAATGGAGGTGGGTGAAGTCACGGAAGGGAGGTGTGTGAAATCACAGAATGGAGGTGTGTGAAGTCACAGAATGGAAGTGTGTGAAGTCACAGATTGGTGGTGTGTGAAGTCACAGAATGGAGATGTGTGAAGTCAAAAAGGTGGTGTGAGAAGTCACAAATGTAAGTGTGTGATGTCACAGAATGGAGGTGTGAAGTCAAAATGGTTGTGTGTGAAGTCAAAGAATGTAGGTGTGTGAAGTCATCGAATGGAGGTGTGTGAAGTCATAGAATGGAGGTGTGTGAAGTCAGAATAGAGGTGTGCGAAGTCATAGAATGGAGGTGTGTGAAGTCAGAATGGAGGTGTGTGAAGTCATATAATGGAGGTGTGTGACGTCAGAATAGAGGTGTGTGAAGTCATAGAATGGAGGTGTGGGAAGTCACAGAATGGAGGTGTGTGAAGTCACAGAATTGAGGTGTGTGAACTCAGAATGGAGGTATGTAAAGTCACAGAATGGAGGTGTATGAAGTCATAGAATGGAAGTGTGTGAAGTCATAGAATGGAGGTGTGTGAAGTCACAGAATGGATGGTATGAACTCATAGAATGGAGGTGTGCGAAGTCACAGAATTGAGGTGTTTGAAGTCATATATTGGAGGTATGTGAAGTCAAAATGCATGTGTAAATTCATAGAATGGAGGTGTGTGAAACCATAGAATGAGGGTGTGTGAGGTCATATAATGGAGGTGTGTGAAGTTACAGAATGGAGGTGTGTGAAGTCACAGAATGGAGGTGTGTGAAGTCACAGAATTTAAGTGGGCGAACACAGAATGGAGGTGTGTGAAGTCACAGAATGGAGAGTGTGAAGTCATAGAATGGAAGTGTGTGAAGTCATAGAATGGAGGTGTGTGAAGTCAGAATGGAGGTGTGTGAAGTCACCGAATGGATTTGTGTGAACTCAGAATGGAGGTGTGTGAAGTCACATAATGGAGGTTTGTGAAGTCATAGAATGGAGTTGTGTGAAGTCATAGAACTGATGTTTCTGAAGTAAGAATGAAGGTGTGTGAAGTCATAGAATGGAGGTGTGTGAACACATAGAATGGAGGTGTGTGAATTCACAGAATGAAGGTGTATGAAGTCAGATTGGAGGTGTGTAGTCATAGATTGGAGGTGGTGAAGTCATAGAAAAGAGGTGTGGAAAGTCGTAGAATGGAGGAGTGTGAAGTCATAGAGTGCAGGTGAGTGAAGTCACAGATTCGAGGTCTGTGAAGTCATAGAATGGAGGTGTGTGATGTCAGAATGAAGGTGTGTGAAGTCATAGACGGAGGTGTGTGAAGTTAGAATGCATGTGTGGGAAGTCATAGAATGGAGGTGTTTGAAGTCATAGAATGGTGGTGTGTGAAGTCATAGAGTGGAAGTGTGTGAAGTCATAGAATGGAGGTGTGTGATGTCATAGAATGGAGGTGTGTGAAGTCATAGAATGGAGGTGGGTGAAGTCACGGAAGGGAGGTGTGTGAAATCACAGAATGGAGGTGTGTGAAGTCACAGAATGGAGGTGTGTGAAGTCACAGATTGAAGGTGTGTGAAGTCACAGAATGGAGATGTGTGAAGTCAAAAAGGTGGTGCGAGAAGTCACAAATGTAAGTGTGTGAAGTCACAGAATGGAGGTGTGAAGTCAAAATGGTTGTGTGTGAAGTAAAAGAATGTAGGTGTGTGAAGTCATCGAATAGAGGTGTGTGAAGTCACAGAATGGAGGTGTGTGAAGTCAGAATAGAGGTGTGCGAAGTCATAGAATGGAGGTGTGTGAAGTCAGAATGGAGGTGTGTGAAGTCATACAATGCAGGTGTGTGACGTCAGAATAGAGGTGTGTGAAGTCATAGAATGGAGGTGTGTGAAGTCACAGAATGGAGGTGTGGGAAGTCACAGAATGGAGGTGTGTGAAGTCACAGAATGGAGGTGTGTGAACCCAGAATGGAGGTTTGTGAAGTCATAGAATGGAGTTTTATGAAGTCATAGAACTGATGTTTCTGAAGTAAGAATGAAGGTGTGTGAAGTCATAGAATGGAGGTATGTGAACACATAGAATGGAGGTGTGTGAATTCACAGAATGAAGGTGTGTGAAGTCAGAATGGAGATGTGTAGTCATAGATTGGAGGTGGTGAAGTCATAGAAGGGAGGTGTGGAAAGTCATAGAATGGAGGAGTGTGAAGTCATAGAGTGCAGGTGAGTGAAGTCACAGATTCGAGGTCTGTGAAGTCATAGAATGGAGGTGTGTGATGTCAGAATGAAGCTGTGTGAAGTCATAGATGGAGTTGTGTGATGTCATGGTATGGAGGTGTGTGAAATCATAGAATGGAGTTTTGTGAAGTCACAGAATGGAGCTGTGTGAATACAGAATGGAGGTGTGTGAAGTCATAGAATGTAGGTGTGTGAAGTCAGAACGGAGGTGTGTGAACGCATAGAATGGAGGTGAGTGACATCACAATGGAAGTTTTTGAAGTCATAGAATGGAGGTGTGTGAAGTGACAGAATGGAGGTGTGTGAAGTCACAGAATGGAGGTGTGTGAAGTCACAGAATGGAGGTGTGTGAAGTCACAGAATTTAAGTGGGCGAACACAGAATGGAGGTGTGTGAAGTCACAGAATGGAGAGTGTGAAGTCATAGAATGGAAGTGTGTGAAGTCATAGAATGGAGGTGTGTGAAGTCAGAATGGAGGTGTGTGAAGTCACCGAATGGAGTTGTGTGAACTCAGAATGGAGGTGTGTGAAGTCACATAATGGAGGTTTGTGAAGTCATAGAATGGAGTTGTGTGAAGTCATAGAACTGATGTTTCTGAAGTAAGAATGAAGGTGTGTGAAGTCATAGAATGGAGGTGTGTGAACACATAGAATGGAGGTGTGTGAATTCACAGAATGAAGGTGTATGAAGTCAGATTGGAGGTGTGTAGTCATAGATTGGAGGTGGTGAAGTCATAGAAAAGAGGTGTGGAAAGTCATAGAATGGAGGAGTGTGAAGTCATAGAGTGCAGGTGAGTGAAGTCACAGATTCGAGGTCTGTGAAGTCATAGAATGGAGGTGTGTGATGTCAGAATGAAGGTGTGTGAAGTCATAGACGGAGGTGTGTGAAGTTAGAATGCATGTGTGGGAAGTCATAGAATGGAGGTGTTTGAAGTCATAGAATGGTGGTGTGTGAAGTCATAGAGTGGAAGTGTGTGAAGTCATAGAATGGAGGTGTGTGATGTCATAGAATGGAGGTGTGTGAAGTCATAGAATGGAGGTGGGTGAAGTCACGGAAGGGAGGTGTGTGAAATCACAGAATGGAGGTGTGTGAAGTCACAGAATGGAGGTGTGTGAAGTCACAGATTGAAGGTGTGTGAAGTCACAGAATGGAGATGTGTGAAGTCAAAAAGGTGGTGTGAGAAGTCACAAATGTAAGTGTGTGAAGTCACAGAATGGAGGTGTGAACTCAAAATGGTTGTGTGTGAAGTAAAAGAATGTAGGTGTGTGAAGTCATCGAATAGAGGTGTGTGAAGTCACAGAATGGAGGTGTGTGAAGTCAGAATAGAGGTGTGCGAAGTCATAGAATGGAGGGGTGTGAAGTCAGAATGGAGGTGTGTGAAGTCATACAATGCAGGTGTGTGACGTCAGAATAGAGGTGTGTGAAGTCATAGAATGGAGGTGTGTGAAGTCACAGAATGGAGGTGTGGGAAGTCACAGAATGGAGGTGTGTGAAGTCACAGAATGGAGGTGTGTGAACCCAGAATGGAGGTTTGTGAAGTCATAGAATGGAGTTTTATGAAGTCATAGAACTGATGTTTCTGAAGTAAGAATGAAGGTGTGTGAAGTCATAGAATGGAGGTATGTGAACACATAGAATGGAGGTGTGTGAATTCACAGAATGAAGGTGTGTGAAGTCAGAATGGAGATGTGTAGTCATAGATTGGAGGTGGTGAAGTCATAGAAGGGAGGTGTGGAAAGTCATAGAATGGAGGAGTGTGAAGTCATAGAGTGCAGGTGAGTGAAGTCACAGATTCGAGGTCTGTGAAGTCATAGAATGGAGGTGTGTGATGTCAGAATGAAGCTGTGTGAAGTCATAGATGGAGTTGTGTGATGTCATGGTATGGAGGTGTGTGAAATCATAGAATGGAGTTTTGTGAAGTCACAGAATGGAGCTGTGTGAATACAGAATGGAGGTGTGTGAAGTCATAGAATGTAGGTGTGTGAAGTCAGAACGGAGGTGTGTGAACGCATAGAATGGAGGTGAGTGACATCACAATGGAAGTTTTTGAAGTCATAGAATGGAGGTGTGTGAAGTGACAGAATGGAGGTGTGTGAAGTCACAGAATGGAGGTGTTTGAAGTCATAAAATGGAGGTGTGTGAAGTTATTGAATGGATGTTTGTAAAGTAAGAATGAAGTTGTGTGAAGTCATAGAATAAATGTGTGACGTCAAAGAATGGAGGTGTGTGAAGTCATAGAATGGAGGTGTGTGAAGTTATAAAATGGAGGTGTGTGAAGTCATAGAATGGAATTGTGTGAAGTCATAGAATGGAGGTGTTTGAACTCACAGAATGGACGGTATGAAGTCATAGAATGCAGGTGTGTGAAGTCACAGAATTGAGGTGTTTGAAGTCATATATTAGAGGTCTGTGAAGTCGAAATGGATGTGTGAAATCATAGAATGGAGGTGTGTGAAATCAAAGAATGAGGGTGTGTGAGGTCATAGAATGGAGGTGTGTGAAATTATAAAAGGGAGGTTTATGAAGTCATAGAATGGAAGTGTGTGAAGTCACACAATGGAGGTGTGTGAAGTCACAGAATAGAGGTGTAAGTCATAGAATGGAAGTGTGTGAAGTCATAGAATGGAGGTGTGTGAAGTCAGAATGGAGATGTGTGAAGTCAACGAATGGAGTTGTGTGAACTCAGAATGGAGGTGTGTGAAGTCACAGAATGCAAGTTTGTGAAGTCATAGAGTGGAGGTGTGTGAAGTCATAGAATGGATGTTTCTGAAGTAAAAATGAAGGTGTGTGAAGTCATAGAAAGACTTGTGGGAAGTCATAGAATGAAGGAGTGTAAAGTCATAGAGTGCAGGTGAGTGAAGTCACAGATTCGAGGTCTGTGAAGTCATAGAATGGAGGTGTGTAATGTCAGAATGGAGGTGTGCGAAGTCATGGAATAGAGGTGTGTGAAGTCAGAATGGAGGTGTGTGAAGTCATAGAATGGAGGTGTGTGAAGTCAGAATGCAGGTGTGTGAACTCATAGAATGGAGGTGTGTGACCTCACAATGGAAGTGTGTGAAGTCATAGAATGGAGGTGTGTGAAGTCACAGAATGGAGGTGTGTGAAGTCATAGAATGGAGGTGGGTGAAGTCACGGAAGGGAGGTGTGTGAAATCACAGAATGGAGGTGTGTGAAGTCACAGAATGGAAGTGTGTGAAGTCACAGATTGGTGGTGTGTGAAGTCACAGAATGGAGATGTGTGAAGTCAAAAAGGTGGTGTGAGAAGTCACAAATGTAAGTGTGTGATGTCACAGAATGGAGGTGTGAAGTCAAAATGGTTGTGTGTGAAGTCAAAGAATGTAGGTGTGTGAAGTCATCGAATGGAGGTGTGTGAAGTCATAGAATGGAGGTGTGTGAAGTCAGAATAGAGGTGTGCGAAGTCATAGAATGGAGGTGTGTGAAGTCAGAATGGAGGTGTGTGAAGTCATAGAATGGAGGTGTGTGACGTCAGAATAGAGGTGTGTGAAGTCATAGAATGGAGGTGTGGGAAGTCACAGAATGGAGGTGTGTGAAGCCACAGAATTGAGGTGTGTGAACTCAGAATGGAGGTATGTAAAGTCACAGAATGGAGGTGTATGAAGTCATAGAATGGAAGTGTGTGAAGTCATAGAATGGAGGTGTGTGAAGTCACAGAATGGATGGTATGAACTCATAGAATGGAGGTGTGCGAAGTCACAGAATTGAGGTGTTTGAAGTCATATATTGGAGGTATGTGAAGTCAAAATGCATGTGTAAATTCATAGAATGGAGGTGTGTGAAACCATAGAATGAGGGTGTGTGAGGTCATATAATGGAGGTGTGTGAAGTTACAGAATGGAGGTGTGTGAAGTCACAGAATGGAGGTGTGTGAAGTCACAGAATTTAAGTGGGCGAACACAGAATGGAGGTGTGTGAAGTCACAGAATGGAGAGTGTGAAGTCATAGAATGGAAGTGTGTGAAGTCATAGAATGGAGGTGTGTGAAGTCAGAATGGAGGTGTGTGAAGTCACCGAATGGAGTTGTGTGAACTCAGAATGGAGGTGTGTGAAGTCACATAATGGAGGTTTGTGAAGTCATAGAATGGAGTTGTGTGAAGTCATAGAACTGATGTTTCTGAAGTAAGAATGAAGGTGTGTGAAGTCATAGAATGGAGGTGTGTGAACACATAGAATGGAGGTGTGTGAATTCACAGAATGAAGGTGTATGAAGTCAGATTGGAGGTGTGTAGTCATAGATTGGAGGTGGTGAAGTCATAGAAAAGAGGTGTGGAAAGTCATAGAATGGAGGAGTGTGAAGTCATAGAGTGCAGGTGAGTGAAGTCACAGATTCGAGGTCTGTGAAGTCATAGAATGGAGGTGTGTGATGTCAGAATGAAGGTGTGTGAAGTCATAGACGGAGGTGTGTGAAGTTAGAATGCATGTGTGGGAAGTCATAGAATGGAGGTGTTTGAAGTCATAGAATGGTGGTGTGTGAAGACATAGAGTGGAAGTGTGTGAAGTCATAGAATGGAGGTGTGTGATGTCATAGAATGGAGGTGTGTGAAGTCATAGAATGGAGGTGGGTGAAGTCACGGAAGGGAGGTGTGTGAAATCACAGAATGGAGGTGTGTGAAGTCACAGAATGGAGGTGTGTGAAGTCACAGATTGAAGGTGTGTGAAGTCACAGAATGGAGATGTGTGAAGTCAAAATGGTTGTGTGTGAAGTAAAAGAATGTAGGTGTGTGAAGTCATCGAAAGAGGTGTGTGAAGTCACAGAATGGAGGTGTGTGAAGTCAGAATAGAGGTGTGCGAAGTCATAGAATGGAGGGGTGTGAAGTCAGAATGGAGGTGTGTGAAGTCATACAATGGAGGTGTGTGACGTCAGAATAGAGGTGTGTGAAGTCATAGAATGGAGGTGTGTGAAGTCACAGAATGGAGGTGTGGGAAGTCACAGAATGGAGGTGTGTGAAGTCACAGAATGGAGGTGTGTGAACTCAGAATGGAGGTATGTAAAGTCACAGAATGGAGGTGTATGAAGTCATAGAATGGAAGTGTGTGAAGTCATAGAATGGAGGTGTGTGAAGTCACAGAATGGATGGTATGAACTCATAGAATGGAGGTGTGTGAAGTCACAGAATTGAGGTGTGTGAAGTCATAGAATGGAAGTGTGTGAAGTCATAGAATGGAGGTGTGTGAAGTCAGAATGGAGGTGTGTGAAGTCACAGAATGGAAGTGTGTGAAGTCACAGAATGGAGGTTTGTGAAGTCATAGAATGGAGTTGTGTGAAGTCATAGAACTGATGTTTCTGAAGTAAGAATGAAGGTGTGTGAAGTCATAGAATGGAGGTGTGTGAACACATAGAATGGAGGTGTGCGAATTCACAGAATGAAGGTGTGTGAAGTCAGAATGGAGGTGTGTAGTCATAGATTGGAGGTGGTAAATTCATAGAAAAGAGGTGTGGAAAGTCATAGAATGGAGGAGTGTGAAGTCATAGAGTGCAGGTGATTGAAGTCACAGATTCGAGGTCTGTGAAGTCATAGAATGGAGGTGTGTGATGTCAGAATGAAGGTGTGTGAAGTCATAGAATGGAGGTGTGTGACGTCAGAATAGAGGTGTGTGAAGTCATAGAATGGAGGTGTGTGAAGTAACAGAATGGAGGTGTGGGAAGTCACAGAATGGAGGTGTGTGAAGTCACAGAATTGAGGTGTGTGAACTCAGAATGGAGGTATGTAAAGTCACAGAATGGAGGTGTATGAAGTCATAGAATGGAAGTGTGTGAAGTCATAGAATGGAGGTGTGTGAAGTCACAGAATGGATGGTATGAACTCATAGAATTGAGGTGTGTGAAGTCACAGAATTGAGGTGTTTGCAGTCATATATTGGAGATATGTGAAGTCAAAATGGATGTGTAAATTCATAGAATGGAAGTGTGTGAAACCATAGAATGAGGGTGTGTGAGGTCAAATAATGGAGGTGTGTGAAGTCACAGAATGGAGGTGTGTGAAGTCACAGAATGGAGATGTGTGAAGTCAAAAAGGTGGTGTGAGAAGTCACAAATGTAAGTGTGTGAAGTCACAGAATAGAGGTGTGAAGTCAAAATGGTTGTTTGTGAAGTCAAAGAATGTAGGTGTGTGAAGTCATCGAATGGAGGTGTGTGAAGTCACAGAATGGAGGTTTGTGAAGACAGAATAGAGGTGTGCGAAGTCATAGAATGGAGGGGTGTGAAGTCAGAATGGAGGTGTGTGAAGTCATACAATGGAGGTGTGTGACGTCAGAATAGAGGTGTGTGAAGTCATAGAATGGAGGTGTGTTAAGTCATAGAATGTTGGTGTGTGAAGTCATAGAATGGAGGTGTGTGAAGTCACAGAATGGAGGTGTGGGAAGTCACAGAATGGAGGTGTGTGAAGTCACAGAATGGAGGTGTGTGAACTCAGAATGGAGGTATGTAAAGTCACAGAATGGAGGTGTATGAAGTCATAGAATGGAAGTGTGTGAAGTCATAGAATGGAGGTGTGTGAAGTCACAGAATGGATGGTATGAACTCACAGAATGGAGGTGTGTGAAGTCACAGAATTGAGGTGTGTGAAGTCATAGAATGGAAGTGTGTGAAGTCATAGAATGGAGGTGTGTGAAGTCAGAATGGAGGTGTGTGAAGTCACAGAATGGAGGTTTGTGAAGTCATAGAATGGAGTTGTGTGAAGTCATAGAACTGATGTTTCTGAAGTAAGAATGAAGGTGTGTGAAGTCATAGAATGGAGGTGTGTGAACACATAGAATGGAGGTGTGCGAATTCACAGAATGAAGGTGTGTGAAGTCAGAATGGAGGTGTGTAGTCATAGATTGGAGGTGGTGAATTCATAGAAAAGAGGTGTGGAAAGTCATAGAATGGAGGAGTGTGAAGTCATAGAGTGCAGGTGATTGAAGTCACAGATTCGAGGTCTGTGAAGTCATAGAATGGAGGTGTGTGATGTCAGAATGAAGGTGTGTGAAGACATAGAATGGAGGTGTGTGACGTCAGAATAGAGGTGTGTGAAGTCATAGAATGGAGGTGTGTGAAGTAACAGAATGGAGGTGTGGGAAGTCACAGAGTGGAGGTGTGTGAAGTCACAGAATGGAGGTGTGTGAAGTCAGAATGGAGGTGTGTGAAGTCACCGAATGGAGGTGTGTGAACTCCGAATGGAGGTGTGTGAAGTCACAGAATGGAGGTTTGCGAAGTCATAGAATGGAGGTGTGTGAAGTCATAGAATGAATGTTTTTGAATTAAGAATGAAGGTGTGTGAAGTCATAGAATGGAGGTGTGTGAAGACAAAATTTTGGTGTTGAACTCATAGAATGGATGTTGTGAACTAATAGAATGGAGGTGTGAAGTCAAAGAATGGAGGTGTGTGATGTCAAACTATGGTGGTGTGTGAAGTCACAGAATGGAGGTGTGTGAAGTCACAGAATGGAAGTGTGTGAAGTCAAAACGGAGATGTGTGAAGTCAAAGAATGGAGGTGTGTGAAGTCACAGAATGGTGGTGTGTGAAATCAAAATGGTGGTGTGTAAAGTCACAAATGGAGGTGTGTGAAGTCACAGAATGTAGGTGTGTGAAGTCAAAATGGAGCTGTGTGAAGTCATAGAATGGATGTGTGTGAAGTCATAGAATGGAGGTGTGTGAAGTCATATAATGGAGGTGTATGAAGTGACAGAATGGAGGTCTGTGAAGTCAGAATGGAGGTGTGAAGTCATAGAATGGAGGTGGGTGAAGTCATAGAATGGAGGTGTGTGAAATCATAGAATGGATGTGTGTGAAGTCACATATGGAGGTGTGGGAAGTCACAGAATGGAGGTGTGTGAAGTCAGAATGGAGGTGTGTAAAATCACAGAATGGAGGTGTGTGAAGTCATAGAATGGAAGTGTGTGAAGTCATAGAATGGAGGTCTGTGAAGTCACAGAATGGAAGGTATGAACTCATAGAGTGGAGGTGTGTGAAGTCACAGAATTGAGGTGTTTGAAGTCATATATTGGAGGTGTGTGAAGTCAAAATGGATGTGTGAAGTCATAGAATGGAGGTGTGTGAAATCATAGAATGAGAGTGTGTGAGGTCATAGAATGGAGGTGTGTGACATCACAGAATGGAGATGTGTGAAGTCATAAAATGGAGGTGGGTGAAGTCATAGAAAGGACGTGTGGGAAGTCATAGATTGGAGGAGTGTGAAGTATTAGAGTGGAGGTGAGCGAAGTCACATATTCGAGGTCTGTGAAGTCATAGAATGGAGGTGTGTGAAGTCAGAATGGAGGTGTGTGAAGTCATAGAATGGAGGTGTGTGAACACATAGAATGGAGGTGTGTGACGTAACAACGGAAGTGTGTGAAGTCATAGAATGGAGGTGTGTGAAGTCACAGAATGGAGGTGTGAGAAGCCAAATTGAGGTGTGTGACGTCATAAAATGGAGGTGTGTGAAGTCATAGAATGGAGGTGTGTGAAATCATAGAATGGAGGTTTGTGAAGTCACAGAGTGGAGGTGTGTGAACTCAGAATGGAGGTGTGTGAAGTCACAGAATGAAGGTGTGTGAAGTCATAGAATGGAGGTGTGTGAAGTCACAAAAAGGAGTTGTGTGAAGTCACATAATGGAGGTGTGTGAAGTCACAGAATGGAAGTGTGTGAAGTCAAAACGGAGGTTTGTGACGTCAAAGAATGGAGGTGTGTGAAGTCACAGAATGGTGGTGTGTGAAATGAAAATGGTGGTGTGTGAAGTCACAAATGGAGGTGTGTGAAGTCACAGAATGTAGGTGTGTGAAGTCAAAATGGAGGTGTGTGAAGTCAAACAATGGAGGTGTGTGAAGTCACAGAATGGACGGGTATGGAGTCATATATTTTAGGTGTGTGAAGTCAAAATGGATGTGTGAAATCATAGAATGGAGGTGTGTTAAGTCATAGAATGTTGGTGTGTGAAGTCATAGAATGGAGGTGTGTGGAGTCACAGAATGGAGGTGTGTGAAGTCACCGAATGGAGGTGTGTGAACTCCGAATGGAGGTGTGTGAAGTCACAGAATGGAGGTTTGCGAAGTCATAGAATGGAGGTGTGTGAAGTCATAGAATGAATGCTTCTGAATTAAGAATGAAGGTGTGTGAAGTCATAGAATGGAGGTGTGTGAAGACAAAATTTTGGTGTTGAACTCATAGAATGGATGTTTGTGAACTAATAGAATGGAGGTTTGCGAAGTCACAGAATGTAGGTGTGTGAAGTCAAAATGGAGGTGTGTGAAGTCAAAGAATGGAGTTGTGTGAAGTCACAGAATGGACGGGTATGAAGTCATATATTTTAGGTGTGTGAAGTCAAAATGGATGTGTGAAATCATAGAATGGAGGTGTGTTAAGTCATAGAATGTTGGTGTGTGAAGTCACAGAATGGAGGTGTGTGAAGTCAGAATGGAGGTGTGTGAAGTCACCGAATGGAGGTGTGTGAACTCCGTATGGAGGTGTGTGAAGTCACAGAATGGAGGTTTGCGAAGTCATAGAATGGAGGTGTGTGAAGTCATAGAATGAATGTTTCTGAATTAAGAATGAAGGTGTGTGAAGTCATAGAATGGAGGTGTGTGAAGACAAAATTTTGGTGTTGAACTCATAGAATGGATATTTGTGAACTAATAGAATGGAGGTGTGTGAAGTCAAAGAATGGAGGTGTGTGAAGACAAACAATGGTGGTGTGTGAAGTCACAGAATGGAGGTGTGTGAAATCACAGAATGGAAGTGTGTGAAGTCAAAACGGAGGTGTGTGAAGTCAAAGAATGGAGGTGTGTGAAGTCACAGAATGGTGGTGTGTGAAATCAAAATGGTGGTGTGTGAAGTCACAAATGGAGGTGTGTGAAGTCACAGAATGTAGGTGTGTGAAGTCAAAATGGAGGTGTGTGAAGACAAAGAATGGAGGTGTGTGAACTCATAGAATGGAGGTGTGTGAAGTCATGGAATGGTGGTTTGTGAAGTCAAACATTGGAAGTGTGGGAAATTACAGAAAGAAGATGTCTGAAGACATACAATGGAGGTGTGTGAAGTCAAAATGCATGTGTAGGAAGTCATAGAATGGAGGTGTGTGAAGTCATAGAATGGTGGTGTGTGAAGTCATAGAGTGGAAGTGTGTGAAGTCATAGAATGGAGGTGTGTGATGTCATAGAATGGAGGTGTGTGAAGTCATAGAATGGAGGTGGGTGAAGTCACAGAAGGGAGGTGTGTGAAATCACAGAATGGAGGTGGTTGAAGTCACAGAATGGAGGTGTGTGAAGTCACAGAATGGAGGTGTGTGAAGTCAAAATTGAGGTGTGTGAAGTCAAAGGATGGAGGTGTGTGAAGTCATAGGATGGACGGGTATGGAGTCATATATTTTAGGTGTGTGAAGTCAAAATGGATGTGTGAAATCATAGAATGGAGGTGTGTTAAGTCATAGAATGTTGGTGTGTGAAGTCATAGAATGGAGGTGTGTGGAGTCACAGAATGGAGGTGTGTGAAGTCACCGAATGGAGGTGTGTGAACTCCGAATGGAGGTGTGTGAAGTCACAGAATGGAGGTTTGCGAAGTCATAGAATGGAGGTGTGTGAAGTCATAGAATGAATGCTTCTGAATTAAGAATGAAGGTGTGTGAAGTCATAGAATGGAGGTGTGTGAAGACGATATTTTGGTGTTGAACTCATAGAATGGATGTTTGTGAACTACTAGAATGGAGGTGTGCGAAGTCACAGAATGTAGGTGTGTGAAGTCAAAATGGAGGTGTGTGAAGTCAAAGAATGGAGTTGTGTGAAGTCACAGAATGGACGGGTATGAAGTCATATATTTTAGGTGTGTGAAGTCAAAATGGATGTGTGAAATCATAGAATGAAGGTGTGTGAAGTCACCGAATGGAGGTGTGTGAACTCCGAATGGAGGTGTGTGAAGTCACAGAATGGAGGTTTGCGAAGTCATAGAATGGAGGTGTGTGAAGTCATAGAATGAATGTTTCTGAATTAAGAATGAAGGTGTGTGAAGTCATAGAATGCAGGTGTGTGAAGACAAAATTTTGGTGTTGAACTCATAGAATAGATATTTGTGAACTAATAGAATGGAGGTGTGTGAAGTCAAAGAATGGAGGTGTGTGAAGACAAACAATGGTGGTGTGTGAAGTCACAGAATGGAGGTGTGTGAAATCACAGAATGGAAGTGTGTGAAGTCAAAACGGAGGTGTGTGAAGTCAAAGAATGGAGGTGTGTGAAGTCACAGAATGGTGGTGTGTGAAATCAAAATGGTGGTGTGTGAAGTCACAAATGGAGGTGTGTGAGTCACAGAATGTAGGTGTGTGAAGTCAAAAGGGAGGTGTATGAAGACAAAGAATGGAGGTGTGTGAACTCATAGAATGGAGGTGTGTGAAGTCATGGAATGGTGGTTTGTGAAGTCAAACATTGGAAGTGTGGGAAGTTACAGAAAGAAGATGTCTGAAGACATACAATGGAGGTGTGTGAAGTCACAATGCATGTGCAGGAAGTCATAGAATGGAGGTGTGTGAAGTCATAGAATGGTGGTGTGTGAAGTCATAGAGTGGAAGTGTGTGAAGTCATAGAATGGAGGTGTGTGATGTCATAGAATGGAGGTGTGTGAAGTCATAGAATGGAGGTGGGTGAAGTCACAGAAGGGAGGTGTGTGAAATCACAGAATGGAGGTGGTTGAAGTCACAGAATGGAGGTGTGTGAAGTCACAGAATGGAGGTGTGTGAAGTCACAGAATGGAGATGTGTGAAGTCAAAAAGGTGGTGTGAGAAGTCACAAATGTAAGTGTGTGAAGTCAAAGAATGGAGGTGTGTGAAGTCATCGAATGGAGGTGTGTGAAGTCACAGAATGGAGGTGTGTGAAGACAGAATAGAGGTGTGCGAAGTCATAGAATGGAGGGGTGTGAAGTCAGAATGGAGGTGTGTGAAGTCATACAATGGAGGTGTGTGACGTCAGAATAGAGGTGTGTGAAGTCATAGAATGGAGGTGTGTGAAGTCACAGAATGGAGGTGTGGGAAGTCACAGAATGGAGGTGTGTGAAGTCACAGAATGGAGGTGTGTGAACTCAGAATGGAGGTATGTAAAGTCACAGAATGGAGGTGTATGAAGTCATAGAATGGAAGTGTGTGAAGTCATAGAATGGAGGTGTGTGAAGTCACAGAATTGAGGTGTGTGAAGTCATAGAATGGAAGTGTGTGAAGTCATAGAATGGAGGTGTGTGAAGTCAGTATGGAGGTGTGTGAAGTCACAGAATGGAAGTGTGTGAAGTCACAGAATGGAGGTTTGTGAAGTCATAGAATGGAGTTGTGTGAAGTCATAGAACTGATGTTTCTGAAGTAAGAATGAAGGTGTGTGAAGTCATAGAATGGAGGTGTGTGAACACATAGAATGGAGGTGTGCGAATTCACAGAATGAAGGTGTGTGAAGTCAGAATGGAGGTGTGTAGTCAAAGATTGGAGGTGGTGAATTCATAGAAAAGAGGTGTGGAAAGTCATAGAATGGAGGAGTGTGAAGTCATAGAGTGCAGGTGATTGAAGTCACAGATTCGAGGTCTGTGAAGTCATAGAATGGAGGTGTGTGATGTCAGAATGAAGGTGTGTGAAGTCATAGAATGGAGGTGTGTGACGTCAGAATAGAGGTGTGTGAAGTCATAGAATGGAGGTGTGCGAAGTAACAGAATGGAGGTGTGGGAAGTCACAGAATGGAGGTGTGTGAAGTCACAGAATTGAGGTGTGTGAACTCAGAATGGAGGTATGTAAAGTCACAGAATGGAGGTGTATGAAGTCATAGAATGGAAGTGTGTGAAGTCATAGAATGGAGGTGTGTGAAGTCACAGAATGGATGGTATGAACTCAGAATGGAGGTGTGTGAAGTCACAGAATTGAGGTGTTTGCAGTCATATATTGGAGGTATGTGAAGTCAAAATGGATGTGTAAATTCATAGAATGGAAGTGTGTGAAACCATAGAATGAGGGTGTGTGAGGTCAAATAATGGAGGTGAGTGAAGTCACAGAATGGAGGTGTGTGAAGTCACAGAATGGAGATGTGTGAAGTCAAAAAGGTGGTGTGAGAAGTCACAAATGTAAGTGTGTGAAGTCACAGAATAGAGGTGTGAAGTCAAAATGGTAGTTTGTGAAGTCAAAGAATGTAGGTGTGTGAAGTCATCGAATGGTGGTGTGTGAAGTCACAGAATGGAGGATTGTGAAGACAGAATAGAGGTGTGTGAAGTCATAGAATGGAGGGGTGTGATGTCAGAATGGAGGTGTGTGAAGTCATACAATGGAGGTGTGTGACGTCAGAATAGAGGTGTGTGAAGTCATAGAATGGAGGTGTGTGAAGTCACAGAATGGAGGTGTGGGAAGTCACAGAATGGAGGTGTGTGAAGTCACAGAATGGAGGTGTGTGAACTCAGAATGGAGGTATGTAAAGTCACAGAATGGAGGTGTATGAAGTCATAGAATGGAAGTGTGTGAAGTCATAGAATGGAGGTGTGTGAAGTCACAGAATGGATGGTATGAACTCATAGAATGGAGGTGTGTGAAGTCACAGAATTGAGGTGTGTGAAGTCATAGAATGGAAGTGTGTGAAGTCATAGAATGGAGGTGTGTGAAGTCAGAATGGAGGTGTGTGAAGTCACAGAATGGAGGTGTGTGAAGTCACAGAATGGAGGTTTGTGAAGTCATAGAATGGAGTTGTGTGAAGTCATAGAACTGATGTTTCTGAAGTAAGAATGAAGGTGTGTGAAGTCATAGAATGGAGGTGTGTGAACACATAGAATGGAGGTGTGCGAATTCACAGAATGAAGGTGTGTGAAGTCAGAATGGAGGTGTGTAGTCATAGATTGGAGGTGGTGAATTCATAGAAAAGAGGTGTGGAAAGTCATAGAATGGAGGAGTGTGAAGTCATAGAGTGCAGGTGATTGAAGTCACAGATTCGAGGTCTGGGAAGTCATAGAATGGAGGTGTGTGATGTCAGAATGAAGGTGTGTGAAGTCATAGATGGAGGTGTGTGAAGTTAGAATGCATGTGTGGGAAGTCATAGAATGGAGGTGTTTGAAGTCATAGAATGGTGGTGTGTGAAGTCATAGAGTGGAAGTGGGTGAAGTCATAGAATGGAGGTGTGTGATGTCATAGAATGGAGGTGTGTGAAGTCATAGAATGGAGGTGGGTGAAGTCACGGAAAGGAGGTGTGTGAAGTCACAGATTGGAGGTGTGTGAAGTCACAGAATGGAGATGTGTGAAGTCAAAAAGGTGGTGTGAGAAGTCACAAATGTAAATGTGTGAAGTCACAGAATGGAGGTGTGAAGTCAAAATGGTTGTGTGTGAAGTCAAAGAATGTAGGTGTGTGAAGTCATCGAATGGAGGTGTGTGAAGTCATAGAATAGAGGTGTGTGAAGTCAGAATAGAGGTGTGCGAAGTCATAGAATGGAGGTGTGTGAAGTCAGAATGGAGGTGTGTGAAGTCATATAATGGAGGTGTGTGACGTCAGAATAGAGGTGTGTGAAGTCATAGAATGGAGTTGTGTGAAGTAACAGAATGGAGGTGTGGAAGTCACAGAATGGAGGTGTGTGAAGTCACAGAATTGAGGTGTGTGAACTCAGAATGGAGGTATGTAAAGTCACAGAATGGAGGTGTATGAAGTCATAGAATGGAAGTGTGTGAAGTCATAGAATGGAGGTGTGTGAAGTCACAGAATGGATGGTATGAACTCATAGAATGGAGGTGTGCGAAGTCACAGAATTGAGGTGTTTGAAGTCATATATTGGAGGTATGTGAAGTCAAAATGCATGTGTAAATTCATAGAATGGAGGTGTGTGAAACCATAGAATGAGGGTGTGTGAGGTCATATAATGGATGTGTGTGAAGTTACAGAATGGAGGTGTGTGAAGTCACAGAATGGAGGTGTGTGAAGTCACAGAATTTAAGTGGGCGAACACAGAATGGAGGTGTGTGAAGTCACAGAATGGAGGTGTGTGAAGTCATAGAATGGAAGTGTGTGAAGTCATAGAATGGAGGTGTGTGAAGTCAGAATGGAGGTGTGTGAAGTCACCGAATGGAGTTGTGTGAACTCAGAATGGAGGTGTGTGAAGTCACAGAATGGAGGTTTGTGAAGTCATAGAATGGAGTTTTATGAAGTCATAGAACTGATGTTTCTGAAGTAAGAATGAAGGTGTGTGAAGTCATAGAATGGAGGTATGTGAACACATAGAATGGAGGTGTGTGAATTCACAGAATGAAGGTGTGTGAAGTCAGAATGGAGATGTGTAGTCATAGATTGGAGGTGGTGAAGTCATAGAAGGGAGGTGTGGAAAGTCATAGAATGGAGGAGTGTGAAGTCATAGAGTGCAGGTGAGTGAAGTCACAGATTCGAGGTCTGTGAAGTCATAGAATGGAGGTGTGTGATGTCAGAATGAAGGTGTGTGAAGTCATAGACGGAGGTGTGTGAAGTTAGAATGCATGTGTGGGAAGTCATAGAATGGAGGTGTTTGAAGTCATAGAATGGTGGTGTGTGAAGTCATAGAGTGGAAGTGTGTGAAGTCATAGAATTGAGGTGTGTGATGTCATAGAATGGAGGTGTGTGAAGTCATAGAATGGAGGTGGGTGAAGTCACGGAAGGGAGGTGTGTGAAATCACAGAATGGAGGTGTGTGAAGTCACAGAATGGAGGTGTGTGAAGTCACAGATTGAAGGTGTGTGAAGGCACAGAATGGAGATGTGTGAAGTCAAAAAGGTGGTGTGAGAAGTCACAAATGTAAATGTGTGAAGTCACAGAATGGAGGTGTGAAGTCAAAATGGTTGTGTGTGAAGTAAAAGAATGTAGGTGTGTGAAGTCATCGAATAGAGGTGTGTGAAGTCACAGAATGGAGGTGTGTGAAGTCAGAATAGAGGTGTGCGAAGTCATAGAATGGAGGTGTGTGAAGTCAGAATGGAGGTGTGTGAAGTCATAGAATGGAGGTGTGTGACATCAGAATAGAGGTGTGTGAAGTCATAGAATGGAGGTGTGTGAAGTAACAGAATGGAGGTGTGGGAAGTCACAGAATGGAGGTGTGTGAAGTCACAGAATGGAGGTGTGTGAACTCAGAATGGAGGTATGTAAAGTCACAGAATGGAGGTGTATGAAGTCATAGAATGGAAGTGTGTGAAGTCATCGAATGGAGGTGTGTGAAGTCACAGAATGGATGGTATGAACTCATAGAATGGAGGTGTGTGAAGTCACAGAATTGAGGTGTTTGAAGTCATATATTGGAGGTGTGTGAAGTCAAAATGGATGTGTAAATTCATAGAATGGAGGTGTGTGAAACCATAGAATGAGGGTGTGTGAGGTCATATAATGGAGGTGAGTGAAGTCACAGAATGGAGGTGTGTGAAGTCATAGAATGGAGGTGTGTGAAGTCAGAATGGAGGTGTGTGAAGTCACCGAATGGAGTTGTGTGAACTCAGAATGGAGGTGTGTGAAGTCACAGAATGGAGGTTTGTGAAGTCATAGAATGGAGTTTTATGAAGTCATAGAACTGATGTTTCTGAAGTAAGAATGAAGGTGTGTGAAGTCATAGAATGGAGGTATGTGAACACATAGAATGGAGGTGTGTGAATTCACAGAATGAAAGTGTGTGAAGTCAGAATGGAGATGTGTAGTCATAGAGTGGAGGTTTTGAAGTCATAGAAGGGAGGTGTGGAAAGTCATAGAATGGAGGAGTGTGAAGTCATAGAGTGCAGGTGAGTGAAGTCACAGATTCGAGGTCTGTGAAGTCATAGAATGGAGGTGTGTGATGTCAGAATGAAGGTGTGTGAAGTCATAGATGGAGTTGTGTGAAGTCATGGTATGGAGGTGTGTGAAATCATAGAATGGAGTTTTGTGAAGTCACAGAATGGAGCTGTGTGAATACAGAATGGAGGTGTGTGAAGTCATAGAATGTAGGTGTGTGAAGTCAGAACGGAGGTGTGTGAACGCATAGAATGGAGGTGAGTGACATCACAATGGAAGTTTTTGAAGTCATAGAATGGAGGTGTGTGAAGTGAAAGAATGGAGGTGTGTGAAGTCACAGAATGGAGGTGTTTGAAGTCATAAAATGGAGGTGTGTGAAGTTATTGAATGGATGTTTGTAAAGTAAGAATGAAGTTGTGTGAAGTCATAGAATAAATGTGTGACGTCAAAGAATGGAGGTGTGTGAAGTCATAGAATGGAGGTGTGTAAACTCAGAATGGAGGTGTGTGAAGTCATAAAATGGAGGTGTGTGAAGTTATAAAATGGAGGTGTGTGAAGTCATAGAATGGAATTGTGTGAAGTCATAGAATGGAGGTGTTTGAACTCACAGAATGGACGGTATGAAGTCATAGAATGAAGGTGTGTGAAGTCACAGAATTGAGGTGTTTGAAGTCATATATTAGAGGTCTGTGAAGTCGAAATGGATGTGTGAAATCATAGAATGGAGGTGTGTGAAATCAAAGAATGAGGGTGTGTGAGGTCATAGAATGGAGGTGTGTGAAATTATAAAAGGGAGGTTTATGAAGTCATAGAATGGAAGTGTGTGAAGTCACACAATGGAGGTGTGTGAAGTCACAGAATAGAGGTGTGTGAAGTCATAGAATGGAAGTGTGTGAAGTCATAGAATGGAGGTGTGTGAAGTCAGAATGGAGATGTGTGAAGTCAACGAATGGAGTTGTGTGAACTCAGAATGGAGGTGTGTGAAGTCACAGAATGCAGGTTTGTGAAGTGATAGAGTGGAGGTGTGTGAAGTCATAGAATGGATGTTTCTGAAGTAAAAATGAAGGTGTGTGAAGTCATAGAAAGACTTGTGGGAAGTCATAGAATGAAGGAGTGTAAAGTCATAGAGTGCAGGTGAGTGAAGTCACAGATTCGAGGTCTGTGAAGTCATAGAATGGAGGTGTGTAATGTCAGAATGGAGGTGTGCGAAGTCCTGGAATAGAGGTGTGTGAAGTCAGAATGGAGGTGTGTGAAGTCATAGAATGGAGGTGTGTGAAGTCAGAATGCAGGTGTGTGAACTCATAGAATGGAGGTGTGTGACCTCACAATGGAAGTGTGTGAAGTCATAGAATGGAGGTGTGTGAAGTCACAGAATGGAGGTGTGTGAAGTCATAGAATGCAGGTGTGTGAAGTCACACAATGGAGGTGTGTAAAGTCATAGAATGGAGGTGTGAGAAGTTATAGAATGGATGTTTGTAAAGTAAGAATGAAGGTGTGTGAAGTCATCGAATGGAGGTGTGTGACGTCAAAGAATGGAGGTGTGTGAAGTCATAGAATGGAGCTGTGTGAGGTCAGAATGGAGGTGTGTGAAGTCACAGAATGGAGGTGTGTCAACTCAAAATTTAGGTGTGTGAAGTCAAAGAATGGCGGTGTGTGAAGTCATAGAATGGAGGTGTGTGAAGTCAGAATGGAGGTGTGTGAAGTCACAGAATTGACGTGTGTGAACACAGAATGGAGGTGTGTGAAGTCAAAGAATGTAGGTGTGTGAAATCATAGAATGGAGGTGTGTGAAGTCATAGAATGTATGTTTGTGAAGTAAGAATGAAGGTGTGTGAAGTCATAGAATGGAGGTGTGTGAAGTCACAGAATGGAGGTGTGTGAAGTCATAGAATGGAGGTGTGTGAAGACATAGAATGGAGGTGTGTTAAGTCATATAAGGGAGGTGTGTGAAGTCACAGAATGGATGTGTGTGAAGTCAGAATGGAGGTGTGTAAAGTCACAGAATGGAGGTGTGTGAAGTTATAGAATTGAAGTGTGTGAAGTCATAGAATTGAGGTGTGTGAAGTCACAGAATGGACGTTATGAAGTCATAGAATGGAGGTGTGTGAAGTCACAGAATTGAGGTGTTTGAAGTCATATATTGGAGGTGTGTGAAGTCAAAATGGGTGTGTGAAGTCATAGAATGGAGGTGTGTGAAATCACAGAATGAGGGTGTGTGAGGTCATAGAATGGAAGTATGTGAAGTCACAGAATGGAGGTATGTGAAGTCATAAAATGGAGGAGGGTGAAGTCATAGAAAGAGATGTGGGAAGTCATAGAATGGAGGAGTGTGAAGTCCTAGAGTGGAGGTGAGTGAAGTCACATATTCGAGGTCTGTGAAGTCATAGACTGGAGGTGTGTGAACTCATACAATGGAGGTGTGTGACGTCTCAAAGTATGTGTGTGAAGTCATAGCATGGAGGTTTGTGAAGTCACGGAATTGAGGTGTGAGAAGTCAAAATGGAGGTGTGTGACGTCATAAAATGGAGCTGTGTGAAATCATAGAATGGAGCTGTGTGAAATCATAGAATGGAGGTTTGTGAAGTCACAGAATGGAGGTGTGTGAAATCATAGAATGGAGGTGTGTGAAGTCACAGAATGGAGGTGTGTGAAGTCAAAATGGATGTGTGTGACGTCATAAACTGGAAGTGTGAAGTCATAGAATGGAGGTGTGTGAAATTATAGAATGGAGGTTTGTGAAGTCACAGAATGGAGTTGTGTGACGTCACGGAATGGAGGTTTCTGAAGTCATACAATGGAGGTATGTGAAGTCAAATTGGAGGGGTGTGAAGTCGGAGAATAGAGGTGTGTGAAGTCACAGAATGGAGGTGGGTGAAGTCACAGAAAGGAGGTGTGTGAAGTCACAGAATGGAGGTGTGTGAAGTCACAGAATGGACAGGTATGAAGTCATAGAATGGAGGTGTGTGAAGTCATAGAATGGAGGTGTGTGAAGTCATAGAATGAAGGTGTGTGAAGTCACAGAATGGAGGTGTGTGAAGTCACAGAATGGAGGTGTGTGAACTCATAGAATGGAAGTGTGTAAAGTCATAGAATGTAGGTGCATATAGTCAGAATGGAGGTGTGTGAAGTCAATGAATGGAGGTGTGTGAACTCAGAATGGAGGTGTGTGAAGTCACAGAATAGAGGTTTTTGAAATCATAGAATGGAGGTGTGTGAAGTCATAGAATGGATGTTTCTGAATTAAGAATGAAGGTGTGTGAAGTCATAGAATGGAGGTGTGTGAAGACAAAATTGTGGTGTGTGAACTCATAGAATGGATGTTTCTGAACTCATAAAATGGAGTTGTGTGAAGTCGTGGAATGGATGTGTGTGAAGTCATGGAATGGAGGTGTGTGAAGTCAAAGAATGGAGGTGTGTGAAGTCATAGAAAGGAGGTCTGTGATGTCATATAATGGAGGTGTGTGAAGTCAGAATTGAGGTGTGTGAAGTCATAGAATGGAGGGGTGTGAACTCATAGAATAGAGGTGTGTGACGTCACAATGGAAGTGTGTGAATTCATAGTATGGAGGTGTGTGAAGTCACAGAATGGAGGTGTGTGAAGTCAAAATGGAGGTGTGTGATGTCCTAAAATGGAGGTGTGTGAAGTCATAAAATGGAGTTGTGTGAAATCATAGAATGAAGGTTTGTGAAGTCACAGAATTGAGGTGTGTGAAGTCATAGAATGGAGGTGTGTGAAGTGACCGAATGGAGGTGTGTGAAGTCATAGCATGGAGGTATGTGAAATCATAGAATGGAAGTGTGTGAAGTCATAGAATGGAGGTGTGTGAAGTCATGCAATGAAGGTGTGTGAAGTCAAAGAATGGAGGTGTGTGAAGTCATAGAAAGGAGGTCTGTGAAGTCATAGAATGGAGGAGTGTGAAGTCATAGAGTGCAGGTGAGTTAAGTCACAGATTCGAGGTCTTTGAAGTCATAGAATGTAGGTGTGTGATGTCAGAATGCAGGTATATGAAGTCATAGATGGAGTTGTGTGAACTCATAGTATGGAGGTGTGTGAAATCATAGAATGGAGTTTTGAGAAGTCACAGAATGGAGCTGTGTGAATTCAGAATGGAGGTGTGTGAAGTCACAGAATGGAGCTGTGTGAATTCAGAATGGATGTGTTAAATCATAGAATGGAGGTGTGTGAAGTCACAGAATGGAGGTGTGTGAAGTCATAGAATGGAGATTTGTGAAGTCACAGAATGGAGGTGTTTGAAGTCATAGAATGGAGGTGTGTGAAGTTATAGAATGGATGTTTGTAAAGTAAGAATGAAGTTGTGTGAAGTCATAGAATGGAGATGTGTGACGTCAAAGAATGGAGGTGTGTGAAATCATAGAATGGAGGTGTGAAAACTCAGAATGGAGGTGTGGGAAGTCAAAGAATGGAGGTGTGTGAAGTCATAGAATGGAGGTGTGTGAAGTCACAGAATGGAGGTGTGTGAAGTCATAGAATGGAGGTGTGTGAAGTCATAGAATGGAGGTGTGTGATATCATATAATGGAGGTGTGTGAAGCCAGAGAATGGAGGTGTGTGAAGTCAGAATGGCGGTGTGAAGTCATAGAATAGAGGTGGGTGAAGTCATAGAAAGGTGGTGTGGGAAGTCAGAGAATGGAGGAGTGTGAAGTCATAGAGAGGAGGTGAGTGAAGTCACAGATTCGAGGTCTGTGAAGTCATAGAATGGAGGTGTGTGAAGTCAGAATGGAGGTGTGTGAAGTCATAGAATGGAGGTGTGTGACGTCAAAGAATGGAGGTGTGTGAAGTCATAGAATGGAGCTGTGTGAGGTCAGAATGGAGGTGTGTGAAGTCACAGAATGGAGGTGTGTCAACTCAAAATTTAGGTGTGTGAAGTCAAAGAATGGCGGTGTGTGAAGTCATAGAATGGAGGTGTGTGAAGTCAGAATGGAGGTGTGTGAAGTCACAGAATTGACGTGTGTGAACACAGAATGGAGGTGTGTGAAGTCAAAGAATGTAGGTGTGTGAAATCATAGAATGGAGGTGTGTGAAGTCATAGAATGTATGTTTGTGAAGTAAGAATGAAGGTGTGTGAAGTCATAGAATGGAGGTGTGTGAAGTCATAGAATGGAGGTGTGTGATATCATATAATGGAGGTGTGTGAAGCCAGAGAATGGAGGTGTGTGAAGTCAGAATGGCGGTGTGAAGTCATAGAATAGAGGTGGGTGAAGTCATAGAAAGGTGGTGTGGGAAGTCAGAGAATGGAGGAGTGTGAAGTCATAGAGAGGAGGTGAGTGAAGTCACAGATTCGAGGTCTGTGAAGTCATAGAATGGAGGTGTGTGAAGTCAGAATGGAGGTGTGTGAAGTCATAGAATGGAGGTGTGTGACGTCAAAGAATGGAGGTGTGTGAAGTCATAGAATGGAGCTGTGTGAGGTCAGAATGGAGGTGTGTGAAGTCACAGAATGGAGGTGTGTCAACTCAAAATTTAGGTGTGTGAAGTCAAAGAATGGCGGTGTGTGAAGTCATAGAATGGAGGTGTGTGAAGTCAGAATGGAGGTGTGTGAAGTCACAGAATTGACGTGTGTGAACACAGAATGGAGGTGTGTGAAGTCAAAGAATGTAGGTGTGTGAAATCATAGAATGGAGGTGTGTGAAGTCATAGAATGTATGTTTGTGAAGTAAGAATGAAGGTGTGTGAAGTCATAGAATGGAGGTGTGTGAAGTCACAGAATGGAGGTGTGTGAAGTCATAGAATGGAGGTGTGTGAAGACATAGAATGGAGGTGTGTTAAGTCATATAAGGGAGGTGTGTGAAGTCACAGAATGGATGTGTGTGAAGTCAGAATGGAGGTGTGTAAAGTCACAGAATGGAGGTGTGTGAAGTTATAGAATTGAAGTGTGTGAAGTCATAGAATTGAGGTGTGTGAAGTCACAGAATGGACGTTATGAAGTCATAGAATGGAGGTGTGTGAAGTCACAGAATTGAGGTGTTTGAAGTCATATATTGGAGGTGTGTGAAGTCAAAATGGGTGTGTGAAGTCATAGAATGGAGGTGTGTGAAATCACAGAATGAGGGTGTGTGAGGTCATAGAATGGAAGTATGTGAAGTCACAGAATGGAGGTATGTGAAGTCATAAAATGGAGGAGGGTGAAGTCATAGAAAGAGATGTGGGAAGTCATAGAATGGAGGAGTGTGAAGTCCTAGAGTGGAGGTGAGTGAAGTCACATATTCGAGGTCTGTGAAGTCATAGACTGGAGGTGTGAACTCATACAATGGAGGTGTGTGACGTCTCAAAGTATGTGTGTGAAGTCATAGCATGGAGGTTTGTGAAGTCACGGAATTGAGGTGTGAGAAGTCAAAATGGAGGTGTGTGACGTCATAAAATGGAGCTGTGTGAAATCATAGAATGGAGCTGTGTGAAATCATAGAATGGAGGTTTGTGAAGTCACAGAATGGAGGTGTGTGAAATCATAGAATGGAGGTGTGTGAAGTCACAGAATGGAGGTGTGTGAAGTCAAAATGGATGTGTGTGACGTCATAAACTGGAAGTGTGAAGTCATAGAATGGAGGTGTGTGAAATTATAGAATGGAGGTTTGTGAAGTCACAGAATGGAGTTGTGTGACGTCACGGAATGGAGGTTTCTGAAGTCATACAATGGAGGTATGTGAAGTCAAATTGGAGGGGTGTGAAGTCGGAGAATAGAGGTGTGTGAAGTCACAGAATGGAGGTGGGTGAAGTCACAGAAAGGAGGTGTGTGAAGTCACAGAATGGAGGTGTGTGAAGTCACAGAATGGACAGGTATGAAGTCATAGAATGGAGGTGTGTGAAGTCATAGAATGGAGGTGTGTGAAGTCATAGAATGAAGGTGTGTGAAGTCACAGAATGGAGGTGTGTGAAGTCACAGAATGGAGGTGTGTGAACTCATAGAATGGAAGTGTGTAAAGTCATAGAATGGAGGTGCATGAAGTCAGAATGGAGGTGTGTGAAGTCAATGAATGGAGGTGTGTGAACTCAGAATGGAGGTGTGTGAAGTCACAGAATAGAGGTTTTTGAAATCATAGAATGGAGGTGTGTGAAGTCATAGAATGGATGTTTCTGAATTAAGAATGAAGGTGTGTGAAGTCATAGAATGGAGGTGTGTGAAGACAAAATTGTGGTGTGTGAACTCATAGAATGGATGTTTCTGAACTCATAAAATGGAGTTGTGTGAAGTCGTGGAATGGATGTGTGTGAAGTCATGGAATGGAGGTGTGTGAAGTCAAAGAATGGAGGTGTGTGAAGTCATAGAAAGGAGGTCTGTGAAGTCATAGAATGGAGGTGTGTGAAGTCAGAATTGAGGTGTGTGAAGTCATAGAATGGAGGTGTGTGAACTCATAGAATAGAGGTGTGTGACGTCACAATGGAAGTGTGTGAATTCATAGTATGGAGGTGTGTGAAGTCAAAGAATGGAGGTGTGTGAAGTCATAGAAAGGAGGTCTGTGATGTCATATAATGGAGGTGTGTGAAGTCAGAATTGAGGTGTGTGAAGTCATAGAATGGAGGTGTGTGAACTCATAGAATAGAGGTGTGTGACGTCACAATGGAAGTGTGTGAATTCATAGTATGGAGGTGTGTGAAGTCACAGAATGGAGGTGTGTGAAGTCAAAATGGAGGTGTGTGATGTCCTAAAATGGAGGTGTGTGAAGTCATAAAATGGAGTTGTGTGAAATCATAGAATGAAGGTTTGTGAAGTCACAGAATTGAGGTGTGTGAAGTCATAGAATGGAGGTGTGTGAAGTGACCGAATGGAGGTGTGTGAAGTCATAGCATGGAGGTATGTGAAATCATAGAATGGAAGTGTGTGAAGTCATAGAATGGAGGTATGTGAAGTCATGTAATGAAGGTGTGTGAAGTCAAAGAATGGAGGTGTGTGAAGTCATAGAAAGGAGGTCTGTGAAGTCATAGAATGGAGGAGTGTGAAGTCATAGAGTGCAGGTGAGTTAAGTCACAGATTCGAGGTCTTTGAAGTCATAGAATGTAGGTGTGTGATGTCAGAATGCAGGTATATGAAGTCATAGATGGAGTTGTGTGAACTCATAGTATGGAGGTGTGTGAAATCATAGAATGGAGTTTTGAGAAGTCACAGAATGGAGCTGTGTGAATTCAGAATGGAGGTGTGTGAAGTCACAGAATGGAGCTGTGTGAATTCAGAATGGATGTGTTAAATCATAGAATGGAGGTGTGTGAAGTCACAGAATGGAGGTGTGTGAAGTCATAGAATGGAGATTTGTGAAGTCACAGAATGGAGGTGTTTGAAGTCATAGAATGGAGGTGTGTGAAGTTATAGAATGGATGTTTGTAAAGTAAGAATGAAGTTGTGTGAAGTCATAGAATGGAGATGTGTGACGTCAAAGAATGGAGGTGTGTGAAATCATAGAATGGAGGTGTGAAAACTCAGAATGGAGGTGTGGGAAGTCAAAGAATGGAGGTGTGTGAAGTCATAGAATGGAGGTGTGTGAAGTCACAGAATGGAGGTGTGTGAAGTCATAGAATGGAGGTGTGTGAAGTCATAGAATGGAGGTGTGTGATATCATATAATGGAGGTGTGTGAAGCCAGAGAATGGAGGTGTGTGAAGTCAGAATGGCGGTGTGAAGTCATAGAATAGAGGTGGGTGAAGTCATAGAAAGGTGGTGTGGGAAGTCAGAGAATGGAGGAGTGTGAAGTCATAGAGAGGAGGTGAGTGAAGTCACAGATTCGAGGTCTGTGAAGTCATAGAATGGAGGTGTGTGAAGTCAGAATGGAGGTGTGTGAAGTCATAGAATGGAGGTGTGTGAAGTCATAGAATGGATGTGTGTGAAGTCATGGAATGGAGGTGTGTGAAGTCATAGAATGGAGGTGTGTGAAATAAAAATGGTGGTGTGTGAAGTCACAAATGTAGGTGTGTGAAATCACAGAATGTAGGTGTGTGAAGTCAAAATGGAGGTGTGTGAAGTCAAAGAATGGAGGTGTGTGAACTCATAGAATGGAGGTGTGTGAAGTCATAGAATGGATGTGTGTGAAGTCATGGAATGGAGGTGTGTGAAGTCAAAGAATGGAGGTGTGTGAAGTCATAGAAAGGAGGTCTGTGAAGTCATAGAATGGAGGTGTGTGAAAACATATAATGGAGGTGTGTGAAGTCACAGAATGGAGCTGTGTGAAGTCACAGAATGGAGGTGTGTGAAGTCACAGAATGGAGGTGTGTGAAGTCAAAGAATGGAGGTGTGTGAAGTCATAGAATGGAGGTGTGTGAAGTCATAGAATATATGTTTGTGAAGTAAGAATGAAGGTGTGTGAAGTCATAGAATGGAGGTGTGTGAAGGCACAGAATGGAGGTGTGTGAAGTCATAGAATGGAGGTGTGTAAAATCATAGAATGGAGGTTTGTGAAGTCACAGAATGGAGGTGTGTGAAGTCACAGAATGGAGGTTTGTGAAGTCATAGAATGGAGGTAGGTGAAGTCACAGAATGGAGGTGTGTAAAGTCATAGAATGGAGGTGTGTGAAGTCACAGAATGGAGGAGTGTGAAGTCACAGAATGGAGGTGTGTGAACTCAGAATGGAGATGTGTGAAGTCACAGAATGGAGTTGTGTGAAGTCATAGAATTGAGGTGTGTAAAATCACAGAATGGAGGTGTGTGAATTCATAGAATGGAGGTGTGACATCTCAGAATGGAGGTGTGTGAAATCGCAGAATGGAGGTGTGTGAGGTCACAGAATGGAGGTGAGTGAACTCACAATGCAGGTGTGTGAAGTCACGGAATGGCGATGTGTGAAGTCATAGAATGGAAGTTTGTGAAGTCATGAAATTGAGGTGTGTGAAGTCACAGAAGCGAGGTGTGTGGAGTCACATAATGGAGGTGTGTGAAGACAAAATTGAGGTGTGTGACGTCATAAAATGTAGGTGTGTGAAGTCATAGTTTGGAGGTGTGTGAAATCATAGAATGGAGGTTTGTGAAGTCACAGAATGGAGGTGTGTGAAGTCACAGAATGGAGGTGTGTGAAGTCATAGAATGGAGGTATGTGAAGTCAAATTGGAGGGGTGTGAAGTCGAAGAATGGAGGTGTGGGAAGTCACAGAATGGAGGTGGGTGAAGTCACAGAATGGAGGTGTGTGAAGTCAAAGAATGGAGGTGTGTGAAGTCACAGAATGGACGGGTATGATTTCATAAAATGGAGGTGTGTGAAGTCACAGAATTGAGGTGTTTGAAGTTATATATTGGAGTTCTGTGAAGTCAAAATGGATGTGTGAAGTCATAGAATGGAGGTGTGTGAAGTCGGAGAATGGAGGTGTGTGAAGTCACAGAATGGAGCTGTGTGAAGTCACAGAATGGAGGTGTGTGAAGCCACAGAATGGAGGTGTGTGAAATCAAAGAATGGAGGTGTGTGAAGTCATAGAATGGAGGTGTGGGAAATCATAGAATGAAGGTTTGTGAAGTCACAGAATGGAGGTGTGTGAAGTCATAGAATGGAGGTGTGAGAAGTCACAGAATGGAGGTGTGTGAAGTCATAGCATGGAGGTATGTGAAATAATAGAATGCAAGTGTTTGAAGTCATAGAATGGATGTGTGTGAAGTCATACAATGAAGGTGTGTGAAGTCATAGAATGGAGGTGTGTGAAGTCACAGAATGAAGGTGTGTGGAGTCACATAATGGAGGTGTGTGACGTCATAAAATATAGGTGTGTGAAGTCATAGAATGGAGGTGTGTGAAATCATAGAATGGAGGAATGTAAAGTCATAGAATGCAGGCGAGTGAAGTTACAGATTCGAGGTCTGTGAAGTCATAGAATGGAGGTGTGTGATATCAGAATGGAGGTGTGCGAAATCATAGAATAGAGGTGTGTGAAGTCAGAATGGAGGTGTGTGAAGTCATAGAATGAAGGTGTGTGAAGTCAGAATGGAGGTGTGTGAACTCATAGAATGGAGGTGTGTGACCTCACAATGGAAGTGTGTGAAGTCATAGAATGGAGGTGTGTGAAGTCATAGAATGGAGGTGTGTGATATCATATAATGGAGGTGTGTGAAGTCACAGAATGGAGGTGTGTGAAGTCAGAATGGAGGTGTGAAGTCATAGAATACAGGTGGGTGAAGTCATAGAAAGGAGGTGTGGGAAGTCAGAGAATGGAGGAGTGTGAAGTCATAGAGTGGAGGTGAGTGTAGTCACAGATTCGAGGTCTGTGAAGTCATAGAATGGAGGTGTGTGAAGTCAGAATGGAGGTGTGTGAAGTCACAGAAGGGAGGTGTGTGGAGTCACATAATGGAGGTGTGTGAAGTCAAAATGGAGGTGTGTGACGTCATAAAATGTAGGTGTGTGAAGTCATAGATTGGAGGTGTGTGAAATCATAGAATGGAGGTGTGTGAAGTCAGAGAATGGAGGTGTGTGAAGTCACAGAATGGAGCTTTGTTAAGTCACAGAATGGAAGTGTGTGAAGTCACAGAAAGGAGGTGTGTGAAGTCAAAGAATGGAGGTGTGTGAAGTCATAGAATGGAGGTGTGTGAAGTCATAGAATATATGTTTGTGAAGTAAGAATGAAGGTGTGTGAAGTCATAGAATGGAGGTGTGTGAAGTCACAGAATGGAGGTGTGTGAAGTCATAGAATGGAGGTGTGTGAAATCATAGAATGGAGATTTGTGAAGTCACAGAATGGAGGTGTGTGAAGTCACAGAATGGAGGTTTGTGAAGTCATAGAATGGAGGTAGGTGAAGTCACAGAATGGAGGTGTGTGAAGTCATAGAATGGAGGTGTGTGAAGTCACAGAATGGAGGAGTGTGAAGTCACAGAATGGAGGTGTGTGAACTCAGAATGGAGATGTGTGAAGTCACAGAATGGAGTTGTGTGAAGTCATAGAATTGAGGTGTGTAAAATCACAGAATGGAGGTGTGTGAATTCATAGAATGGAGGTGTGACATCTCAGAATGGAGGTGTGTGAAATCGCAGAAGGGAGGTGTGTGAGGTCCCAGAATGGAGGTGTGTGAACTCACAATGCAGGTGTGTGAAGTCACGGAATGGCGGTGTGTGAAGTCATAGAATGGAAGTGTGTGGAGTCATAGAATGGAGGTGTGTGAAGTCACAGAAGCGAGGTGTGTGGAGTCACATAATTGAGGTGTGTGAAGTCAAAATGGAGGTGTGTGACGTCATAAAATGTAGGTGTGTGAAGTCATAGTTTGGAGGTGTGTGAAATCATATTATGGAGGTTTGTGAAGTCGGAGAATGGAGATGTGGGAAGTCACAGAATGGAGGTGGGTGCTGTCACAGAATGGAGGTGTGTGAAGTCAAAGAATGGAGGTCTGTGAAGTCACAGAATGGACGGGTGTGGTTTCAAAAAATGGAGGTGTGTGAAGTCACAGAATTGAGGTGTTTGAAGTTATATATTGGAGGTGTGTGAAGTCAAAATGGATGTGTGAAATCATAGAATGGAGGTGTGTGAAGTCAGAGAATGGAGGTGTGTGAAGTCACAGAACGGAGCTGTGTGAAGTCACAGAATGGAGGTGTGTGAGGTCACAGAATGGAGGTGTGTGAAGTCAAAGATGGAGGTGTGTGAAGTCATAGAATGGAGTTGTGTGAAATCATAGAATGAAGGTTTGTGAAGTCACAGAATGGAGGTGTGTGAAGTCATAGAATGGAGGTGTGAGAAGTCACAGAATGGAGGTGTGTGAAGTCATAGCATGGAGGTATGTAAAATCATAGAATGGAAGTGTGTGAAGTCATAGAATGGAGGTGTGTGAAGTCATACAATGAAGGTGTGTGAAGTCATAGAAAGGAGGTGTGTGAAGTCACAGAAGGAAGGTGTGTGGAGTCACATAATGGAGGTGTGTGAAGTCAAAATGGAGGTGTGTGACATCATAAAATGTAGGTGTGTGAAGGCATATAATGGAGGTGTGTGAAATCATAGAATGAAGGTTTGTGAAGTAGCAGATTTGAGGTGTGTGAAGGCATAGAATGGAGGTGTGTGACGTCAAAGAATGGAGGTGTGTGAAGTCATAGAATGGAGCTCTGTGAGGTCAGAATGGAGGTGTGTGAAGTCACAGAATGGAGGTGTGTCAACTCAAAATTTAGGTGTGTGAAGTCAAAGAATGGCGGTGTGTGAAGTCATAGAATGGAGGTGTGTGAAGTCAGAATGGAGGTGTGTGAAGTCACAGAATTGACGTGTGTGAACACAGAATGGAGGTGTGTGAAGTCAAAGAATGTAGGTGTGTGAAATCATAGAATGGAGGTGTGTGAAGTCATAGAATGTATGTTTGTGAAGTAAGAATGAAGGTGTGTGAAGTCATAGAATGGAGGTGTGTGAAGTCACAGAATGGAGGTGTGTGAAGTCATAGAATGGAGGTGTGTGAAGACATAGAATGGAGGTGTGTTAAGTCATATAAGGGAGGTGTGTGAAGTCACAGAATGGATGTGTGTGAAGTCAGAATGGAGGTGTGTAAAGTCACAGAATGGAGGTGTGTGAAGTTATAGAATTGAAGTGTGTGAAGTCATAGAATTGAGGTGTGTGAAGTCACAGAATGGACGTTATGAAGTCATAGAATGGAGGTGTGTGAAGTCACAGAATTGAGGTGTTTGAAGTCATATATTGGAGGTGTGTGAAGTCAAAATGGGTGTGTGAAGTCATAGAATGGAGGTGTGTGAAATCACAGAATGAGGGTGTGTGAGGTCATAGAATGGAAGTATGTGAAGTCACAGAATGGAGGTATGTGAAGTCATAAAATGGAGGAGGGTGAAGTCATAGAAAGAGATGTGGGAAGTCATAGAATGGAGGAGTGTGAAGTCCTAGAGTGGAGGTGAGTGAAGTCACATATTCGAGGTCTGTGAAGTCATAGACTGGAGGTGTGTGAACTCATACAATGGAGGTGTGTGACGTCTCAAAGTATGTGTGTGAAGTCATAGCATGGAGGTTTGTGAAGTCACGGAATTGAGGTGTGAGAAGTCAAAATGGAGGTGTGTGACGTCATAAAATGGAGCTGTGTGAAATCATAGAATGGAGCTGTGTGAAATCATAGAATGGAGGTTTGTGAAGTCACAGAATGGAGGTGTGTGAAATCATAGAATGGAGGTGTGTGAAGTCACAGAATGGAGGTGTGTGAAGTCAAAATGGATGTGTGTGACGTCATAAACTGGAAGTGTGAAGTCATAGAATGGAGGTGTGTGAAATTATAGAATGGAGGTTTGTGAAGTCACAGAATGGAGTTGTGTGACGTCACGGAATGGAGGTTTCTGAAGTCATACAATGGAGGTATGTGAAGTCAAATTGGAGGGGTGTGAAGTCGGAGAATAGAGGTGTGTGAAGTCACAGAATGGAGGTGGGTGAAGTCACAGAAAGGAGGTGTGTGAAGTCACAGAATGGAGGTGTGTGAAGTCACAGAATGGACAGGTATGAAGTCATAGAATGGAGGTGTGTGAAGTCATAGAATGGAGGTGTGTGAAGTCATAGAATGAAGGTGTGTGAAGTCACAGAATGGAGGTGTGTGAAGTCACAGAATGGAGGTGTGTGAACTCATAGAATGGAAGTGTGTAAAGTCATAGAATGTAGGTGCATATAGTCAGAATGGAGGTGTGTGAAGTCAATGAATGGAGGTGTGTGAACTCAGAATGGAGGTGTGTGAAGTCACAGAATAGAGGTTTTTGAAATCATAGAATGGAGGTGTGTGAAGTCATAGAATGGATGTTTCTGAATTAAGAATGAAGGTGTGTGAAGTCATAGAATGGAGGTGTGTGAAGACAAAATTGTGGTGTGTGAACTCATAGAATGGATGTTTCTGAACTCATAAAATGGAGTTGTGTGAAGTCGTGGAATGGATGTGTGTGAAGTCATGGAATGGAGGTGTGTGAAGTCAAAGAATGGAGGTGTGTGAAGTCATAGAAAGGAGGTCTGTGATGTCATATAATGGAGGTGTGTGAAGTCAGAATTGAGGTGTGTGAAGTCATAGAATGGAGGTGTGTGAACTCATAGAATAGAGGTGTGTGACGTCACAATGGAAGTGTGTGAATTCATAGTATGGAGGTGTGTGAAGTCACAGAATGGAGGTGTGTGAAGTCAAAATGGAGGTGTGTGATGTCCTAAAATGGAGGTGTGTGAAGTCATAAAATGGAGTTGTGTGAAATCATAGAATGAAGGTTTGTGAAGTCACAGAATTGAGGTGTGTGAAGTCATAGAATGGAGGTGTGTGAAGTGACCGAATGGAGGTGTGTGAAGTCATAGCATGGAGGTATGTGAAATCATAGAATGGAAGTGTGTGAAGTCATAGAATGGAGGTGTGTGAAGTCATGCAATGAAGGTGTGTGAAGTCAAAGAATGGAGGTGTGTGAAGTCATAGAAAGGAGGTCTGTGAAGTCATAGAATGGAGGAGTGTGAAGTCATAGAGTGCAGGTGAGTTAAGTCACAGATTCGAGGTCTTTGAAGTCATAGAATGTAGGTTTGTGATGTCAGAATGCAGGTATATGAAGTCATAGATGGAGTTGTGTGAACTCATAGTATGGAGGTGTGTGAAATCATAGAATGGAGTTTTGAGAAGTCACAGAATGGAGCTGTGTGAATTCAGAATGGAGGTGTGTGAAGTCACAGAATGGAGCTGTGTGAATTCAGAATGGATGTGTTAAATCATAGAATGGAGGTGTGTGAAGTCACAGAATGGAGGTGTGTGAAGTCATAGAATGGAGATTTGTGAAGTCACAGAATGGAGGTGTTTGAAGTCATAGAATGGAGGTGTGTGAAGTTATAGAATGGATGTTTGTAAAGTAAGAATGAAGTTGTGTGAAGTCATAGAATGGAGATGTGTGACGTCAAAGAATGGAGGTGTGTGAAATCATAGAATGGAGGTGTGAAAACTCAGAATGGAGGTGTGGGAAGTCAAAGAATGGAGGTGTGTGAAGTCATAGAATGGAGGTGTGTGAAGTCACAGAATGGAGGTGTGTGAAGTCATAGAATGGAGGTGTGTGAAGTCATAGAATGGAGGTGTGTGATATCATATAATGGAGGTGTGTGAAGCCAGAGAATGGAGGTGTGTGAAGTCAGAATGGCGGTGTGAAGTCATAGAATAGAGGTGGGTGAAGTCATAGAAAGGTGGTGTGGGAAGTCAGAGAATGGAGGAGTGTGAAGTCATAGAGAGGAGGTGAGTGAAGTCACAGATTCGAGGTCTGTGAAGTCATAGAATGGAGGTGTGTGAAGTCAGAATGGAGGTGTGTGAAGTCATAGAATGGAGGTGTGTGACGTCAAAGAATGGAGGTGTGTGAAGTCATAGAATGGAGCTGTGTGAGGTCAGAATGGAGGTGTGTGAAGTCACAGAATGGAGGTGTGTCAACTCAAAATTTAGGTGTGTGAAGTCAAAGAATGGCGGTGTGTGAAGTCATAGAATGGAGGTGTGTGAAGTCAGAATGGAGGTGTGTGAAGTCACAGAATTGACGTGTGTGAACACAGAATGGAGGTGTGTGAAGTCAAAGAATGTAGGTGTGTGAAATCATAGAATGGAGGTGTGTGAAGTCATAGAATGTATGTTTGTGAAGTAAGAATGAAGGTGTGTGAAGTCATAGAATGGAGGTGTGTGAAGTCACAGAATGGAGGTGTGTGAAGTCATAGAATGGAGGTGTGTGAAGACATAGAATGGAGGTGTGTTAAGTCATATAAGGGAGGTGTGTGAAGTCACAGAATGGATGTGTGTGAAGTCAGAATGGAGGTGTGTAAAGTCACAGAATGGAGGTGTGTGAAGTTATAGAATTGAAGTGTGTGAAGTCATAGAATTGAGGTGTGTGAAGTCACAGAATGGACGTTATGAAGTCATAGAATGGAGGTGTGTGAAGTCACAGAATTGAGGTGTTTGAAGTCATATATTGGAGGTGTGTGAAGTCAAAATGGGTGTGTGAAGTCATAGAATGGAGGTGTGTGAAATCACAGAATGAGGGTGTGTGAGGTCATAGAATGGAAGTATGTGAAGTCACAGAATGGAGGTATGTGAAGTCATAAAATGGAGGAGGGTGAAGTCATAGAAAGAGATGTGGGAAGTCATAGAATGGAGGAGTGTGAAGTCCTAGAGTGGAGGTGAGTGAAGTCACATATTCGAGGTCTGTGAAGTCATAGACTGGAGGTGTGTGAACTCATACAATGGAGGTGTGTGACGTCTCAAAGTATGTGTGTGAAGTCATAGCATGGAGGTTTGTGAAGTCACGGAATTGAGGTGTGAGAAGTCAAAATGGAGGTGTGTGACGTCATAAAATGGAGCTGTGTGAAATCATAGAATGGAGCTGTGTGAAATCATAGAATGGAGGTTTGTGAAGTCACAGAATGGAGGTGTGTGAAATCATAGAATGGAGGTGTGTGAAGTCACAGAATGGAGGTGTGTGAAGTCAAAATGGATGTGTGTGACGTCATAAACTGGAAGTGTGAAGTCATAGAATGGAGGTGTGTGAAATTATAGAATGGAGGTTTGTGAAGTCACAGAATGGAGTTGTGTGACGTCACGGAATGGAGGTTTCTGAAGTCATACAATGGAGGTATGTGAAGTCAAATTGGAGGGGTGTGAAGTCGGAGAATAGAGGTGTGTGAAGTCACAGAATGGAGGTGGGTGAAGTCACAGAAAGGAGGTGTGTGAAGTCACAGAATGGAGGTGTGTGAAGTCACAGAATGGACAGGTATGAAGTCATAGAATGGAGGTGTGTGAAGTCATAGAATGGAGGTGTGTGAAGTCATAGAATGAAGGTGTGTGAAGTCACAGAATGGAGGTGTGTGAAGTCACAGAATGGAGGTGTGTGAACTCATAGAATGGAAGTGTGTAAAGTCATAGAATGGAGGTGCATGAAGTCAGAATGGAGGTGTGTGAAGTCAATGAATGGAGGTGTGTGAACTCAGAATGGAGGTGTGTGAAGTCACAGAATAGAGGTTTTTGAAATCATAGAATGGAGGTGTGTGAAGTCATAGAATGGATGTTTCTGAATTAAGAATGAAGGTGTGTGAAGTCATAGAATGGAGGTGTGTGAAGACAAAATTGTGGTGTGTGAACTCATAGAATGGATGTTTCTGAACTCATAAAATGGAGTTGTGTGAAGTCGTGGAATGGATGTGTGTGAAGTCATGGAATGGAGGTGTGTGAAGTCAAAGAATGGAGGTGTGTGAAGTCATAGAAAGGAGGTCTGTGAAGTCATAGAATGGAGGTGTGTGAAGTCAGAATTGAGGTGTGTGAAGTCATAGAATGGAGGTGTGTGAACTCATAGAATAGAGGTGTGTGACGTCACAATGGAAGTGTGTGAATTCATAGTATGGAGGTGTGTGAAGTCAAAGAATGGAGGTGTGTGAAGTCATAGAAAGGAGGTCTGTGATGTCATATAATGGAGGTGTGTGAAGTCAGAATTGAGGTGTGTGAAGTCATAGAATGGAGGTGTGTGAACTCATAGAATAGAGGTGTGTGACGTCACAATGGAAGTGTGTGAATTCATAGTATGGAGGTGTGTGAAGTCACAGAATGGAGGTGTGTGAAGTCAAAATGGAGGTGTGTGATGTCCTAAAATGGAGGTGTGTGAAGTCATAAAATGGAGTTGTGTGAAATCATAGAATGAAGGTTTGTGAAGTCACAGAATTGAGGTGTGTGAAGTCATAGAATGGAGGTGTGTGAAGTGACCGAATGGAGGTGTGTGAAGTCATAGCATGGAGGTATGTGAAATCATAGAATGGAAGTGTGTGAAGTCATAGAATGGAGGTATGTGAAGTCATGTAATGAAGGTGTGTGAAGTCAAAGAATGGAGGTGTGTGAAGTCATAGAAAGGAGGTCTGTGAAGTCATAGAATGGAGGAGTGTGAAGTCATAGAGTGCAGGTGAGTTAAGTCACAGATTCGAGGTCTTTGAAGTCATAGAATGTAGGTGTGTGATGTCAGAATGCAGGTATATGAAGTCATAGATGGAGTTGTGTGAACTCATAGTATGGAGGTGTGTGAAATCATAGAATGGAGTTTTGAGAAGTCACAGAATGGAGCTGTGTGAATTCAGAATGGAGGTGTGTGAAGTCACAGAATGGAGCTGTGTGAATTCAGAATGGATGTGTTAAATCATAGAATGGAGGTGTGTGAAGTCACAGAATGGAGGTGTGTGAAGTCATAGAATGGAGATTTGTGAAGTCACAGAATGGAGGTGTTTGAAGTCATAGAATGGAGGTGTGTGAAGTTATAGAATGGATGTTTGTAAAGTAAGAATGAAGTTGTGTGAAGTCATAGAATGGAGATGTGTGACGTCAAAGAATGGAGGTGTGTGAAATCATAGAATGGAGGTGTGAAAACTCAGAATGGAGGTGTGGGAAGTCAAAGAATGGAGGTGTGTGAAGTCATAGAATGGAGGTGTGTGAAGTCACAGAATGGAGGTGTGTGAAGTCATAGAATGGAGGTGTGTGAAGTCATAGAATGGAGGTGTGTGATATCATATAATGGAGGTGTGTGAAGCCAGAGAATGGAGGTGTGTGAAGTCAGAATGGCGGTGTGAAGTCATAGAATAGAGGTGGGTGAAGTCATAGAAAGGTGGTGTGGGAAGTCAGAGAATGGAGGAGTGTGAAGTCATAGAGAGGAGGTGAGTGAAGTCACAGATTCGAGGTCTGTGAAGTCATAGAATGGAGGTGTGTGAAGTCAGAATGGAGGTGTGTGAAGTCATAGAATGGAGGTGTGTGAAGTCATAGAATGGATGTGTGTGAAGTCATGGAATGGAGGTGTGTGAAGTCATAGAATGGAGGTGTGTGAAATAAAAATGGTGGTGTGTGAAGTCACAAATGTAGGTGTGTGAAATCACAGAATGTAGGTGTGTGAAGTCAAAATGGAGGTGTGTGAAGTCAAAGAATGGAGGTGTGTGAACTCATAGAATGGAGGTGTGTGAAGTCATAGAATGGATGTGTGTGAAGTCATGGAATGGAGGTGTGTGAAGTCAAAGAATGGAGGTGTGTGAAGTCATAGAAAGGAGGTCTGTGAAGTCATAGAATGGAGGTGTGTGAAAACATATAATGGAGGTGTGTGAAGTCACAGAATGGAGCTGTGTGAAGTCACAGAATGGAGGTGTGTGAAGTCACAGAATGGAGGTGTGTGAAGTCAAAGAATGGAGGTGTGTGAAGTCATAGAATGGAGGTGTGTGAAGTCATAGAATATATGTTTGTGAAGTAAGAATGAAGGTGTGTGAAGTCATAGAATGGAGGTGTGTGAAGGCACAGAATGGAGGTGTGTGAAGTCATAGAATGGAGGTGTGTAAAATCATAGAATGGAGGTTTGTGAAGTCACAGAATGGAGGTGTGTGAAGTCACAGAATGGAGGTTTGTGAAGTCATAGAATGGAGGTAGGTGAAGTCACAGAATGGAGGTGTGTAAAGTCATAGAATGGAGGTGTGTGAAGTCACAGAATGGAGGAGTGTGAAGTCACAGAATGGAGGTGTGTGAACTCAGAATGGAGATGTGTGAAGTCACAGAATGGAGTTGTGTGAAGTCATAGAATTGAGGTGTGTAAAATCACAGAATGGAGGTGTGTGAATTCATAGAATGGAGGTGTGACATCTCAGAATGGAGGTGTGTGAAATCGCAGAATGGAGGTGTGTGAGGTCACAGAATGGAGGTGTGTGAACTCACAATGCAGGTGTGTGAAGTCACGGAATGGCGATGTGTGAAGTCATAGAATGGAAGTTTGTGAAGTCATGAAATTGAGGTGTGTGAAGTCACAGAAGCGAGGTGTGTGGAGTCACATAATGGAGGTGTGTGAAGACAAAATTGAGGTGTGTGACGTCATAAAATGTAGGTGTGTGAAGTCACAGAATGGAGGTGTGTGAAGTCACAGAATGGAGGTGTGTGAAGTCATAGAATGGAGGTATGTGAAGTCAAATTGGAGGGGTGTGAAGTCGAAGAATGGAGGTGTGGGAAGTCACAGAATGGAGGTGGGTGAAGTCACAGAATGGAGGTGTGTGAAGTCAAAGAATGGAGGTGTGTGAAGTCACAGAATGGACGGGTATGATTTCATAAAATGGAGGTGTGTGAAGTCACAGAATTGAGGTGTTTGAAGTTATATATTGGAGTTCTGTGAAGTCAAAATGGATGTGTGAAGTCATAGAATGGAGGTGTGTGAAGTCGGAGAATGGAGGTGTGTGAAGTCACAGAATGGAGCTGTGTGAAGTCACAGAATGGAGGTGTGTGAAGCCACAGAATGGAGGTGTGTGAAATCAAAGAATGGAGGTGTGTGAAGTCATAGAATGGAGGTGTGGGAAATCATAGAATGAAGGTTTGTGAAGTCACAGAATGGAGGTGTGTGAAGTCATAGAATGGAGGTGTGAGAAGTCACAGAATGGAGGTGTGTGAAGTCATAGCATGGAGGTATGTGAAATAATAGAATGCAAGTGTTTGAAGTCATAGAATGGATGTGTGTGAAGTCATACAATGAAGGTGTGTGAAGTCATAGAATGGAGGTGTGTGAAGTCACAGAATGAAGGTGTGTGGAGTCACATAATGGAGGTGTGTGACGTCATAAAATATAGGTGTGTGAAGTCATAGAATGGAGGTGTGTGAAATCATAGAATGGAGGAATGTAAAGTCATAGAATGCAGGCGAGTGAAGTTACAGATTCGAGGTCTGTGAAGTCATAGAATGGAGGTGTGTGATATCAGAATGGAGGTGTGCGAAATCATAGAATAGAGGTGTGTGAAGTCAGAATGGAGGTGTGTGAAGTCATAGAATGAAGGTGTGTGAAGTCAGAATGGAGGTGTGTGAACTCATAGAATGGAGGTGTGTGACCTCACAATGGAAGTGTGTGAAGTCATAGAATGGAGGTGTGTGAAGTCATAGAATGGAGGTGTGTGATATCATATAATGGAGGTGTGTGAAGTCACAGAATGGAGGTGTGTGAAGTCAGAATGGAGGTGTGAAGTCATAGAATACAGGTGGGTGAAGTCATAGAAAGGAGGTGTGGGAAGTCAGAGAATGGAGGAGTGTGAAGTCATAGAGTGGAGGTGAGTGTAGTCACAGATTCGAGGTCTGTGAAGTCATAGAATGGAGGTGTGTGAAGTCAGAATGGAGGTGTGTGAAGTCACAGAAGGGAGGTGTGTGGAGTCACATAATGGAGGTGTGTGAAGTCAAAATGGAGGTGTGTGACGTCATAAAATGTAGGTGTGTGAAGTCATAGATTGGAGGTGTGTGAAATCATAGAATGGAGGTGTGTGAAGTCAGAGAATGGAGGTGTGTGAAGTCACAGAATGGAGCTTTGTTAAGTCACAGAATGGAAGTGTGTGAAGTCACAGAAAGGAGGTGTGTGAAGTCAAAGAATGGAGGTGTGTGAAGTCATAGAATGGAGGTGTGTGAAGTCATAGAATATATGTTTGTGAAGTAAGAATGAAGGTGTGTGAAGTCATAGAATGGAGGTGTGTGAAGTCACAGAATGGAGGTGTATGAAGTCATAGAATGGAGGTGTGTGAAATCATAGAATGGAGATTTGTGAAGTCACAGAATGGAGGTGTGTGAAGTCACAGAATGGAGGTTTGTGAAGTCATAGAATGGAGGTAGGTGAAGTCACAGAATGGAGGTGTGTGAAGTCATAGAATGGAGGTGTGTGAAGTCACAGAATGGAGGAGTGTGAAGTCACAGAATGGAGGTGTGTGAACTCAGAATGGAGATGTGTGAAGTCACAGAATGGAGTTGTGTGAAGTCATAGAATTGAGGTGTGTAAAATCACAGAATGGAGGTGTGTGAATTCATAGAATGGAGGTGTGACATCTCAGAATGGAGGTGTGTGAAATCGCAGAAGGGAGGTGTGTGAGGTCCCAGAATGGAGGTGTGTGAACTCACAATGCAGGTGTGTGAAGTCACGGAATGGCGGTGTGTGAAGTCATAGAATGGAAGTGTGTGGAGTCATAGAATGGAGGTGTGTGAAGTCACAGAAGCGAGGTGTGTGGAGTCACATAATTGAGGTGTGTGAAGTCAAAGAATGGAGGTGTGTGAAGTCATAGAATGGAGGTGTGGGAAATCATAGAATGAAGGTTTGTGAAGTCACAGAATGGAGGTGTGTGTAGTCATAGAATGGAGGTGTGAGAAGTCACAGAATGGAGGTGTGTGAAGTCATAGCATGGAGGTATGTGAAATAATAGAATGGAAGTGTGTGAAGTCATAGAATGGATGTGTGTGAAGTCATACAATGAAGGTGTGTGAAGTCATAGAATGGAGGTGTGTGAAGTCACAGAATGAAGGTGTGTGGAGTCACATAATGGAGGTGTGTGAAGTCAAAATGGAGGTGTGTGACGTCATAAAATCTAGGTGTGTGAAGTCATAGAATGGAGGTGTGTGAAATCATAGAATGGAGGAATGTAAAGTCATAGAATGCAGGCGAGTGAAGTTACAGATTCGAGGTCTGTGAAGTCATAGAATGGAGGTGTGTGATATCAGAATGGAGGTGTGCGAAATCATAGAATAGAGGTGTGTGAAGTCAGAATGGAGGTGTGTGAAGTCATAGAATGAAGGTGTGTGAAGTCAGAATGGAGGTGTGTGAACTCATAGAATGGAGGTGTGTGACCTCACAATGGAAGTGTGTGAAGTCATAGAATGGAGGTGTGTGAAGTCATAGAATGGAGGTGTGTGATATCATATAATGGAGGTGTGTGAAGTCACAGAATGGAGGTGTGTGAAGTCAGAATGGAGGTGTGAAGTCATAGAATACAGGTGGGTGAAGTCATAGAAAGGAGGTGTGGGAAGTCAGAGAATGGAGGAGTGTGAAGTCATAGAGTGGAGGTGAGTGTAGTCACAGATTCGAGGTCTGTGAAGTCATAGAATGGAGGTGTGTGAAGTCAGAATGGAGGTGTGTGAAGTCACAGAAGGGAGGTGTGTGGAGTCACATAATGGAGGTGTGTGAAGTCAAAATGGAGGTGTGTGACGTCATAAAATGTAGGTGTGTGAAGTCATAGATTGGAGGTGTGTGAAATCATAGAATGGAGGTGTGTGAAGTCAGAGAATGGAGGTGTGTGAAGTCACAGAATGGAGCTTTGTTAAGTCACAGAATGGAAGGGTGTGAAGTCACAGAAAGGAGGTGTGTGAAGTCAAAGAATGGAGGTGTGTGAAGTCATAGAATGGAGGTGTGTGAAGTCATAGAATATATGTTTGTGAAGTAAGAATGAAGATGTGTGAAGTCATAGAATGGAGGTGTGTGAAGTCACAGAATGGAGGTGTGTGAAGTCATAGAATGGAGGTGTGTGAAATCATAGAATGGAGGTTTGTGAAGTCACAGAATGGAGGTGTGTGAAGTCACAGAATGGAGGTTTGTGAAGTCATAGAATGGAGGTAGGTGAAGTCACAGAATGGAGGTGTGTGAAGTCATAGAATGGAGGTGTGTGAAGTCACAGAATGGAGGAGTGTGAAGTCACAGAATGGAGGTGTGTGAACTCAGAATGGAGATGTGTGAAGTCACAGAATGGAGTTGTGTGAAGTCATAGAATTGAGGTGTGTAAAATCACAGAATGGAGGTGTGTGAATTCATAGAATGGAGGTGTGACATCTCAGAATGGAGGTGTGTGAAATCGCAGAAGGGAGGTGTGTGAGGTCACAGAATGGAGGTGTGTGAACTCACAATGCAGGTGTGTGAAGTCACGGAATGGCGGTGTGTGAAGTCATAGAATGGAGGTGTGTGAAGTCACAGAAGCGAGGTGTGTGGAGTCACATAATTGAGGTGTGTGAAGTCAAAATGGAGGTGTGTGACGTCATAAAATGTAGGTGTGTGAAGTCATAGTTTGGAGGTGTGTGAAATCATAGAATGGAGGTTTGTGAAGTCACAGAATGGAGGTGTGTGAAGTCATAGAATGGAGGTATGTGAAGTCAAATTGGAGGGGTGTGAAGTCGGAGAATGGAGGTGTGGGAAGTCACAGAATGGAGGTGGGTGCTGTCACAGAATGGAGGTGTGTGAAGTCAAAGAATGGAGGTCTGTGAAGTCACAGAATGGACGGGTATGGTTTCATAAAATGGAGGTGTGTGAAGTCACAGAATTGAGGTGTTTGAAGTTATATATTGGAGGTGTGTGAAGTCAAAATGGATGTGTGAAATCATAGAATGGAGGTGTGTGAAGTCAGAGAATGGAGGTGTGTGAAGTCACAGAACGGAGCTGTGTGAAGTCACAGAATGGAGGTGTGTGAAGTCACAGAATGGAAGTGTGTGAAGTCAAAGATGGAGGTGTGTGAAGTCATAGAATGGAGGTGTGTGAAATCACAGAATGAAGGTTTGTGAAGTCACAGAATGGAGGTGTGTGAAGTCATAGAATGGAGGTGTGAGAAGTCACAGAATGGAGGTTTGTGAAGTCATAGCATGGAGGTATGTGAAATCATAGAATGGAAGTGTGTGAAGTCATAGAATGGAGGTGTGTGAAGTCATACAATGAAGGTGTGTGAAGTCATAGAATGGAGGTGTGTGAAGTCACAGAAGGAAGGTGTGTGGAGTCACATAATGGAGGTGTGTGAAGTCAAAATGGAGGTGTGTGACATCATAAAATGTAGGTGTGTGAAGGCATATAATGGAGGTGTGTGAAATCATAGAATGAAGGTTTGTGAAGTAGCAGATTTGAGGTGTGTGAAGGCATAGAATGGAGGTGTGTGAAGTCACAGAATGGAGGTGTGTGAAGTCATACAATGAAGGTTTGTGAAGTCATAGAATGGAGGTGTGTGAAGTCACAGAATGGAGGAGTGTGAAGTCATAGAATGGAGGTATGTGAAGTCAAATTGGAGGGGTGTGAAGTCGGAGAATGGAGGTGTGGGAAGTCACAGAATGGACGTGGGTGAATTCACAGAATGGAGGTGTGTGAAGTCAAAGAATGGAGGTGTGTGAAGTCACAGAATGGACGGGTATGAATTCATAGAATGGAGGTGTGTGAAGTCACAGAATTGAGGTGTTTGAAGTTATATATTGGAGTTGTGTGAAGTCAAAATGGATGTGTGAAATCATAGAATGGAGGTGTGTGAAGTCGGAGAATGGAGGTGTGTGAAGTCACAGAATGGAGCTGTGTGAAGTCACAGAATGGAGGTGTGTGAAGTCACAGAATGGAGGTGTGTGAAGTCAAAGAATGGAGGTGTGTGAAGTCATAGAATGGAGGTGTGTGAAGTCATAGAATATATGTTTGTGAAGCAAGAATGAAGGTGTGTGAAGTCATAGAATGGAGGTGTGTGAAGTCACAGAATGGAGGTGTGTGAAGTCATAGAATGGAGGTGTGTGAAATCATAGAATGGAGGTTTGTGAAGTCACAGAATGGAGGTGTGTGAAGTCACAGAATGGAGGTTTGTGAAGTCATAGAATGGAGGTAGGTGAAGTCACAGAATGGAGGTGTGTAAAGTCATAGAATGGAGGTGTGTGAAGTCACAGAATGGAGGAGTGTGAAGTCACAGAATGGAGGTGTGTGAACTCAGAATGGAGATGTGTGAAGTCACAGAATGGAGTTGTGTGAAGTCATAGAATTGAGGTGTGTAAAATCAAAGAATGGAGGTGTGTGAATTCATAGAATGGAGGTGTGACATCTCAGAATGGAGGTGTGTGAAATCGCAGAATGGAGGTGTGTGAGGTCACAGAATGGAGGTGTGTGAACTCACAATGCAGGTGTGTGAAGTCACGGAATGGCGGTGTGTGAAGTCATAGAATGGAAGTTTGTGAAGTCATAAAATGGAGGTGTGTGAAGTCACAGAAGCGAGGTGTGTGGAGTCACATAATGGAGGTGTGTGAAGTCAAAATGGAGGTGTGTGACGTCATAAAATGTAGGTGTGTGAAGTCATAGTTTGGAGGTGTTTGAAATCATAGAATGGAGGTTTGTGAAGTCACAGAATGGAGGTGTGGGAAGTCACAGAATGGAGGTGGGTGAAGTCACAGAATGGAGGTGTGTGAATTCATAGAATGGAGGTGTGACATCTCAGAATGGAGGTGTGTGAAATCGCAGAAGGGAGGTGTGTGAGGTCACAGAATGGAGGTGTGTGAACTCACAATGCAGGTGTGTGAAGTCACGGAATGGCGGTGTGTGAAGTCATAGAATGGAGGTGTGTGAAGTCACAGAAGCGAGGTGTGTGGAGTCACATAATTGAGGTGTGTGAAGTCAAAATGGAGGTGTGTGACGTCATAAAATGTAGGTGTGTGAAGTCATAGTTTGGAGGTGTGTGAAATCATAGAATGGAGGTTTGTGAAGTCACAGAATGGAGGTGTGTGAAGTCATAGAATGGAGGTATGTGAAGTCAAATTGGAGGGGTGTGAAGTCGGAGAATGGAGGTGTGGGAAGTCACAGAATGGAGGTGGGTGCTGTCACAGAATGGAGGTGTGTGAAGTCAAAGAATGGAGGTCTGTGAAGTCACAGAATGGACGGGTATGGTTTCATAAAATGGAGGTGTGTGAAGTCACAGAATTGAGGTGTTTGAAGTTATATATTGGAGGTGTGTGAAGTCAAAATGGATGTGTGAAATCATAGAATGGAGGTGTGTGAAGTCAGAGAATGGAGGTGTGTGAAGTCACAGAACGGAGCTGTGTGAAGTCACAGAATGGAGGTGTGTGAAGTCACAGAATGGAAGTGTGTGAAGTCAAAGATGGAGGTGTGTGAAGTCATAGAATGGAGGTGTGTGAAATCACAGAATGAAGGTTTGTGAAGTCACAGAATGGAGGTGTGTGAAGTCATAGAATGGAGGTGTGAGAAGTCACAGAATGGAGGTTTGTGAAGTCATAGCATGGAGGTATGTGAAATCATAGAATGGAAGTGTGTGAAGTCATAGAATGGAGGTGTGTGAAGTCATACAATGAAGGTGTGTGAAGTCATAGAATGGAGGTGTGTGAAGTCACAGAAGGAAGGTGTGTGGAGTCACATAATGGAGGTGTGTGAAGTCAAAATGGAGGTGTGTGACATCATAAAATGTAGGTGTGTGAAGGCATATAATGGAGGTGTGTGAAATCATAGAATGAAGGTTTGTGAAGTAGCAGATTTGAGGTGTGTGAAGGCATAGAATGGAGGTGTGTGAAGTCACAGAATGGAGGTGTGTGAAGTCATACAATGAAGGTTTGTGAAGTCATAGAATGGAGGTGTGTGAAGTCACAGAATGGAGGAGTGTGAAGTCATAGAATGGAGGTATGTGAAGTCAAATTGGAGGGGTGTGAAGTCGGAGAATGGAGGTGTGGGAAGTCACAGAATGGACGTGGGTGAATTCACAGAATGGAGGTGTGTGAAGTCAAAGAATGGAGGTGTGTGAAGTCACAGAATGGACGGGTATGAATTCATAGAATGGAGGTGTGTGAAGTCACAGAATTGAGGTGTTTGAAGTTATATATTGGAGTTGTGTGAAGTCAAAATGGATGTGTGAAATCATAGAATGGAGGTGTGTGAAGTCGGAGAATGGAGGTGTGTGAAGTCACAGAATGGAGCTGTGTGAAGTCACAGAATGGAGGTGTGTGAAGTCACAGAATGGAGGTGTGTGAAGTCAAAGAATGGAGGTGTGTGAAGTCATAGAATGGAGGTGTGTGAAGTCATAGAATATATGTTTGTGAAGCAAGAATGAAGGTGTGTGAAGTCATAGAATGGAGGTGTGTGAAGTCACAGAATGGAGGTGTGTGAAGTCATAGAATGGAGGTGTGTGAAATCATAGAATGGAGGTTTGTGAAGTCACAGAATGGAGGTGTGTGAAGTCACAGAATGGAGGTTTGTGAAGTCATAGAATGGAGGTAGGTGAAGTCACAGAATGGAGGTGTGTAAAGTCATAGAATGGAGGTGTGTGAAGTCACAGAATGGAGGAGTGTGAAGTCACAGAATGGAGGTGTGTGAACTCAGAATGGAGATGTGTGAAGTCACAGAATGGAGTTGTGTGAAGTCATAGAATTGAGGTGTGTAAAATCAAAGAATGGAGGTGTGTGAATTCATAGAATGGAGGTGTGACATCTCAGAATGGAGGTGTGTGAAATCGCAGAATGGAGGTGTGTGAGGTCACAGAATGGAGGTGTGTGAACTCACAATGCAGGTGTGTGAAGTCACGGAATGGCGGTGTGTGAAGTCATAGAATGGAAGTTTGTGAAGTCATAAAATGGAGGTGTGTGAAGTCACAGAAGCGAGGTGTGTGGAGTCACATAATGGAGGTGTGTGAAGTCAAAATGGAGGTGTGTGACGTCATAAAATGTAGGTGTGTGAAGTCATAGTTTGGAGGTGTTTGAAATCATAGAATGGAGGTTTGTGAAGTCACAGAATGGAGGTGTGGGAAGTCACAGAATGGAGGTGGGTGAAGTCACAGAATGGAGGTGTGTGAATTCATAGAATGGAGGTGTGACATCTCAGAATGGAGGTGTGTGAAATCGCAGAAGGGAGGTGTGTGAGGTCACAGAATGGAGGTGTGTGAACTCACAATGCAGGTGTGTGAAGTCACGGAATGGCGGTGTGTGAAGTCATAGAATGGAGGTGTGTGAAGTCACAGAAGCGAGGTGTGTGGAGTCACATAATTGAGGTGTGTGAAGTCAAAATGGAGGTGTGTGACGTCATAAAATGTAGGTGTGTGAAGTCATAGTTTGGAGGTGTGTGAAATCATAGAATGGAGGTTTGTGAAGTCACAGAATGGAGGTGTGTGAAGTCATAGAATGGAGGTATGTGAAGTCAAATTGGAGGGGTGTGAAGTCGGAGAATGGAGGTGTGGGAAGTCACAGAATGGAGGTGGGTGCTGTCACAGAATGGAGGTGTGTGAAGTCAAAGAATGGAGGTCTGTGAAGTCACAGAATGGACGGGTATGGTTTCATAAAATGGAGGTGTGTGAAGTCACAGAATTGAGGTGTTTGAAGTTATATATTGGAGGTGTGTGAAGTCAAAATGGATGTGTGAAATCATAGAATGGAGGTGTGTGAAGTCAGAGAATGGAGGTGTGTGAAGTCACAGAACGGAGCTGTGTGAAGTCACAGAATGGAGGTGTGTGAAGTCACAGAATGGAAGTGTGTGAAGTCAAAGATGGAGGTGTGTGAAGTCATAGAATGGAGGTGTGTGAAATCACAGAATGAAGGTTTGTGAAGTCACAGAATGGAGGTGTGTGAAGTCATAGAATGGAGGTGTGAGAAGTCACAGAATGGAGGTTTGTGAAGTCATAGCATGGAGGTATGTGAAATCATAGAATGGAAGTGTGTGAAGTCATAGAATGGAGGTGTGTGAAGTCATACAATGAAGGTGTGTGAAGTCATAGAATGGAGGTGTGTGAAGTCACAGAAGGAAGGTGTGTGGAGTCACATAATGGAGGTGTGTGAAGTCAAAATGGAGGTGTGTGACATCATAAAATGTAGGTGTGTGAAGGCATATAATGGAGGTGTGTGAAATCATAGAATGAAGGTTTGTGAAGTAGCAGATTTGAGGTGTGTGAAGGCATAGAATGGAGGTGTGTGAAGTCACAGAATGGAGGTGTGTGAAGTCATACAATGAAGGTTTGTGAAGTCATAGAATGGAGGTGTGTGAAGTCACAGAATGGAGGAGTGTGAAGTCATAGAATGGAGGTATGTGAAGTCAAATTGGAGGGGTGTGAAGTCGGAGAATGGAGGTGTGGGAAGTCACAGAATGGACGTGGGTGAATTCACAGAATGGAGGTGTGTGAAGTCAAAGACTGGAGGTGTGTGAAGTCACAGAATGGACGGGTATGAATTCATAGAATGGAGGTGTGTGAAGTCACAGAATTGAGGTGTTTGAAGTTATATATTGGAGTTGTGTGAAGTCAAAATGGATGTGTGAAATCATAGAATGGAGGTGTGTGAAGTCGGAGAATGGAGGTGTGTGAAGTCACAGAATGGAGCTGTGTGAAGTCACAGAATGGAGGTGTGTGAAGTCACAGAATGGAGGTGTGTGAAGTCAAAGAATGGAGGTGTGTGAAGTCATAGAATGGAGGTGTGTGAAGTCATAGAATATATGTTTGTGAAGCAAGAATGAAGGTGTGTGAAGTCATAGAATGGAGGTGTGTGAAGTCACAGAATGGAGGTGTGTGAAGTCATAGAATGGAGGTGTGTGAAATCATAGAATGGAGGTTTGTGAAGTCACAGAATGGAGGTGTGTGAAGTCACAGAATGGAGGTTTGTGAAGTCATAGAATGGAGGTAGGTGAAGTCACAGAATGGAGGTGTGTAAAGTCATAGAATGGAGGTGTGTGAAGTCACAGAATGGAGGAGTGTGAAGTCACAGAATGGAGGTGTGTGAACTCAGAATGGAGATGTGTGAAGTCACAGAATGGAGTTGTGTGAAGTCATAGAATTGAGGTGTGTAAAATCAAAGAATGGAGGTGTGTGAATTCATAGAATGGAGGTGTGACATCTCAGAATGGAGGTGTGTGAAATCGCAGAATGGAGGTGTGTGAGGTCACAGAATGGAGGTGTGTGAACTCACAATGCAGGTGTGTGAAGTCACGGAATGGCGGTGTGTGAAGTCATAGAATGGAAGTTTGTGAAGTCATAAAATGGAGGTGTGTGAAGTCACAGAAGCGAGGTGTGTGGAGTCACATAATGGAGGTGTGTGAAGTCAAAATGGAGGTGTGTGACGTCATAAAATGTAGGTGTGTGAAGTCATAGTTTGGAGGTGTTTGAAATCATAGAATGGAGGTTTGTGAAGTCACAGAATGGAGGTGTGGGAAGTCACAGAATGGAGGTGGGTGAAGTCACAGAATGGAGGTGTGTGAAGTCAAAGAATGGAGGTGAGTGAAGTCACAGAATGGACGGGTATGATTTCATAGAATGGAGGTGTGTGAAGTCACAGAATTGAGGTTTTTGAAGTTATATATTGGAGGTGTGTGAAGTAAAAATGGATGTGTGAAGTCATAGAATGGAGGTGTGTGAAGTCGGAGAATGGAGGTGTGTGAAGTCACATAATGGAGCTGTGTGAAGTCACAGAATGGAGGTGTGTGAAGTCACAGAATGGAGGTGTGTGAAGTCACAGAATGGAGGTGTGTGAAGTCAAAGAATGGAGGTGTGTTTAGTCATAGATTGGAGGTGTGTGAAGTCACAGAATGTATGTTTGTGAAGTAAGAATGAAGGTGTGTGAAGTCATAGAATGGAGGTGTGTGAAGTCACAGAATGGAGGTGTGTGAAGTCATAGAATGGAGGTGTGTGAAGTCATAGAACGGAGTTGTTTGACGTCATATAATGGAGGTGTGTGTAGTCACATAATGGAGGTGTGTGAAGTCAGAATGGAGATGTGAAGTCATAGAAAGGAGGTGTGGGAAGTCATAGAATGGAGGAGTGTGAAGTCATAGATTTGAGGTGAGTGAAGTCACAGATTCGAGGTCTGTGAAGTCATAGAATGGAGGTGTGTGAAGTCGAATGAAGGTGTGTGAATTCATAGAATGTAGGTGTGTGAACTCATAGAATGGAGGTGTGTGACGTCCCAATGGAAGTCTGTGAAGTCATAGAATGGAGGTGTGTGAAGTCACAGAATGGAAGTGTGTGAAGTCAAAATGGAGGTGTGTTACGTCCTAAAATGTAGGTGTGAGAAGTCACAGAATGGAGGTGTGTGAAATCATAGAATAGAGGTTTGTGAAGTCACAGAATGGAGGTGTGTGAACTCAGAATGGAGGTGTGTGAAGTCACAGAATGGAGGTGTGTGAAGTCATCGTATGAAGGTATGTTAAATCATAGAATGGAAGTGTGTGAAGTCATAGAATGGAGGTGTGCGAAGTCATACAATGAAGGTGTGTGAAGTCATAGAATGGAGGTGTGTGAAGTCACAGAAGAGAGGTGTGTGAAGTCACAGAATGGAGGTTTGTGAAGTCATAGAATGGAGGTAGGTGAAGTCACAGAATGGAGGTGTGTGAAGTCATAGAATGGAGGTGTGTGAAGTCGTAGATTGGAGGTGTGTGAAATCATAGAATGGAGGTTTGTGAAGTCACAGAATGGAGGTGTGTGAAGTCACAGAATGGAGGTTTGTGAAGTCATAGAATGGAGGTAGGTGAAGTCAAAGAATGGAGGTGTGTGAAGTCATAGAATGGAGGTGTGTGAAGTCACAGAATGGAGGTGTGAAGTCACAGAATGGAGGTGTGTGAACTCAGAATGGAGATGTGTGAAGTCACAGAATGGAGTTGTGTGAAGTCATAGAATTGAGGTGTGTGAAATCACAGAATGGAGGTGTGTGAATTCATAGAATGGAGGTGTGACATCTCAGAATGTAGGTGTGTGAAATCGCAGAATGGAAGTGTGTGAAGTCACAGAATGGAGGTTTGTGAAGTCATAGAATGGAGGTAGGTGAAGTCACAGAATGGAGGTGTGTGAAGTCATAGAATGGAGGTGTGTGAAGTCACAGAATGGAGGTGTGAAGTCACAGAATGGAGGTGTGTGAACTCAGAATGGAGATGTGTGAAGTCACAGAATGGAGTTGTGTGAAGTCATAGAATTGAGGTGTGTGAAATCACAGAATGGAGGTGTGTGAATTCATAGAATGGAGGTGTGACATCTCAGAATGGAGGTGTGTGAAATCGCAGAATGGAGGTGTGTGAGGTCACAGAATGGAGGTGTGTGAACTCAGAATGGAGATGTGTGAAGTCACAGAATGGAGTTGTGTGAAGTCATAGAATTGAGGTGTGTGAAATCACAGAATGGAGGTGTGTGAATTCATAGAATGGAGGTGTGACATCTCAGAATGGAGGTGTGTGAAATCGCAGAATGGAGTTGTGTGAAGTCACAGAATGGAGGTGTGTGAAGTCATAGAATGGAGGTGTGTGAAGTCATAGAACGGAGTTGTGTGACGTCATATAATGGAGGTGTGTGAAGTCACATAATGGAGGTGTGTGAAGTCAGAATGGAGGTGTGTGAAGTCGAATGAAGGTGTGTGAAGTCATAGAATGTAGGTGTGTGAAATACTAGAATGGAGGTGTGTGACGTCAAAATGGAAGTGTGTGAAGTCACAGAATGGAGGTGTGTGAAGTCATCGCATGAAGGTATGTGAAATCATAGAATGGAGGTGTGTGAAGTCACAGAATGAAAGTGTGTGAAGTCAAAATGGAGGTGTGTGACGTCCTAAAATGGAGGTGTGTGAAATCATAGAATAGAGGTTTGTGAAGTCACAAAATGGAGGTGTGTGAACTCAGAATGGAGGTGTGTGAAGTCACAAACGGAGGTGTGTGAAGTCACAGAATGGAAGTGTGTAAAGTCAAACCGGAGGTGTGTGAAGTCAAAGAATGGAGGTGTGTGAAGTCACAGAATGGTGGTGTGTGAAATCAAAATGGTGGTGTGTGAAGTCACAAACGGAGGTGTGTGAAGTCACAGAATGTAGGTGTGTGAAGTCAAAATGGAGGTGTGTGAAGTCAAAGAATGGAGGTGTATGAACTCATAGAATGGAGGTGTGTGAAGTCATGGAATGGAGGTTTGTGAAGTCAAACATTGGAAGTGTGGGAAGTTACAGAAAGAAGATGTGTGAAGTCATACAATGGAGGTGTGTGAAGTCAGAATGCAGGTGTGGGAAGTCATAGAATGGAGGTGTGTGAAGTCATAGAATGGAGGTGTGTGAAGTCATAGAATGGAAGTGTGTGAAGTCACAGAATGGAGGTGTGTGAAGTCACAGAATGGAGGTGTGTGAAGTCAAAGAATGGAGGTGTGTGAAGTCACAGAATGGAGGTGTGTGAAGTCACAGAATGGAGGTGTGTGAAGTCAAAGAATGGAGGTGTGTTTAGTCATAGATTGGAGGTGTGTGAAGTCACAGAATGTATGTTTGTGAAGTAAGAATGAAGGTGTGTGAAGTCATAGAATGGAGGTGTGTGTAGTCACAGAATGGAGGTGTGTGAAGTCATAGAATGGAGGTGTGTGAAGTCATAGAACGGAGTTGTTTGACGTCATATAATGGAGGTGTGTGTAGTCACATAATGGAGGTGTGTGAAGTCAGAATGGAGATGTGAAGTCATAGAAAGGAGGTGTGGGAAGTCATAGAATGGAGGAGTGTGAAGTCATAGATTTGAGGTGAGTGAAGTCACAGATTCGAGGTCTGTGAAATCATAGAATGGAGGTGTGTGAAGTCGAATGAAGGTGTGTGAATTCATAGAATGTAGGTGTGTGAACTCATAGAATGGAGGTGTGTGACGTCCCAATGGAAGTCTGTGAAGTCATAGAATGGAGGTGTGTGAAGTCACAGAATGGAAGTGTGTGAAGTCAAAATGGAGGTGTGTGACGTCCTAAAATGTAGGTGTGAGAAGTCACAGAATGGAGGTGTGTGAAATCATAGAATAGAGGTTTGTGAAGTCACAGAATGGAGGTGTGTGAACTCAGAATGGAGGTGTGTGAAGTCACAGAATGGAGGTGTGTGAAGTCATCGTATGAAGGTATGTGAAATCATAGAATGGAAGTGTGTGAAGTCATAGAATGGAGGTGTGCGAAGTCATACAATGAAGGTGTGTGAAGTCATAGAATGGAGGTGTGTGAAGTCACAGAAGAGAGGTGTGTGAAGTCACAGAATGGAGGTTTGTGAAGTCATAGAATGGAGGTAGGTGAAGTCACAGAATGGAGGTGTGTGAAGTCATAGAATGGAGGTGTGTGAAGTCGTAGATTGGAGGTGTGTGAAATCATAGAATGGAGGTTTGTGAAGTCACAGAATGGAGGTGTGTGAAGTCACAGAATGGAGGTTTGTGAAGTCATAGAATGGAGGTAGGTGAAGTCACAGAATGGAGGTGTGTGAAGTCATAGAATGGAGGTGTGTGAAGTCACAGAATGGAGGTGTGAAGTCACAGAATGGAGGTGTGTGAACTCAGAATGGAGATGTGTGAAGTCACAGAATGGAGTTGTGTGAAGTCATAGAATTGAGGTGTGTGAAATCACAGAATGGAGGTGTGTGAATTCATAGAATGGAGGTGTGACATCTCAGAATGGAGGTGTGTGAAATCGCAGAATGGAAGTGTGTGAAGTCACAGAATGGAGGTTTGTGAAGTCATAGAATGGAGGTAGGTGAAGTCACAGAATGGAGGTGTGTGAAGTCATAGAATGGAGGTGTGTGAAGTCACAGAATGGAGGTGTGAAGTCACAGAATGGAGGTGTGTGAACTCAGAATGGAGATGTGTGAAGTCACAGAATGGAGTTGTGTGAAGTCATAGAATTGAGGTGTGTGAAATCACAGAATGGAGGTGTGTGAATTCATAGAATGGAGGTGTGACATCTCAGAATGGAGGTGTGTGAAATCGCAGAATGGAGGTGTGTGAGGTCACAGAATGGAGGTGTGTGAACTCAGAATGGAGATGTGTGAAGTCACAGAATGGAGTTGTGTGAAGTCATAGAATTGAGGTGTGTGAAATCACAGAATGGAGGTGTGTGAATTCATAGAATGGAGGTGTGACATCTCAGAATGGAGGTGTGTGAAATCGCAGAATGGAGTTGTGTGAAGTCACAGAATGGAGGTGTGTGAAGTCATAGAATGGAGGTGTGTGAAGTCATAGAACGGAGTTGTGTGACGTCATATAATGGAGGTGTGTGAAGTCACATAATGGAGGTGTGTGAAGTCAGAATGGAGGTGTGTGAAGTCGAATGAAGGTGTGTGAAGTCATAGAATGTAGGTGTGTGAAATACTAGAATGGAGGTGTGTGACGTCAAAATGGAAGTGTGTGAAGTCACAGAATGGAGGTGTGTGAAGTCATCGCATGAAGGTATGTGAAATCATAGAATGGAGGTGTGTGAAGTCACAGAATGAAAGTGTGTGAAGTCAAAATGGAGGTGTGTGACGTCCTAAAATGGAGGTGTGTGAAATCATAGAATAGAGGTTTGTGAAGTCACAAAATGGAGGTGTGTGAACTCAGAATGGAGGTGTGTGAAGTCACAAACGGAGGTGTGTGAAGTCACAGAATGGAAGTGTGTAAAGTCAAACCGGAGGTGTGTGAAGTCAAAGAATGGAGGTGTGTGAAGTCACAGAATGGTGGTGTGTGAAATCAAAATGGTGGTGTGTGAAGTCACAAACGGAGGTGTGTGAAGTCACAGAATGTAGGTGTGTGAAGTCAAAATGGAGGTGTGTGAAGTCAAAGAATGGAGGTGTATGAACTCATAGAATGGAGGTGTGTGAAGTCATGGAATGGAGGTTTGTGAAGTCAAACATTGGAAGTGTGGGAAGTTACAGAAAGAAGATGTGTGAAGTCATACAATGGAGGTGTGTGAAGTCAGAATGCAGGTGTGGGAAGTCATAGAATGGAGGTGTGTGAAGTCATAGAATGGAGGTGTGTGAAGTCATAGAATGGAGGTGTGTGAAGTCATAGAATGGATGTGGGTGAAGTCACGGAAGGGAGGTGTGTGAAATCACAGAATGGAGGTTTGTGAAGTCACAGAATGGAGGTGTGTGAAGTCACAGAATGGAGATGTGTGAAGTCAAAAAGGTGGTGTGAGAAGTCACAAATGTAAGTGTGTGAAGTCACAGAATGGAGGTGTGAAGTCAAAATGGTTGTGTGTGAAGTCAAAGAATGTAGGTGTGTGAAGTCATCGAAGGGAGGTGTGTGAAGTCACAGAATGGAGGTGTGTGAAGTCAGAATAGAGGTGTGCGAAGACATAGAATGGAGGTGTGTGAAGTCAGAATGGAGGTGTGTGAAGTCATAGAATGGAGGTGTGTGAAGTCAGAATAGAGGTGTGTGAAGTCATAGAATGGAGGTGTGTGAAGTCACAGAATGGAGGTGTGGGAAGTCACAGAATGGAAGTGTGTGAAGTCATAGAATGGAGGTGTGTGAAGTCACAAAATGGATGGTATGAACTCATAGAATGGAGGTGTGTGAAGTCACAGAATTGAGGTGTTTGAAGTCATATATAGGAGGTGTGTGAAGTCAAAATGGATGTGTGAATTCATAGAATGGAGGTGTGTGAAGTCACAGAATTGAGGTGTTTGAAGTCATATATTTGAGGTGTGTAAAGTCAAAATGGATGTGTGAATGCATAGAATGGAGGTGTGTGAAACCATAGAATGAGGGTGTGTGAGGTCATAGAATGGAGGTGTGTGAAGTCACAGAATGGAGGTGTGTGAAGTCATAGAATGGAGGTGTGTGAAGTCGGAGAATGGAGGTGTGTGAAGTCACATAATGGAGCTGTGTGAAGTCACAGAATGGAGGTGTGTGAAGTCACAGAATGGAGGTGTGTGAAGTCACAGAATGGAGGTGTGTGAAGTCAAAGAATGGAGGTTTGTTAAGTCATAGATTGGAGGTGTGTGAAGTCACAGAATGTATGTTTGTGAAGTAAAAATGAAGGTGTGTGAAGTCATAGAATGGAGGTGTGTGAAGTCACAGAATGGAGGTGTGTGAAGTCATAGAATGGAGGTGTGTGAAGTCATAGAACGGAGTTGTTTGACGTCATATAATGGAGGTGTGTGTAGTCACATAATGGAGGTGTGTGAAGTCAGAATGGAGGTGTGAAGTCATAGAAAGGAGGTGTGGGAAGTCATAGAATGGAGGTGAGTGAAGTCACAGATTCGAGGTCTGTGAAGTCATAGAATGGAGGTGTGTGAAGTCACAGATGGAGGTGTGTGAAGTCAAAGAATGGAGGTGTGTGAAGTCATAGAATGGAGGTGTGTGAAGTCACAGAATGTATGCTTGTGAAGTAAGAATGAAGGTGTGTGAAGTCATAGAATGGAGGTGTGTGAAGTCACAGAATTGAGGTGTTTGAAGTTATATATTGGAGGTGTGTGAAGTCATAGTACGGAGTTGTGTGACGTCATATAATGGAGGTGTGTGAAGTCACATAATGGAGGTGTGTGAAGTCAGAATGGAGGTGTGAAGTCATAGAAAGGAGGTGTGGGAAGTCATAGAATGGAAGAGTGTGAAGTCATAGATTGGAGGTGAGTGAAGTCACAGATTCGAGGTCTGTGAAGTCATAGAATGGAGGTGTGTGAAGTCGAATGAAGGTGTGTGAAGTCAAAGAATGTAGGTGTGTGAACTCATAGAATGGAGGTGTGTGACGTCCGAATGGAAGTGTGTGAAGTCATAGAATGGAGGTGTGTGAAGTCACAGAATGGAAGTGTGTGAAGTCAAAATGGAGGTGTGTGACGTCCTGAAATGGAGGTGTGAGAAGTCATAGAATGGAGGTGTGTGAAATCATAGAATAGAGGTTTGTGCAGTCACAGAATGGAGGTGTGTGAACTCAGAATGGAGGTGTGTGAAGTCACAGAATGGAGGTGTGTGAAGTCATCGTATGAAGGTATGTGAAATCATAGAATGGAAGTGTGTGAAGTCATAGAATGGAGGTGTGCGAAGTCATACAATCAAGGTGTGTGAAGTCATAGAATGGAGCTGTGTGAAGTCACAGAAGAGAGGTGTGTGAAGTCACATAATGGAGGTATGAGAAGTCAAAATGGAGGTGTGTGACATCATAAAATGGAGGTGTGTGAAGTCCTAGATTGGAGGTGTGTGAAATCATAGAATGGAAGTTTGTGAAGTCACAGAATGGAGGTGTGTGAAGTCACAGAATGGAGGTGTGTGAACTCAGAATGGAGATGTGTGAAGTCACAGAATGGAGTTTTGTGAAGTCATAGAATTGAGGTGTGTGAAATAACAGAATGGAGGTGTGTGAATTCATAGAATGGAGGTGTGACATCTCAGAATTGATGTGTGTGAAATCGCAGAATGGAGGTGTGTGAGGTCACAGAATGGAGGTGTGTGAACTCACAATGCAGGTGTGTGAAGTCACGGAATGGCGGTGTGTGAAGTCATAGAATGGAAGTGTGTGAAGTCATAGAATGGAGGTGTGTGAAGTCACAGAAGGGATGTGTGTGGAGTCACAAAATGGAGGTGTGTGAAGTCAAAATGGAGGTGTGTGATGTCATAAAATGTAGGTGTGTGAAGTCAAAGATTGGAGGACTGTGAAATCATAGAATGGAGGTTTGTGAAGTCACAGAATGGAGGTGTGTGAAGTCATAGAATGGAGGTATGTGAAGTAAAATTGGAGGGGTGTGAAGTCGGAGAATGGAGGTGTGGGAAGTCACAGAATGGAGGTGGGTGAAGTCACAGAATGGAGGTGTGTGAAGTCAAAGAATGGAGGTGTGTGAAGTCACAGAATGGACGGGTATGATTTCATAGAATGGAGGTGTGTAAAGTCACAGAATTGAGGTCTTTGAAGTTATATATTGGAGGTGTGTGAAGTAAAAATGGATGTGTGAAGTCATAGAATGGAGGTGTGTGAAGTCGGAGAATGGAGGTGTGTGAAGTCACATAATGGAGCTGTGTGAAGTCACAGAATGGAGGTGTGTGAAGTCACAGAATGGAGGTGTGTGCAGTCACAGAATGGAGGTGTGTGAAGTCAAAGAATGGAGGTGTGTTAAGTCATAGATTGGAGGTGTGTGAAGTCACAGAATGAATGTTTGTGAAGTAAGAATGAAGGTGTGTGAAGTCATAGAATGGAGGTGTGTGAAGTCACAGCATGGAGGTGTGTGAAGTCATAGAATGGAGGTGTGTGAAGTCATAGAACGGAGTTGTTTGACGTCATATAATGGAGGTGTGTGTAGTCACATAATGGAGGTGTGTGAAGTCAGAATGGAGATGTGAAGTCATAGAAAGGAGGTGTGGGAAGTCATAGAATGGAGGAGTGTGAAGTCATAGATTTGAGGTGAGTGAAGTCACAGATTCGAGGTCTGTGAAGTCATAGAATGGAGGTGTGTGAAGTCGAATGAAGGTGTGTGAATTCATAGAATGTAGGTGTGTGAACTCATAGAATGGAGGTGTGTGACGTCCCAATGGAAGTCTGTGAAGTCATAGAATGGAGGTGTGTGAAGTCACAGAATGGAAGTGTGTGAAGTCAAAATGGAGGTGTGTGACGTCCTAAAATGTAGGTGTGAGAAGTCACAGAATGGAGGTGTGTGAAATCATAGAATAGAGGTTTGTGAAGTCACAGAATGGAGGTGTGTGAACTCAGAATGGAGGTGTGTGAAGTCACAGAATGGAGGTGTGTGAAGTCATCGTATGAAGGTATGTGAAATCATAGAATGGAAGTGTGTGAAGTCATAGAATGGAGGTGTGCGAAGTCATACAATGAAGGTGTGTGAAGTCATAGAATTGAGGTGTGTGAAGTCACAGAAGAGAGGTGTGTGAAGTCACAGAATGGAGGTTTGTGAAGTCATAGAATGGAGGTAGGTGAAGTCACAGAATGGAGGTGTGTGAAGTCATAGAATGGAGGTGTGTGAAGTCGTAGATTGGAGGTATGTGAAATCATAGAATGGAGGTTTGTGAAGTCACAGAATGGAGGTGTGTGAAGTCACAGAATGGAGGTTTGTGAAGTCATAGAATGGAGGTAGGTGAAGTCACAGAATGGAGGTGTGTGAAGTCATAGAATGGAGGTGTGTGCAGTCACAGAATGGAGGTGTGAAGTCACAGAATGGAGGTGTGTGAACTCAGAATGGAGATGTGTGAAGTCACAGAATGGAGTTGTGTGAAGTCATAGAATTGAGGTGTGTGAAATCACAGAATGGAGGTGTGTGAATTCATAGAATGGAGGTGTGACATCTCAGAATGGAGGTGTGTGAAATCGCAGAATGGAGGTGTGTGAAGTCACAGAATGGAGGGGTGTGAAGTCATAGAATGGAGGTGTGTGAAGTCATAGAATGGAGTTGTGTGACGTCATATAATGGAGGTGTGTGAAGTCACATAATGGAGGTGTGTGAAGTCAGAATGGAGGTGTGTGAAGTCGAATGAAGGTGTGTGAAGTCCTAGAATGTAGGTGTGTGAAATACTAGAATGGAGGTGTGTGACGTCACAATGGAAGTGTGTGAAGTCACAGAATGGAGGTGTGTGAAGTCATCGCATGAAGGTATGTGAAATCATAGAATGGAGGTGTGTGAAGTCACAGAATGAAAGTGTGTGAAGTCAAAATGGAGGTGTGTGACGTCCTAAAATGGAGGTGTGTGAAATCATAGAATAGAGGTTTGTGAAGTCACAAAATGGAGGTGTGTGAACTCAGAATGGAGGTGTGTGAAGTCACAAACGGAGGTGTGTGAAGTCACAGAATGGAAGTGTGTAAAGTCAAACCGGAGGTGTGTGAAGTCACAGAATGGTGGTGTGTGAAATCAAAATGGTGGTGTGTGAAGTCACAAACGGAGGTGTGTGAAGTCACAGAATGTAGGTGTGTGAAGTCAAAATGGAGGTGTGTGAAGTCAAAGAATGGAGGTGTATGAACTCATAGAATGGAGGTGTGTGAAGTCATGGAATGGAGGTTTGTGAAGTCAAACATTGGAAGTGTGGGAATTTACAGAAAGAAGATGTGTGAAGTCATACAATGGAGGTGTGTGAAGTCAGAATGCAGGTGTGGGAAATCATAGAATGGAGGTGTGTGAAGTCATAGAATGGAGGTGTGTGAAGTCATAGAATGGAGGTGTGTGAAGTCATAGAATGGATGTGGGTGAAGTCACGGAAGGGAGGTGTGTGAAATCACAGAATGGAGGTTTGTGAAGTCACAGAATGGAGGTGTGTGAAGTCACAGAATGGAGATGTGTGAAGTCAAAAAGGTGGTGTGAGAAGTCACAAATGTAAGTGTGTGAAGTCACAGAATGGAGGTGTGAAGTCAAAATGGTTGTGTGTGAAGTCAAAGAATGTAGGTGTGTGAAGTCATCGAAGGGAGGTGTGTGAAGTCACAGAATGGAGGTGTGTGAAGTCAGAATAGAGGTGTGCGAAGACATAGAATGGAGGTGTGTGAAGTCAGAATGGAGGTGTGTGAAGTCATAGAATGGAGGTGTGTGAAGTCAGAATAGAGGTGTGTGAAGTCATAGAATGGAGGTGTGTGAAGTCACAGAATGGAGGTGTGGGAAGTCACAGAATGGAAGTGTGTGAAGTCATAGAATGGAGGTGTGTGAAGTCACAGAATGGATGGTATGAACTCATAGAATGGAGGTGTGTGAAGTCACAGAATTGAGGTGTTTGAAGTCATATATAGGAGGTGTGTGAAGTCAAAATGGATGTGTGAATTCATAGAATGGAGGTGTGTGAAGTCACAGAATTGAGGTGTTTGAAGTCATATATTTGAGGTGTGTAAAGTCAAAATGGATGTGTGAATTCATAGAATGGAGGTGTGTGAAACCATAGAATGAGGGTGTGTGAGGTCATAGAATGGAGGTGTGTGAAGTCACAGAATGGAGGTGTGTGAAGTCATAGAATGGAGGTGTGTGAATTCATAGAATGGAAGTGTGTGAACATAGAATGGAGGTGTGTGAAGTCACAGAATGGAGGTGTGTGAAGTCATAGAATGGAAGTGTGTGAAGTCATAGAATGGAGGTGTGTGAAGTCAGAATTGAGGTGTGTGAAGTCACCGAATGCAGTTGTGTGAACTCAGAATGGAGGTGTGTGAAGTCACAGAATGGAGGTTTGTGAAGTCATAGAATGGGGTTGTGTGAAGTCATAGAATGGATGTTTCTGAAGTAAGAATGAAGGTGTGTGAAGTCATAGAATGGAGGTATGTGAACACATAGAATGGAGGTGTGTGAATTCACAGAATGAAGGTGTGTGAAGTCAGAATGGAGGTGTGTAGTCATAGATTGGAGGTGGTGAAGTCATAGAAAGGAGGTGTGGAATGTCATAGAATTAGGAGTGTGAAGTCATAGAGTGCAGGTGAGTGAAGTCACAGATATGAGGTCTGTGAAGTCATAGAATGGAGGTGTGTGATGTCAGAATACAGGTGTGTGAAGTCATAGATGGAGTTGTGTGAAGTCATAGTATGGAGATGTGTGAAATCATAGAATGGAGTTTTGTGAAGTCACAGAATGGAGCTGTGTGAATACATAATGGAGGTGTGTGAAGTCATAGGATGTAGGTGTTTGAAGTCAGAACGGAGGTGTTTGAACTCATAGAATGGAGGTGAATGACGTCACAATGGAAGTGTGTGAAGTCATACAATGGAGGTGTGTGAAGTCACAGAATGGAGGTGTGTGAAGTCACAGAATGGAGGTGAGTGAAGTCACAGAATGGAGCTGTTTGAAGTCATAGAATGGAGGTGTGTGAAGTTATAGAACGGATGTTTGTAAAGTAAGAATGAAGTTGTATGAAGTCACAGAATATAGGTGTGACGTCAAAGAATGGAGGTGTGTGAAGTAATAGAATGGAGGTGTGTAAACTCAGAATGGAGGTGTGTGAAGTCATAGAATGGATGTTTGTGAAGTTGTAAAATGGAGGTGTGTGAAGTCATAGAATGGAAGTGTGTGAAGTCATAGAATGGAGGTGTTTGAAGTCACAGAATGGATGGTACGAAGTCATAGAATGGAGGTGTGTGAAGTCACAGAATTGAGGTGTTTGAAGTCATATATTAGAGGTGTGTGAATTCAAAATGGATGTGTGAAATCATAGAATGGAGGTGTGTGAAATCATGGAATGAGGGTGTGTGAGGTCATAGAATGGAGGTGTGTGAAGTCACAGAATGGAGGTGTGTGAAATTATAAAAGGGAGGTTTATGAAGTCATAGAATGGAAGTGTGTGAAGTCACACAATGGAGGTGTGTGAAGTCACAGAATGGAGGTGTGTGAAGTCACAGAATGGAGGTGTGTGAACTCAGAATGGAGGTTTGTGAAGTCACAGAATAGAGGTGTGTGAAGTCATAGAATGGAAGTGTGTGTAGTCATAGAATGGAGGTGTGTGAAGTCAGAATGGAGATGTGTGAAGTCACCGAATGGAGTTGTGTGAACTCAGAATGGAGATGTGTGAAGTCACAGAATGGAGGTTTGTGAAGTCATAGAATGGAGGTGTGTGAAGTCATAGAATGGATGTTTCTGAAGTAAAAATAAAGGTGTGTGAAGTCATAGAAAGAGGTGTGGGAAGTCATAGAATGGAGGAATGTAAAGTCATAGAATGCAGGCGAGTGAAGTCACAGATTCGAGGTTTGTGAAGTCATAGAATGGAGGTGTGTGATATCAGAATGGAGGTGTGCGAAATCATAGAATAGAGGTGTGTGAAGTCAGAATGGAGGTGTGTGAAGTCATAGAATGGAGGTGTGTGAAGTCAGAATGGAGGTGTGTGAACTCATAGAATGGAGGTGTGTGACCTCACAATGGAAGTGTGTGAAGTCATAGAATGGAGGTGTGTGAAGTCATAGAATGGAGGTGTGTGATATCATATATTGGAGGTGTGTGAAGTCACAGAATGGAGGTGTGTGAAGTCAGAATGGAGGTGTGAAGTCATAGAATACAGGTGGGTGAAGTCATAGAAAGGAGGTGTGGGAAGTCAGAGAATGGAGGAGTGTGAAGTCATAGAGTGGAGGTGAGTGAAGTCACAGATTCGAGGTCTGTGAAGTCATAGAATGGAGGTGTGTGAAGTCAGAATGGAGGTGTGTGAAGTCATAGAATGGAGGTGTGTGAACTCATAGAATAGAGGTGTGTGACGTCACAATGGAAGTGTGTGAATTCATACTATGGAGGTGTGTGAAGTCACAGAATGGAGGTGTGTGAAGTCAAAATGGAGGTGTGTGATGTCCTAAAATGGAGGTGTGCGAAGTCATAGAATGGAGGTGTGTGAAATCATAGAATGAAGGTTTATGAATTCACAGAATTGAGGTGTGTGAAGGCATAGAATGGAGGTGTGTGAAGTCACAGAATGGAGGTGTGTGAAGTCATGGAATGGAGGTGTGTGAAGTCATACAATGAAGGTGTGTGAAGTCATAGAATGGAGGTGTGTGAATTCACAGAAGGGAGGTGTGTGGAGTCACATTATGGAGGTTTGTGAAGTCAAAATGGAGGTGTGTGACGTCATAAAATATATGTGTGTGAAGTCATAGATTGGAGGTGTGTGAAATCATAGAATGGAGGTTTGTGAAGTCACAGAATGGAGGTGTGTGAAGTCATAGAATGGAGGTATGTGAAGTCATAAAATGAAGGTTTGTGAAGTCATAGAATGGAGGTGTGTGAAGTCACAGAATGTAGGTGTGTGAAGTCATAGAATGGAGGTATGTGAAGTCAAATTGGAGGGGTGTGAAGTCGGAGAATGGAGGTGTGGGAAGTCACAGAATGGAGGTGGGTGAATTCACAGAATGGAGGTGTGTGAAGTCAAAGAATGGAGGTGTGTGAAGTCACAGAATGGACGGGTATGAATTCATAGAATGGAGGTGTGTGAA